>ML685908.1:816038-828108 GCA_007922175.1 Pelusios castaneus
GCCTCCCTTGTCATCTGTCCAAGCTTCCACTTCTTGTAAGCTTCCCTTTTATGTTTCAGCTCCCCGCAGAGTTCCCTGCTAAGCCACGCTGGTCGCCGTCCACATTTGCTGTTCTTTCTGCACATCGGAATGTTATCTTCCTGTGCCTTTAACAGGGTTTCTTTAAAATACAGCCAGCTGTCTTGGACACCTTTCCCCTTCAGATCAGCTTCCCATGGGACCCTGCCCATCAGCTCCCTAAGGGAGCCAAAATCTGCTTTTCTGAAGTCCAGGGTGTGTGTTCTGCTTCTTTCCTTCCTTCCATTGATCAGGATCCTGAACTCTACCATCTCATGGTCGCTGCTGCCCAGGTTGCCATTTACTTCTACTTCCCCAATCAATTCTTCTCTGTTTGTGAGCAATAGGTCTAGAGGTGCAAGGCCCCTAGTTGGTTCCTCCAGCATTTGTACTAGGAAGTTGTCTTCAATATTCTCCAAAAACTTCCTGGATTGCCTGTGCACTGCTGTATTATCTTCCCAGCAGACATCAGGATAATTGAAGTCCCCCATAAGAACCAGGGCCTGCGACGATCTGGAAACTTCTGTTAGTTGTCCATAGAACGCCTCATCCTCCTCCTCTTTCTGGTCTGGCGGTCTGTAGCAGACACCCACCACAACATCCCCCTTGTTGCATTCTCCCCTAAACTTAACCCACAAGCTTTCAACCATCTTGTTTCCACTTTCATAGTGGAGCTCCGAGCAGTCATACAGCTCTTTTACATATAACGCTACTCCTCCCCCCCTTTTTCCCTGCCTGTCCTTCCTGAACAATTTATATCCATCCATGGCAGTGCTCCAGTCATGCAAGTTATCCCACCACGTTTCTGTTATTCCAATTATATCATAGTTCCTTGTCTGTGCCAGTACTACCAATTCTTCCTGCTTGTGTCCCAGGCTCCTCGCATACGTTTCAGGACCTGCTGAAAACAGCACAGGAATCCGCGAGGGAGAATCGAGCCTGGAGAGAGGAATCCCAACAGAGGAGGCAGAAACACAGGGATGAACTGATAAGCGTGATGAAGGAGCAAACAGAACTGCTCAAGACCATGATTGCTTTGGAGACCCAGGCGATTAATGTATGGGCTCCACTCCATACAGTTCAGCCGTGTCTGCCTCCCACATCCCATAGTCCTTCAAAGAATTTCTTTGAAGGCCACCTGTCCCCCTGGTACACTGCAACATCCAGTCCCCCCCAGAGCTACTTTTTAGAGACCCGCAGCTACACCCACCTGTAACCCACCCACTTTAGGTTTTAATAAAAACAGTGACAAATAATTTGAAGAGTGGCTTTATTTGTACACATTGAAAATCTCATAAGGTGCACCTGATGCGTCCTGGAAGTTAACTAGGGGAGGGCATCATTGAAATGGTCCCTGAGTGCCTCCCTTATGCGAGCAGCTTCTTCTTGGGCCCCCTAATACTCCTAGTGGCTGGCTGTTCGTATGCTTCCTCGAGGCGCTGTGCCTCCATAGCCCACCCCGGGGAAATCTTTTCTCCCCTACTTTCACAAATGTTATGAAGGACACAGCACGACGCAATCAGAGCAGGGATGTTGTCCTCCGCCAAGTCCAGCCTCCCATACAAACATCGTCAGCGCCCTTTTAAACGGCTGAAGGCACACTTCACAGTCATTCTGCAGCGGCTCAATCTATAATTGAACCACTCCTTGCTGCGATCTAGGTTACCAGTGTACGGCTTCATGAGCCATGGCATCAGTGGGTATGCTGGGTCTCCGAGGATGACTATGGGCATCTCCACATCCCCCACTGTAATTTTTTGATCAGGGAAGAAGGTACTCCCTTGCAGCTTCCGGTACAGACCAGTGTTCCTGAAAATGCGGGCATCATGCACCTTTCCCGACCACCCAGCATTGATGTCCATAAAACGCCCCTTGTGATCCACGAGTGCTTGCAGCACCGTGGAGAAGTAGCCCTTCCTGTTGATGTACTCAGTCGCGAGATGGTCTGGAGCCAAAATAGGGATGTGTGTGCCGTCTATGGCTCCCCCGCAGTTAGGGAATCCCATGGCAGCAAAGCCGTTCACAATCTCACGTACATTGCCCAACGTCACCGTCCTCCATAGCAGAACGCAATTGATGGCTCGGCAGACTTGTGAGAGGGCTAATCCGACGGTGGACCTCCCGACTCCAAACTGGTTTGCAACCGACCGGTAGCAGTCAGATGTCGCCATCTTCCAGACAGCAATCGCAACACGCTTCTCCATGGTTAGGGCTGACCTCATGTTGGTGTCTTTACATCGCAGGGCAGGGGCCAACTCTGAACACAGTTCCAGAAAGGTTGTTTTCTGCATTCGAAAGTTCTGTACTCACTGCTCGTCATCCCACAGTTGCATAACAATGCGATCCCACCACTCAGTGCTCGTCTCTCGCGACCAGAAACGACGTTGCACCGTGTGCAGATGATCGGTGAAGGAGCTGAGCAACGCGGTGCTGTTGCTCTGCATGGCATCGATCAGCCCCTGCTCCTCAGCGTCCTTGTCTGACTCGGAGCTCATGGCGTATTGAGCAACCAGCCGAGATGTATTTAGAATGCTGAAGGCGACAGTGGAGATCAGAGCAGGATCCAAGCTGTCGCTGTTGTGATTGCTCGCAAGTAGTGCGCCACTGCACTGTTGAAAATAGGTGTGAGTTGCTATTGGCAACGAGGAAGATGCAAGGGGAAAACAGTGCACCACGGGAAACTGAGAGTTTACCCGTGGTGCTTTGCGTTCCTTTCCTTCATCCCATGATTCCAAGCACAGATTGAGGGAAAATTGAACTGTGGGAGGTGCCCAGAATTCATTGCGCTACACCACGATATTGCAAAGAATTCTGTTGCGTTACAAGGAGCGACGTGTGTACGCGCTATCCCGCAATAAAGGTCACGTGTTTTTTATAGCGCGATTGCCATGTTGCGCTTTAATCTGATTGTGTGTACATAGCCTCAGTAGTTAAGTCTAGTCTATGGGTTTCGATCCCTGCATCTCCTGCAGCAAGCTCTTCCCTCTTAGGGCTTGTACACACGACAGCCTTTTCACGTGGTAAGGAGCTTTACCACGCAAGAAGGCTGAGAGCGTACATGCTACAATCTTGCTTGTTGTGCAGCAACAGCCCTCTTGCCGTGAAACAGGTAAACCACCTAAATGAGCGTGATTAGGCTTACCGTGGAACAGCTGTTCTGTGATACAGCCAGTGTGTACGCTCTTTGCACTTTTGACAGCCTCTGGAAAGTTCCCAGCCTGCCAATCGAGGCCACCCTGGGACACTGGAGCTGTCATAATTGTCAATGCTAGAGCAGTGAAATTGACAGATATTGGAGCCGCCAGGAACCCTGGTGGCTCCCGGAGATTGGCCGCCTGGGCTGCCCTGGGGAAGGCAGATGCCAGGACTCCAGCTGATAGGGGATCCCCGGAGATTCCCCTATCAGCGGAGGTCTGGGTCTCGGTGCCTGCAGGGGTGGCTTGCAGGCAGCAGGTCTCTGCTGCCCTGCCTGGGGGCTCCCGCTTGGGAGCCCCCAGCCCGGGCGGCAGCCAGCCGTGCCGCTTGGGATGCGAGAAGCCAGAGCAGCAGCTTTAAAACTGCTGCCCAGGCTTCTCGGGACCTCAGCAGCGGCCACAGATGTTCAGGACCCTGGGAGGCTGCCGCCCAGGCTGCTCAGTCCAAGCAGCTGTGGATGTCGCTGGATGGGGAGCCGCTTCTCGGTTGGGAGGGAGCCCCCTGGCAGCAGGAGCCACTTGCCCAGGCTCGAGCCCCCCGGGCAAGCTCCCCTGCTATAGGGATTCCCTCTAGCCACCCCGCGTCAGGGAAGACTAGAAGGAATCCCCATGGCAGCAGGGATCAAGCCCCAGGAATTGAGCCCTGCTGCCACCCAATTCCTGGGAGCTGGTGGACAGCTCTGGGAACCCTGGCTGCTACAATATATGGTGGGATAGGTGCCCACCATGCACTGCTCTCTATCACACAAGAAGTAAAAAAAGTGTGGACATTCCACTCCATTAGAAGGAGAGCAGTGTGTACACTCTCCCTCGCAATAAAAGTCACGTGACTTTTATAGCACAAGGGGCTTCTTGTGAGACAATTCTCTAGTGTGTACATGGCCTAAGTGACTCCCACCAAAGTTATCTAAAGCAGAGGTTCTCAACGGCTGTGTCACAACACATTTGTGTGTTGCAGCATGGCGGGTGAGTGTGTCAACTGGCGGTGACCCACCACTGAAATAACTCCCCCACCATGGAAACAATACTTCCAACGGCAGGAGTTTTCTTCCAGAGCTGGGTTGGCCCTGCTGGGTCTTTGTGTGGCTGCCAGGAGCTGCAATGGTGGCAGTGGGTCATGGCCGAAACCCCGTATAGTGGAAGGAAGCCTCAGTGGAGTTAGGCTTCTGGCAGCAGGGGGCTAATACCGCTGCCGAATCCCCATGCTGTAATGGGAAGGCTGGCACCAGACCTCCTCCTCTTCTCTGTTGAGAAAAAAGCAGAGGAAACAGCAATCTGACAAGGGCCACTCCCCCACACCAAAGAAGATCAGAGATGCTGGGTTGAGCATGGGATCCTTACTGGATCAACAGGCTGAAGGACAGCAGGAGAGGAACTCCCCACCGAAGAATGGAAGCTCACTGAGAGAACCAATCCTGACTCCTGCAAGCAGCTCTCAGTGCCATTGACACTGGAGGCATTTCAGATAGTGAAGGACCTGATGGCCCTGCATTTGCCTCCCAATCCTAAGTCTCTCTTGGTGCTGGTAATAGGGAAGAGTCTGTTCTTGAAGGGGAAACCCATGATATGTCCTCCTCAATGTCTGCACTGCTCCTCTGATCAGTGGCATACATCC
The DNA here is from genome assembly GCA_007922175.1 of Pelusios castaneus. Lineage (NCBI taxonomy): Eukaryota > Metazoa > Chordata > Testudines > Pelomedusidae > Pelusios > Pelusios castaneus. The sequence goes on from ML685908.1 coordinate 820,905, forward strand.
CCTCAGACCAAATCACCACGCAGGAAGTCTTCATCATGGCACAGATCCTCAATGGAGTGTTCCCAGTCCCCGTGTCCAGGTTGTTCCATGATGGACAAGCACCATCGACATAGATGGCCTCGATTGTTATCAAGGTACTGGTCTTGGTCTCCCACTCATCGTTATGCACACTCTCGTCAGAAAGGAGTCAGCACTATTCCTACTCTCCAGCACTGAAGAGTTCGCCCATGCCCAGACAGCACAGAACCTGGTCACCAATGTGGGAATTCTCACCTAGAGAGAATCAATGATGCCATAGGTCCCTGTCACCAAGGTGCTTATCTTTGACATGGCACTGGTCCTGCTCGTCCTCTGGAAGCAGATCCTTGGCAACTCCGCACCAGTTGTGGGAACAGCGCTGCTGGTCACCATCGTCTCACTCCCTGACACCAAGAAAGCATTTGTTGGACCACCACAGGACTCAGGCACTGGTCCCCCTCTCCACGACACCACACTGCAGCAAGGGCACCAACTACTCCCTCCCGCCATGGCCATCGGGCAGTAAGTCATTTTCCTCGCGAGAGGACAGTCAGGCTACTACCAGCTCTGGGCAGCACCATCTCCCAAAGACACAGCAAGGTCCTTGCCCTTCAGCTTCTGGCTGGCCTCATGGTCAGTGGTCTGCACATTGGCTATACAAGGGACCCTGGGGATTTCCATTGGGCCCAGGACCATACTCTTACAGATCTTCTGGCAGGCAGGCAGACCCAGTAGCCCCAGAAGGGACCCACAATTTGGCATCGGGGCAGGGGCGGTCTTAGGGATTCTGGGGCCTGTGGCAAAAGTCAAGGATGGAGCCCCCCACGCCACATTAGGGGTCCCATCCTTGACTTTTGCCCCCTCTACTGGGGCTCCTGCCAACGCACCAACCCCCCGCTGCCTCCCAGCCCCTCTCCCCTGCCGGGGCCCCTGCTATGGCCTCCCAGCTCTCCCACTGGCCCCGTGGCCTCCCCACTGCCCCCTGTGGCCTCTTCAGCCTCTCCCCTGGACCCTGCAGCCTCCCCCCAGCCTCCCCTTTCCTCCTGCAGACTCCCCTGCCACTCCCCATGCCTCTGTGGACTCCATGCTGCTCCCCAAGCCCTTGCAGCCTCCCCCAGTCTCATCTTTGGACTTCCCGTGACCTTCACAGTCCACCCTTCCCCCTGCAGACACCTTGTCGCTCTCCCCGGTCCCTGCAGTCTCCCCGCTGCTCCCCCTGGCCCCTGCAGCTTCCCCCCAGTTCCCTTTTCCCCCCTCCCATCCTCTACTTAGCCACCTACTGACCGGCTGCCACCGGCTCTGGCTCTCCCTGCTCCTGCCCTGGCTGGCACATATGTAGATCCTTAAAGCAGAAGCGGTGTGGGACCCCTTCCCCCATGGGGCCATGGGCAGCTGCCCGCACTGCCCACCCACTAAGACTGCCTATGATCAGGGAGGATTCTGACCCCCAAGAGAGGACATCTGCATCAGCTTTCCAGCAGCAGGAGGGGGTGCTGCCACCTCCCATGCCAGCTCAATCCTCATCATCTTTCCCAGACAAAGCAGTCATATCAGGGTCATCTTGATGATTTTCATGCCCACCAGTAAGTAGCTTCTTCAGAAGTTGGCCTCGAATTTAGGATTGGAGACAGAGGAGCTCAAGGAGGGATCGGACAACCTCTTTGATGTATTGTCAGCTATGGCACTGACCTGGGTCACCCTGTCTCTACACAAATGGATGCTTAAAGTGTTTAAACCCCTGTGGCAGATGCCCTCTTCCTTGCCACCAATGTCAGAGGGCAGAAGAAAAGTACTATGATCCTGCCAAAGATTTTGAATACTTGTTTACTCACCCTTCCCCAGGTTTTCTGGTAGCAGTGGTCATCAATGAGTGAGACAGGAAAGGCCAGCCTAGCTCAAATCCCCAAAATAAGGAGAGCAAGAGGCTGGACTTATTTGGAAGAAAAGTTTATTCAATGGCGAGCCTGCAATTTCATATCACAAATCAACAAATGCACCAGGGCAGGTATAATTACAATCTTTGGGACTCCCTCAAGGCTTTGGGGAGGCCCTGCTCTAACAGCAGGAATCTGACTTTGCCACCATACTGAAGGAAGGTAGAATGGAGGCTAGAGCTGCTTTGCGAGCAGACTCTGATGCAAGTGATTCAGGTGGGAGATCCATGGCTTCAGCTTTCTGAATGCATCAGTGCTCATGGTAGCAGTATTCTGGTCTGTTGCCAAAAGTGCAACAATCCATACATGACCACCCTTTTGACGGGAGAGCTCTGTTTTCAGACCAGACCGATGCTAAACTCCATGGTCTAAAGGATTTGAGGGCAACACTGCGCTCCTTGGGCCTTTATACTCTTCAGGCCTTGAAGTGGCAGTTCCGTCCCCAACAGCATCAGCCACCAAGATACCAGCCTCCACGCTTTGCATACATCCTTACATACAAAAGGAGAAAGACAGAGTATTTAGGAGCTGCCGATCAACTGCAGCCTCTGCTTCAGCTATCCAGCCGGGGCCTTTCAGGTGCTTGAACAGTCAGTGCCAGTCCTTTTGAAGGTGCAACTGAGGATGATGTTCCAGTCTTGGAGAAGGATCCTCTCTTCTTCCCATTCCTCAAATGACTCGCCCCCGTCCTATCCAAATGGGCCAGAATAACATTGGACTGTTGGGTCCTTGGCATCATTTCAGCTGAGTATGTCCTGCAATTTTCTTCCCCACTAGCCTCACAAACTTGCCTCCCTGTCTTTCTTCAGGGACCTCTCTCATGAGCAACTTCTCAGGGAACATCATATCTTACCATGTGAAAAATGTTCACCTGCTGGACAGGATCCCAAGGAATTTCACCTGAATAGTCATCAGTTCAGGCTGTTCTAGATTACTTACTGAATTGTAAACTCCAAAGCTTAGCTATTGCTTTGTTGAAGGTTCACCTGGCAATCATCTCAGCATTTCACCCTACAAGACTGGAAATCTCTCTTTCCCCACTCTATAATGATTAGGTTCCTGAAAGAACTAGAGTGGCTCTCCCCTCAAGTTTCGGACTTGTTCCCCCTTGGGATCTGAACCTAGTCCTGTCCAGGCTCATGGAACCCTCTTTGAGCCTTTGGCTACCTGTCCATTGCTATTGAGTTCCTGAATGGTATCCTTTCCTAGTAATGATTACCTCAGCAAGAAGAGTTTCTGAGATTAGGGCACTTACCTCAGGGCCACCATTCATGATCTTCGATAAGAATGAGGTCCAGTTGTGGCCTCAACCTGCTTTTTTACGTAACATAGTGTCTCCATTTCACTTCAACCGGGATATATTCCTTCCATTTTTTTTCCCCAAGCTGCATGGCTTGGAAGAGGAACAGAGGTGGCACACTTTTGATGTTAGGTGTGCCTCCTTGTTCTACACTGAACACATTAAATCATTCTAGAAAAGACCACACAACTTTTTGTTGTGGTGGTTGATGGGATGAAAAGCTTACCTATCTTCTCTATCTTGCAGAGCTGCTGGCCATTATCTTTGAGAACTCGTGGCGAACAGGGGTGGTCCCGGAGGATTGGAAAAAGGCAAATATAGTACCTATCTTTAAGAAAGGGAAAAAGGAGGATCCGGGGAGCTACAGACCGGTCAGCCTCACCTCAATCCCTGGGAAAATCATGGAGCAGGTCCTCAAGGAATCCATTCTGAAACACTTGGAGGGAAATAGAGTGATCAGGAACAGTCAACATGGATTCACCAAGGGCAAATCGTGCCTGACCAACCTGATTTCCTTCTATGATGAGATGACTGGAGTTGGGGATGCGGGAAGAGCCATTGATGTGGTATACCTTGACTTTAGCAAGGCTTTTGATACGGTTTCCTACAGCATTCTCATCGGCAAGTTAAGGAAGTATGGGTTGGACGAGTGGACCGTAAGGTGGATCGAAAACTGGTTAGATCAATGTGCTCAGCGGGTAGGAATCAATGGCTCGATGTCTGGTTGGCAACCGGTAACGAGTGGAGTGCCCCAGGGGTCGGTCCTGGGGCCGGTTCTATTCAACATCTTCATTAATGATCTTGATGATGGAATAGACTGTGTGCTTAGTAAGTTTGCGGATGACACCAAGTTGAGGAGAATGGTAGATACTCTGGAGGGCAGGGACAGGATCCAGGGAGACTTGGACAAATTGGAACACTGGGCCGAAAGAAACCTCATGAGGTTCAACAAAGACAAGTGCAAAGTCCTGCACTTAGGACGGAAAAATCCCATGCACTGCTACAGGCTGGGGACCGATTGGCTAAGTAGCAGTGCTGTAGAAAAGGACCTGGAGGTTATGGTGGACGGGAAGATGAATATGAGCCAACAATGTGCCCTTGTTGCGAAAAAGGCCAATGGCATATTAGGCTGCATCAGTAGGAGTATTGCCAGTAGATCGAGGGGTGTGTTAATTCCCCTCTATTCGACACTGGTCAGGCCGCATCTGGAATACTGTGTGCAGTTTTGGACTCCCCACTACAGAAAGGATGAGGACAAATTAGAAAGAGTCCAGCGGAGGGCAACAAAAATGATTAGGGGGCTGGGACACATGACTTATGAGGAGAGACTGAAGGAACTAGGCTTATTTAGTCTACACAAGAGAAGACTGAGGGGAGATTTGATAGCAACCTTCAACTACTTGAAGGGTTGCTCCAAAGAGGAGGGAGCTAGGCTGTTCTCGAGGGTAACAGAGGACAGAACAAGGAGCAATGGTTTCAAATTACAGCTGGGGAGGTCAAGGTTGGATATTAGGAAAAACTTTCTCACTAGGAGGGTGGTGAAGCATTGGAATGGGCTACTTAGGGAGGTGGTAGAATCTCCATCTTTGGAGATTTTTAAGGCTCGGTTAGACAAAACTCTGGCTGGGGTGATTTAGGGGGAGTGGTCCTGCTTTTTAGCAGGGAGTTGGACTAGATGACCTGGTGAGGTCCCTTCCAACCCTATTATTCTATGATTCTTTGATTCTCCCAGTGAATTTCCCCTTGGATAACTTCCTGCATCCAATTTTGTTATGAGCAAGCGAATGTTCCTCTACCTGGGGTCATCACAGCCCATTCCATCAGAGAACAAGCTTCTTTGGCAGTCTTTCTTGCGCAGGTACCTGTGCAGAACATCTGTAGGGCCAGTCCTGATCATCAGTGCACTCCTCCACATCACACTATTCACATCGACGGGCACAGGACAATGCCAGCTTTGGCAGAGCAGCGCTGCCAACAGTTCTTCTATGAACTCCAAGCCTACCTCCACTGCTTGTGAGTCATCTAGAATGGAGTCAACATGAGCAAACACTTGAAGAAGAAGAGGCGGTTACTTACCTTGTAACTGTTGTTCTTCAAGATGTGTTGCTCACATCTATTCCATTACCACCACCCGTCCCTGCTTTCAGAATTGATGGCAAGAAGAAACTGAGGGGGGCATAGGGCCGATGGCACAGATATATTGTAGCATATGTGCTGGACTCCAAAGGGTGCCAGAGCTGACCCCACAGATATTGCTAAGGGGAAAAAAAATTCCAGTAACTGTGCACATCGGCGCGCGCACACGTAGAATGGAATGGAAATGAGCAACAAATCTCGAAGAACAACAAGATAAGTGACTGTCTTTTCTCCACTTCCTTAAAATCACATCCACCAGACTCCTTGTTTGTTTTGCTGAATTACACTAATATGGTTACCCCTTTGGAACTTGGCATCCTGCAAGGCACTGAATCCAAATACGCAGTTAACCAAAATGCTGTTACACACTTTATTTTTAAAAAAACCCCAAAAAACCAAAACTGTAGGTATTGACACTCCAAAAACATTCCCTTTAAGGATACTGACTTTTTGCAAAACTCTTTAAAATTCATGTGCCAGACTCACCACCTTCTCACTACAGGCCAATGTAATCAAAACAAAATTATCAAACTAAATGTTTTGAAGTTGTTCACAAAATACATTCCAGGATTTTTCCAGCTTTCTCAATAGAATTTACCCTCTATTTCAATGTTATTCTCAATCATAAGGCCATATCCATCTTAATTATAATGACATAAGCCTGATTCTCCATTCCATTAGTCTTTGTCTAGACTAGAAGAAAAGATACTTTTTCCAATCAAGTTAGTTCAGTTGAGAAAATATGAAAATCCCACTTAACACCTATGTAAACATAGTTTAGCAGCTTTAGCTTGATTTTTAGCAGGTCAAACTATAACCTAGGCAAGGCCCTAGTCAACAGAACTGTTCCCCCAAACTGTACCCTGAGGGGTGAGTTCATGTATGCATTTACCAGACGCAAAAACCATTGAAAAGATGGATTTTTATTGAATACCAGGATGAATAACCCCGAGCAAGCAAAGCAGAGTAATGAGTGGTGAGAGCTAACGTCCCTTCAGCAGCCAGGGACCTCTGATAACTGCGGACGACCCTGAGGAGGTTCCCAAGGCACCTTGGTCCTAGTTTACTGAGGCAGCCTGGTCCTGGGTCCTACGATGAAGTCCAAAGCAGTCAGAGGAGACTGTTGCTAAAATATAGCACAGTTCAGGGAAAGACTGGGAGGCCAAGGCCTACCCTCCCTTCACACGCTCGGCCCAGCCCAGCCTGGCGCCTCCAGGTGCAAGAATGCACAAAAACAAGACAAGTAAAACAAGCAGCAGACAGGCCCCAGAACATCTGTCAAGTCAAGGACATAAACAGGTTTCTGCTATCTCTGGGCAAAAAGTCCAGGATAGGTCATGGGCAGGTTGCCCCATGGGAAAGGCTGCGAGCATCATCACACTCTCCGTTACAAACATCTTCCACTCTTGCCCTACAAGAACTATGCTTAAAGTTACTGGCTGAATCAACACCTCAGCGTATAAGGCCTGGTATACACACAGATTTTACACCAATATAACTGTGATTTCCTCCTCCCCCATCCTTCCTTCAAAAAATGGTTATACTGGTACAATTCCTAGTATGGGTGGAATTACACCAGTAAAAAAACCACCTTCTACTGGTATAGTTTTTTCTTCTCCCATGCCAGGAGAGTTAGAGTATGCTACTTGTGTGTAGACAAGATCTAAGAACTGTAAATGAACATACAGTAGACCTCTCATCTGTAGGGCCGGAGGAATGAAATTCCCCTCCACAGGTCAGGGAGCACCAGCAGAGCTATAGATAGTACCACAGCCCATGGCTGTGCCTTCAACACCTTCTGTCAAACCTCCCTCCA
>ML685908.1:828118-838361 GCA_007922175.1 Pelusios castaneus
ACAGCCCATGGCTGTGCCTTCAACACCTTCTGTCAAACCTCCCTCCATGGGCATAAGGTAGTTTAGCTAAGGGGAATAAGGGGAATGCACACGAGTTACCAAATGGCAGCTACTTGCTGCTTATTCTGAAGGGTAGTCAGCTACTTACTGATTCTCACATAGTAGAGTCGTAGGTATAAACTGTTGTATGAAAAATCTCTTCAATCCCCAATACAAGGTTGGGTTTAATTTTCCTAAGACCTTATTTATTAATTATTTTTGAAATATTTGCCTTTGGACCATAATTCTCAATAACAGCAGAGAGGTCCATAATCTAAAGATGACCATTTTTCAGAAATGCATCTGTTTTCCAGTCTGCCAAGAAGAATCACAAAATGTTTCAGGGTTAGAAATCCATTAGCTGTTTGCTTATTTTCAACTTCACTAGCTGAGTCATTTTCCCATCATCTATTGATTTTTTTTCTGCAATCTTCTTTCACCCCCACCTTTGCATTTCAGAATGTTGTGGTGCAAATGGCTCAGAATTTTGGGTCAAAGATTGATTCAGCTGGAAGGAAAATTAAGGTCAGATCTATGTTAATGATACTGCCAAGTGGGATCCTGAGCAGATCAGTGGTGACTACAGCATGCTGGGAATGTGGCTGAAGCAGTCAGAGGTTCAGGTAGTGTTCTTGTCCTTTCTGCCAGTTGAGGATAAGGAACTACACAGAGACAGATGCAACATGGAGATGAAAGCATGGCTGCCTAGATGGTATTGACAAGAAGACTTTGTCTTCTTTGAGCCTGAGATGCCAATCTGTGAAGGAGGACTGTTGGAGAAAAGACGACTGAGGGGCATCCTAGTCTTTGTGTATGCTAACATCTGTTATAAAGAGATTCATGATTAATTGTTCTCCATGTCCACTGAAATTAAGACCAGGAGTAATCATCTTAATCTACAGTGAGGGAGATTTAGGTTGGATAGTAGGAAAAAATTTCTAACTGTTAAGATAGAAAAGGATTGGAATAGGTTATGACGAGAGGCTGCAAAATTCCTGTCATTAGAGATTTTAAACAACAGATTAAATAAACACCTGACCTAGGCATACTTGGTCTTGCTTCAGGAATTCGGTGGGGAGTGAGGGGTGAGGGAGCGGAGATGGTTGGTGACCTCTTGAAATTCCTTCCAGACCTACATTTCTATAATTCTTTGTTCTATATCTATAATTGCATATATTTATCTATGATGCCAATCCCATAAACACTTATTCACATGTTTTATTTTACTCACAGGAGTAGTCCTTTTGAAGAAGCACTGTGAGTAAAGTTAAGAGTATGCATAAGTGGTTGCAGGCTGCATTTTTATGTTGTACTCATCACCATGACATGTGAGTGCCCCTAAGACTCCTCTGTAGAATTTGGTTCTGAAGTGAGTGGGGTATACTGAGACAAGAGATGTCACCTTTCAGTGTCTTTCAGCCTTAGTCATGGTTAAGTATAGAATGGTGTATTTTATCCATGAATTTAGAACTTGCATTGTTAATCAGTTACAAATTAACATTATCCACGGACAACAGAAGTAAAAAAACAACAGATGAAAACAAAGCAGAACTCCCGACCATACTGAAGGAAACTTTCACTAATCTGATTGGATTCCTAACAGATTCAGGATATTATATATAAATTGGAGAGATGAAATACCCATGTAACACAAGATAAATCATCCAGCTATACAGGCTGTAAACCACAGGCAGAATTTACACACACACACACACACACACACACACACACACACACACACAATTATCTGACACACAAGTATATCCACTGCCACCACATCTACACCACCATACCTCATAATCCCATGAAAGCCAACCTACCACTGAAGTTGATGTGAGTTTTCACAGAGTATTTGACTTAATGTCCACACAGCCAAAGAATCAGATACCACAAATGTTAAATATATTGCCACAATTTTACTATGAAATAATGGAGTTTGCACAAGGTATGCAAATACAAACCCTGTAGCATTCAATGGTTATTCTTTTAAAATTTGTTAGTTGTTTTAAATTAAGGTTAAACTAATCATAAGGTTAGCTCTATGTTTGTTGTTTATCCTAGATATACCCCAATAGATATAGATATATTCCCTGAGATGTTTAAAGTTTTGTGAGTTTAATATGACATTTTCCTTGAAAAGGGTGAGTGTCAATAATATTTACCTTATATTAGGTTTGACAATTTTGACTCTTTAAAGTAACAGTTTATGTTATGTAGCATTATGAGAAACTTTGAGCCAGACTCATTGCTGGCATAAGTGAGTATAATGTCAGTGAGCATTTCACCATTTTATAACAGTGGTGAATGTGGCCCTCAAATTCTGAGACTGAAAACTTTCATTCCATAAAAGTTTGTGCAAAGTATCAGAGCATCCAAAAATCAATCTTTCAACACAGAGCCTGGGTACATATTTCATGGGATATGGCATTGAATAGTTGAAAAATCAGTTATGTTAAAAATTATTATTGTACTATTGACTGAGTAATTATATGGTTCTTTCTGTCTTAGATGCAGTGGTGCAATGAAATATATTGTAGATATAGTAGGCTATAAGGCAAATATTCTTAATTATTTGGTAACTTCAGTCAGAATTACCAAAAACCCTATGTTCCCATCCTGTATAAAAATATGCAGAATTATTTCAGAAACTCTGTGACTTTTTAGGATCATCTGTTAAACCTCATTTCTGAATTCTCTCTTCATGAGCCTGGTGGGGATGCTACCACTGGCTGCCACCCAGAGTCTGCACGCTGTTCCAGTGGAGATTACATAGCCTATAGGATTAGAAACAATGTTTTAAGCAGCCATGAACTAATCATGTTTTTTCTATGTGGACTTCAGTTAGTTCTCATGGGTACTGGAAAATATACAACTTCCCCAATTCCTTCCTCCACTGCTCTGGCAATGCCCACCGGTATGCATGTCCATTGGCCATAGAACTATTCTGTAGACGGGACATAGGTAAACTTTCATTCCACAAAAAGGAAATTTTCTTTTACAGCTTGTCTTTACTTACAGACTCACCATGGCTATGTCTACACTGGCAACTTAGTTTGAATTAAGGAAGCTTAATTCGAACTAACTAAAACCATGGCTACACTAGGCTTTAATTAGTTCAAATTAAGGGCTTCCTTAATTTGAACTAATAAATTCGAATATGCTATTCAAACTAAGGGTTAATTCAAACTAGTTAGTTTGAATTAACCAATGTGGCCATGTTAGTTCGAACTAAGTGCTTAGTTCGAATTAACCGGCACATTGAACTCAATGCAATTCGCTAATTCGAACTAAGCAAGTGCCATAAATGGCACTTGCTTAGTTCGAACTAAATTTTTCTAGTTCGAATTAAGTTAATTCAAACTAACTAAAATTAGTTCAAATTAGTTAGTTCAAATTAACTAATTCAGACTAACTTTAGTAAGTGTAGACATAGCCCATGGTTTTTCCAAAATTTTCCTCCATTCCATGCAATAGAAAGGTGTATAAAACACAAATAATCTGTTGTAACCTATAATTACCAGTCACCCAGTGGTTACCCACAAAAAATTATTTATTGTTCCACAGTAGGTTACATGCAGATTTTGAGAAAACAGAAGCAGCAGGAAAATGTTAGTTTCCCAGTCTTACTGAATTTATAGCATTTGTACAAACCCAAATAAATAATATGCAGCCACTTAAACAAGTATTGGACAAACATTCAGAAAGTTCTTAAGTATGGATCAAATAAGCATCCAAGATCTCTTTGGTCTCAAAATAAATCTGTGGCTCACAAGAACAGGATTTGTTGCAACATTGCTGAGACTGTCATGCAATACAGAAAAAAAGCTGGTCAGATGTTTTCGTTTAAAACCCTTTTCAACAAAAAAATGACCTTGTTTTCAAAACCAGAAATTTTCAGGGAGGGAAGAAAAATTTAAATTTAGAAAATTTAAAATGTCAAAGTCCCTAATTTTAAAAAAATCAAAGTTTTTAAAAAAATGAAAATTAGTTCAATTTTCAGTCCTTGAAATAAGAAACAGCTTCAGATTTTCAAATTATTTCATGAAATTGTTTTTCCATGCATCAACCATCTTTTAAAATAGTAACAAGAAATTTTTTTTCATTTCCAGTTCTAACAGGAATCAGGCAGTTCAGAGAGATGCAAACATTTTTTAAGCCTCCAAATAAATAAATAAATAAATAAATGAGAATCAAATTCAGTTTGAGTTTTGGATGTACATTGTGTAAGTTCCTATTTTATCCAAACCAGTTCACTCCTTCCTAATTAAAATATCTTAACAAATGGGAGATGATAAAAATAAAAAATCTATTCCAATGAGAAGATAACAGATGAACCACGAAGATCAGATGCCCTCTGGGGCTTTGGAAGCAGAAGCTGTCACAATCCAAGTTAAGGGACAATTGTGGTCCTAAGCCTGCTTAGTTTTTGCACAAATGGTGTAAAATATGAGTAAAAGTAAAAGTAAAATCTATCTTTGGAAAGTTTATGTCAGATTAACATTTATGTGTAATAATATTTTAACAACATATTAGTATATGTAAATTTTGGTGCCTAATTTTTGGCATGCAAGTCTGAAAATTTTAACCTAAATCTTCAAACAGAAGGCTCGGTCTGAAGAGGGAATCTTAAAGCTAGTTATATTGTAGTGCATCCTACTTTGTCTATGTACAGGACTTTAATCCTCAGATATTATAGTGGGTCTGTGTCATGTGCTATTCCCTAGGACTGTCACTGTTGCAATTCCTGTGCAAGAGCTGTATTCTTGGAAATACCTGCATCCATGGAACTCCAGATATAACACATCCAGTGGCAATGTGTAACAGAATGGAAGTTGCTAACATTTCAACTGTCATTTTTGTTGTATCCATTTAGAATCCATTCTTTTACCTTTTCAGATGTTGAGTAGCACATACTCAGGCACATAGCCTAATTGAAGTCAGTTGCATGACTCACATGAGTAAGTACAGCGGACTGCAAAATAGGGCAGCCAGTGTACAATGTGCACCAACGTTCACTACACCGTTGGTTGTGTGAAGTATGCGTCTAAAAGCTTTGGGGAATGTATTCTCATCTGCATCAGAGTTTTAACAGGCAACAGTGTTTCTAACCATGTGGGGATTAAACTATTTTAAATCCTTTTAGTCTTAAATTACTGGTCTTGGTTATACACCCCATATAGCTAACACTACCAATGCTAGCAACATGCATTCTCACTGTGCATATGTCTTCTTTCATTCTCACTTATTTCTGTTAATATGATTCTCCCCCCCCCCCCCCCGTCTATCTCCCTCCTTTCAGCAGGAACAGCAACAAATGCATATCTAAACCTTATCCCAGTGTATCTCCTGTCATGCCCTTCTAATTGTGAATTTGCTTTCTGCTCCCTGGATATTTGGCTCTGTTCTTTACCCTTCCATTGTTGGTTACCTTTGAAATCTTCTCTGTCTCATTGCATTCCCATAGGTCCCCTCTCCTACACTGTAGCCTTTCCACACTATTGTTCTATCAGTTCCCTAACCTTTCTTGGGTAGATGCCTTCTTTCCCACACTGTTATATTCACTTTCTATCCCCTACGCACAAGGGTTTTTGGTGCCCTAGGCTAGTGGTTTTCAAACTTTTTTTCTCGGGACCCAGTTGAAAAAAAAATTTATACCAGTGACCCAAAATTGCATCTTTGAGCAATGCATTCCAGTCTTTTGGCAGCAGCAGCAGGGGTACCATGCCCCAGTGCCTGAGGGTCTGCGACCCAGTACTGGTTCCTGACCCTATTTTTGAAAAGCACTGCCCTAGGCGAACTATGACTTTGGAGCCCCTCCCTCCCACATTCAATATGAAGAAAACTGATGACATATTAATTATTTTTAATAGAGAAAAAAAATGCACTTTTGTCTAATTTGGTGCCCCTTAAAGCCCGATAGCCTAGGTGACCACCTAGTTCACGTATATGGTCAAGCCAGCCCTGACCGTACTCCACTTGTCCCCTCTACAGACCTCTTCTTTTTTCTGATTGCTATATCCATCCCCTTATCAGCTGTCTTGTTCCCATGCATCTACTTCCTGGTCCCATTTCACTGCTCCTCTTTCGCTTATGGCCTCCTTTCACTTCTCCCTCCCTCATGAGCCTCCATTGGCTTCTCTCCCAAGTCTCCAGTGCATCTGATCAGACTGAGATCAGTGAGAGTAAGTGTAAAAGAGGCAGAACTGTTAAAAGTTAATTTGGACGCTGTAGTTAAGATAACCAGAACTCTAACTAAACAGAGTGTCCAGGCCCGAGCTCCTTACTCAGGGAAAATCCATACTGAAGTCAGTGAGAGTTTTACCTGGGTAAGGAATTCAAATGCTAAATCATCACCTGCTTTTTGGTTTCTTTATTTTTTTAAGGATTAAAACCAGCAGGTACAAACACTAGAGCATCCTTTGGCATAATCCAACAACTAAAATATATATTGCTATAGGAAGATTTTTACAGAACTATATAAAATCCTTTCTTTAGTAGACTGATTTCTTTGCTCTAAATGAGATTAAGTATAACATTTACATGCATGCATGCATATTTGTGTGCCTATGTGTACATTTACATACTCATGGAGAAAAGGAGACTCTATAAATATGAATACATATTACATATGATCAAATGTTGTTAATGTATAGATTATTCGTGTAACAATCTTTTCCAGTAAATAAGAGCACAGCACTTTAAAAATCACAGTAATAAAGAAAAGGCTGTAATCTTTGTTTTTATGCCATAAAGTTTTCCCTATATCACACAAGTGGCCTCAAGAATTCTTATCTAACAGAATCAGGTGTTTGAAATTTTTAATAGAAACAAAGGATCTTTTTAAGTATCAGATTTGCATATCATCATAATACCTTAGCATGAAAACTAAGATCAAGATCTCTATTGAAATTTACCCAAATGAAAACAATTTTTTGAACAGAACATGCAGTACATCGGCTCCAAACAATGGGCTAAGAACAAAATAATGGGCTAGTATTTTTATAATTAATTTCTTAAGTGCTTTCATGAATGTGAGGAAAGAATAATTTAGCTGAAATTCCATTATCAGCTTGCTAAATATCTGTAAATCTTAGGACTGCTGTTGCTGCTAAATGCTGGATACTCAAAAGTACAATTATTAAACTTTTACATTTAAAGCTAGAATTAAGTGAAATTGATTTACAATGTTACATTTGTGTGAAAATTTTCTCCAATACATTTTGTATGATTTGAATCCCTCAAATATAATTTTTAAATAAAATTTTGGAAAATTGGAAGTTATGCATAGTGAATCATGCAAAACTAGAACGGAACAGCTTCACAGAAAAAAATGTGCTTGGAAAAACTTCTGCAGGAAGAGGAGATGTTGCCTCACAAACGCCATATAATATAGAGTAGTGGTTCCCAACCTGTGGCCTGGGATCCAGAAATGGCCCACGGCAGCTTTCAAAGTGGCCAATGGCTCCCCTTCTGCTGGCTGCAGAAGGGAGTCGCTGCCTAAGGACCCAGGCGTGTGCTTCTAAAAGATGGGTGCCTGCTCCTTGCTGCAGACAAGAAGACAGAAGATCAGCGTTCCCCTCCCGCCAGGTGTAGCAGGGAGCATGGCAAAGTCTAGGTCCATAGGCGTTGAAGTTCCTTCTGGAACCAGAGGGAGGGAAAATCAGCCCTCCTTTTCCCCAGCTTCAGCAGAGAGCAAAGAGGTCTGCTGAGTTCCCTAGGTGTTGGGGTTACTGCTGGAGCCAGAGGGAAGAGAGCACTGATCTTCTATTCCCCTGGCTTCAGAAGGGAGCCACTGCCCTAGGACCCAGGTAGAGAACACAGGATTCAGGATGCATCCAGAGATACAGGAGATCAGTGAGGAGGCAGTCTCCTTACTGAACTCCTTCTGTCTGGCTGCAGTGGGCAGGAGGGGGAGAGGCTGCTAGCTGGAGACTGGTGGCCCTTCATGGTAGTAAAAATGGTATTTGTGGCCCTTGAGCTAAAATGGTGAGGAACCACTGATCTACAGGAATAAGAACAGGCTTGAGTTCCAGGAGGGTGGTCCTCTGTTTTAGTCCTTATTCTGCCACTTACTGGCCATAATAAATAGTGTGTACACATATAGCATTTTACAAACTTTATTTAAGTAGATGTTACAGAATCCCATGGAGTAAGTAAATATAAATTCTTAAGCTTTACAGATGATAAACTGAGGCTAAATTATGTATCTGCAGTCAGATAGCAAGTCAGCATTAGAACCACCATTACGACCTTGGTTTATAGATTCCAAACCTAGAGACCCAGGACCATTCATCAGGGCAGTGGTTTTCATACCCTCAAGAGGTATGCAAGCTCTCATCAAGAGATATGCAAGAAACATCCTGTAATGGTAGACAACGCACTTTATTTAGTGACGTGGCAATCTAATCATAACTATATTATGACCCTATCTCAGATGGGGAGTACAGGATAGAATACTTTATTTGGAGAGAGGTATACAGGTTAAAAGTTTGAAAAGCACTACATAAGGCATACATTTTCAAAAAATTACTTGTCATTTGGGGTGCATCCAGTTTAAAAACACCTTAAAGGAACTTGATCATCAAAGGACAGGTTATCAGCACTTTTGCAAACCAGGCTTCTTTAAGGTTTCTAAAATTGGTCCCCCATAAATTAAGGCTCCACAAATCACTAGTCTCTCCGAAAGTTAGTCCTTAACCACAAAGCTTGTTCCTAAACCCCACCCAGTCAAGTCACTTAACCATAGCACGTGACTTCTGAATTGCCAGTGAAAAAAGTCTGTTCACCATTTCAACATCCATGCATGCCTATAATTCTACAGAAATTTTACAAAATCACTCTGAACTTTATTAAGCACATGTGCAAACGTGTAGATTTCTTGAATGTCTGCTGGTTCCTTATCTTTGTGTCTTTTACTGTGATGTTGTAGAGCTTGGATCATATGGAAAACTAAAATATTATGACACAATGACTGAAGAAGGTAAGAAATATTTTAGAATTGTTTGTATTAACATTTTTAAGTCTTTTATTTTTAGTGACTTTTGTGTGTTTGCTTTATTTTTTTCTTTTTCTTTTGTGGGGGGGGGGATTATATATTTCCTCTTTGCATGATTTCACTGCCATAGTGTGAATCGTCATTTTTTTTCATATTTTTTGTCAATTGCATTTGCAGTTTTGTTTCTTTCCCATACAGACATACAACCGATAATGTTTTTGCTAAAATAAAATAGTCATATATACTAATAAGTATGTACTAACATATGTATATTGTATCTATATTTTTACTGTGGCTTTGACATAACAATTCAATAAGAATGCTCATTTGTGGATGACCTAACCACAAAGTATGAAAATTATTTAAATGATCTCAGTCTTCTGAATTATTCAACAGCTATAAGTTAACCCTATTTTTAAAAATGCCTTCTAGTTTTTCTGGCATAATTTTGAAGGAATAGTTAACTCCAGCACAGATGTTAGCATTAAGATGCCAGTCCTGCAAAAACTCATCAATAGGAAGTACGGAGGGTGTAGGGTCTATCCAATCCCCACTGAAATCAATGGGAGTCTTTTGATTGACTGGGATGGGATGTTTCCCTCAATTGGGGGTAAATGTTTCAGAATCAGGGCCTATTGTCTAACTGCTTGTTTGCATCTCCCAAACGAGTGGTTGCAGTAACATTTTGTCTTGTAATTGCACATTCAAAGTTGAAGACCAGTTTAGGTTGCTATAAAAAAAAATCAGTCATGCATTCATATTCATTTCTAATGCTGCATACAAGAGACAAATAGCTCAATTTTTTTTCTTAAAATGAAATATTTTTAGTATCAACCTGAATTTTGTTTTTGTTTCTTCTATGTGCATTTATTCCACTGAGAAATAAAACAAACGGCATTCCGTCAGTGAGTATTCTCAGCTCTCACTAGCTCCCCCTCCCATGCTACAAGATGCTGGCCTCTTCCTTAAAGAGGATTGCTGCCAGGTCACCTGGAATACAATGAGGCTTGAAGCTTTGCTGCACTTTGTAGGGTTGGTTAGCTGGTACACTTAGGGCTAATCTACACTGAAGTTACACAGTCATTGCTGTGTCTCTCAGGGGTGTGAACAATTCCTATATCTGCTATGGCAACAGAGTCTTGTGGCACTTTTAAAGACTAACAGATTTATTAATCGCATGAGCTTTCGTGGGAGAAAATCCCACTTCGT
>ML685908.1:838761-876527 GCA_007922175.1 Pelusios castaneus
TACTAAAAATCACGGTGACAAAATGGGGCGTGTCTGGAAGATGAGAGCCAGAGCCCTGCTGTGGGTACTTCCACCGCCACCCACTGCAGCTACCAGATCCAGCGCACTCAGAGCTTTGGATCCACCCACGGCAGCTGGGAGTTCCAGGGCTCCTGCTGGCTGATAGCGCCAACCCCACTGCCTGAGGGCTGAAGCAGAAAATGTCATGGAAGTCTCTGGAAGTCATGGTATCCATGATCTCCATGACATGATCTTCTCTTACGACACCTCGCCTGACTGTAAATGTTAGCTTATTAATCATCCATTCATTACCCAGCCCTTCACAAAATCCAGCAATAATATTTTATTTTCTGACCCTGACCCCTCCCCCCACACTTCCATCAGTGCTTTTAAATGCTTTTAAAAATTGCTGATTGCAAATAGGATGGTACTGTGGAAATATACTAATGAAAAGCTGTCATAGAGTTCTATATATCCTTTGCATTCAGCACAGACAGTTGCTGTCTACCAGAAATCCCAGAGAATAAAGCAGCATCTGGTTCATAGTGTTCCCAAGCAACAGTGAGGTAATTAGACCCTCATTTCTCAAATCCAGCCATCGTGGCTGCATGCAGCCACAGGGGGGTTTCCAGTGGCCACAACAGCCTGATTCAGTTGGAGGTGGGCTTCAGCCCTCACCCCTACACTTCAGCCCTCAGCCCAGCCCAAACATATAAGTGAACTAGGTGGTCGCCTAGGGTGCCAGGCTTTAAGGGGCACCAAATTAGATGGAAGAGAATTTTAAACATATATTATCTATTATAACATGTGGGGGATGGGGCCCCAAAATCATAGTTCACCTAAGGTGCCAAAAACCCGCAGGACTCTGGGGATGGGCTTAACCTTTCTTCCCCTTTTCAGCCTGGGAGCTCTGGCAAGAGATTCCATGCTTCAATCCGCTCTCACCCCCAGCTTCAGCTATACGGCTCTGGGTTTTCAGCCCTCCACCCCCTGCTCCAGCCACAGAGCTCCAACTCTAGGCTTCAGCAGGGCTGGACTTACTGAGTGCTATAATCAAGAGGTAGGAGTGGGGTGAGCCCGGGGCGCGAGACAGTGGTGGAGAGCTGGTGGAGGCAGCGGAGGCCCGGGGAGGTGGGGGTGGTCTAGAAGGGAGGCAGTGGGGGCCAGAGGCACCAAAATACAACTGTATGTTATTTTTATTATTGAGTCTGGAAAAAAAACCCTACATAAATACAATACAATGATTTGGACATATATATGTGCTTATTTATTAGTTTTTCCTAAAGTAGGAAAATTTATCAGAGCGGCCACCAGCAAGAGTTAGTAGCTGCATTTTGTGGCCACCCAAAAAATTGCTGTGAGAACCCCTGGCTTAGACATAGTTAGAAAATGGGGGAGAGGAGAATTTCATGCAGAATATTTAAAGTTTTTGACAGAAAAAATCTAAACCACAATATTTTGACAGCAAATGACAATATTTTAATTCATAAATGCCATTGTAGTGCTTCATGTCCCCATTCTCCTCTAGAGGTTAGCTCTCTAATCAGACTACCTCTCCCACGATGCACAATGGTCCTCCTCTTGGTGAGTAGATGCAGTGCATCATGGGAGTCTCAGGCCACGGTGCATCATGGGAGCTGGGAAGACTGGCCAATGGAGAAGAATGGGGACATTCAGGAACTGAAAAAGGACTCCCATGAGGGATCATAATGGCATTTCCAGAATAAAATATTTTGAGTTTTAATTTTTCTTTTCAGGCTTTTAATTTTGGGGGCATTTGGTTTTTCAACAAAAAAAAATTTGAGAACCCAATTTTCCACTGAAAAAAAAGTTTAGACAGATAATTTTCAACCAACTCTAGTGATAACAGTTGGAAAAGAGAGAGTTTGTAACACTACTCTGTATTAACATTTCACCTTCACCAACAGTCATCTGACCCCTAGCCATTAAAATCGTGGAGCCTTGTGCTCATTACTGACCCAGAACAATCAAAGCTCGTCTGTTGCCAGAAGCATAATTCTCTACCTTAGGCTACTAGGAAAGCTGGATATATTTCTCTCAGAAAAAGGCCTAGCTGCAGTGTTTCATGAATTCATCTCCTTCAGACTAATGTAGTCCGCCATAGCTGCGCCTAGGTAAGAAGTTCAAAAAGAAACTATAGATATTAGTGAATATGGCAGTTTAGCTCCTATGAAGGATGAGTCAAAGACAACATATTGTGTTGGTGCTTCACAATATACAGTGGTTCCCCAGCCAAGATTCTGATTTACAAAGCCCTTAATGGAATCTGCCCACGTTACCTCAGAGTGGCTATGTCTACACTTGTAAATTTAGGTCGACTTAGCGTATCTACACCTAAATTTAAAGTCGACTTAGGGGGGAACTTACAAAGTCAACCTAGAGCGTCCATACTGGACGCCTAGGTCGACTTGTAGGGGCTAGGGGGACCTTGGGCAGGTCCACAGTGGTAGGGGGGCACCCCTTGCCCAGTGTGGGGCAAAGGGGGAGAGGGACCCTGGCAGGGTATAGGAGCAGGGTGGGCAGGGCTCTGCCCTGTCCTGTGGGGGGGGGTGTGCCAGGCTCCCCCTGTGCCACACCTCTGGCAGGGAAGGCAGTGGGGGAGTCCTGGAGTGGCCCTAAGTCGACTTAGGGCTACTCCAGGTCTGCACTGGCTTAAGTCAACTTTAAAAAGTTGACTTAAGCCTAAAGGCGAATTAAAAGTAGGTTTAATAAAGTCGACTTAATTTTCATTAAGTCGACTTTATTTTCCTTAAATCGACTTAAGCAGCTTGCTTAAGTCGACTTAAGGAAAGTGTAGTGTAGATGCAGAGTAAATTAAGTCGACTTAAGCAAGCTTAAGTTGACTTAATTTACAAGTGTAGACACACCCAGAGTGCCTCCCCTTTAGAGACCTACTGATGCCTCTGCAGTCATCTGTACTGCACTTACTAGAGCCTGGATATAGATGTAATGGTGCTGAAGGTCTCAGCAGCAGATGCAAGGCTCTGGAGTATCCTCCCGAAGGGTACAGAGAAAAGTCCCCTCTACATCTCCTAGTCATACAGTAAAACTTCTTCACTATACCATGCCTCAAAGAAGCAGAAGCATATCGAACAATTCTTCCAAGCTTAATGATATCTGATTCTTTTCTGATATATAAGTTCTTTCGTAGAAGAAGCAGCATAACTCAATTGTGACTAAACTATTCATACGTCTTCTCTCTTCATTCATGAAGGTAGACACCATAATAGAAATTACCTAGCTTGTATTGTAGGTTGACTGAAAAAGGTAATATTTGTTCTATTTAGATCAAACTGCACCATCATATTATTCAGTGTTCCTACAGAAAAAGCAGCAATAATAATAATAATAATATTCCACTGCCAACTTGGGAAAAATATGTCAACTGTATACCTACATGTTGTCAGAGTGATGTTATGTCACAGCCATGGAATATCACTTGCCTTACTTTTTAGCAAAATTCAGGTCAATATGTACAGTATTCTAATATATGCAAGTTAGCTTAAGCTAACTGTATGATAATTGACTGAAAGGTATTTAATGCTACAACTTTGCTTCCCATAACACAGCCATCTTGTAATCACAATTGTGAATTTCAAAATGCCTGCCTATTTGTTGTTTTTTGCACTGAACTGCAGTTTTTTCTGGTGTCTTTTTTTCAGTGTTGGATCATATGGCTTTTATATTTGTGAATTTGTTAAATACTGTCTCTCACTGGATGAAAATGACATGTATTAATTGAAAATGTAATTTACTGTACTTTTCAAAGTTCCTCCCTTTACAACAATGAAATCATTTGAAACAGCACTGAAATCAGTGAAGTTATTTCAATTTTCCACTGTTGTAATTGAGAGCAGAATCTAGTCCCAAATGAGTATAAATTATTATTACAAAACATAAATGGACACACATTACTTCTCTTCTCCCCCCTCATTCCCATGCGCACACACATACATAGCTGATTAATTTTAAAATGGCCAGATAATTTAATCTTTTGCTTTTGTATAAAAGAGAGTTCTGTTACCTCTTCTTCTAAAAGACATTTCCCATTTTAATGTCTTGGCAACTGGTCCTCAGTGTTGCTTCTACGTTGCACAAGAATGCCCTAACCTTCCTTTGTAATGATATAGCGGAATATATGCATTTCAAGAGTGTTGTACAAGTTACATGGAGCACAACACACCAATACATGAGGCAGCAGTGAAACTTTGAAGTCACTTCCTGTCCCTCCTTTCTGGTTTTTTTCTTACAGCTGGAATGAAAAGTTAATTGGATAAACCCTGGCCATTATCTAGATTGTTCTATACATACTGTATCTGATACTAGAGGAGCTGGGCCACTTAAACATTCTTCTTAGGTTCCAGTTCTAATAAAATGTGCCCTCAGTTACTGATTTCAATGAAGGCAGAAATTCTGGGGACAGTGAAGATCAGCAGGTGAGAGCCCAAATCCAATATTACATCTAAACCCAAAATTTCTACAAGGCTGCTCAGTGTACGACTGCCTCATTGCTATGCCAGATTGACTGTTTTAAAATTAGAAAATCATTTTTTAAAGATTATTTTAACATTTAAACTCCACTGGGCATTAGTAATTTTCATGACATCTGGCAGAGCATATGCCCACCTGTCTCTTCCTTGTGATCCCATTTCCAGGTCCAGAGAGCATATCTATATATAATAGCAATTCTACTTACTAACTAGGTAAGAAGTTGCAATAGGGAGTGTCTCCCAGAGTATTTGATTCCCCTCTCTTCTGTCTTCCCTGTCTAAAATCACATCTACACTACAGACATCTGCTAGGGCACTTATGTTGGTCAGGGAGGTGAATATGTGTAATCCCTGGCCTGACTGATGTAGCTGTGCTTACAGAAGCCCTTAGTGCAGATGTGTTCATGCTGGAAAAACTGTGCTTACTTTGTTTGTGGGGATGGTTTACCATACCAGTACAGAATACAGCTTTGCTGGGATAGCTGGATTCATACTGTGAGTGCTTCTATGGTATCGTAAACAAGTAACCCTGTACCAGTAAAGCACTCAGACATAGCCTGAGATATTACCAATATTCCTCATACTCTCACATGATCTGGAGCCTGGAGTCTCAATTCATTTTCGAATCTACACCCAGTGCTCCAAAAGAAATACTGACTTGCCAATCCCATTGATTAAAACTGAAGTGTACTGTATTTCATTCATTTATCATTTCACTTCTTCAGAGTGACTTGTAGCCAGATGGAAGTCCAGGTCTCTTCGCTAACATAGATAGGAACAGTGTCATTGAAAGTACAATTCTAGGCTTTTCAGATTCCCTTTCAACACAATCATTTAGAAATGATACAAGCAATTAGCAGCAAAATCTATAGAATTAGTTTTTAAAAAATTAGCTAAAAGCCCAGAGGGGCCACTTTGCCTTAATGAGAATGGATTGTAACAACCAGGGGTTATGGCTGTAGCAGTCTTACGAGTTCTGGCTGTTTAGCACTTACCCCTTTCTGTTGTTGCTCACAATAACTTGACTACTGCTGTGTAATGTTCTTACTGTGAGTGAATTAATATTGTTGCTGGAATGCTCCCAGCGTTGCAGTAAAGTAGCTAGTTCTCCACATTGCGTTGCCTCCCTTTTACATCTAATAGATACCACAATTACTTTGGTATTTTCAGGGCTGACAATGTCAAACCACTATAAGATCTCAGTTTTAAAGTCTACTTTCTGGATCCTTGGCTTGACTTGCTGCATCTCCAGCTTTGGATAGCATGAGAGTGGCCAGGACTGACTGCTGTGATCAGGTTGCTTTACTGGTTTTTCCCCTTCCTCCAAGAGACATCCAGAGGCTACTGGGGAGGAGCCGAGACTAGGGGGTGCTGATCAGAAAATGTGGGATTTTTTTTCTGTGCCAGGTGTAGATGAAAATGGGAAATGTTTGGTTTGCATCGCAATTCTCAATGAAAATTTCATCTTTACACTGGAAAACGAAAAACTGCTGAAAATGAAATTTTCAACCAAAACTGATGGAAAATGGCTTTCTGGTGAAAACCTGAAATTTTCTGAGGAAATAGATACTTTCTGCAGAAACTTCCATTTAGTGGGAAGCCCCATTTTCCACTGAACAAATATTTGGATGGAAAACTATTGACCAATCCTGGCTGAGTACCCAAGGATGAGAGAGAAGGGAGGGAGCTGCAGGAACAATTACTGCAATTGATAAGTCAAGAGCCTAGCCTAACCAATACCATTCAGTGAGATACACTGAAGGAAGGAGTAAATAGAAGGGGGAACCTGGAGGTGTGTGCACTAACTAACTACAGGGAGAAATAGAATTGATGGCTAAGAACAGGAAATGAAAGAGAACTAATCTATTCGGAGGAGTGGGAAAATCAATGAGGGAAAGGAGCAAATTGATATACTTATGTAGGAAGGAGTATTTATGTATCCATAAGTGAGGGGTCTGAGAAGGAACTGATGGTTTTGGGAAATATGGTCTCATAGGCTATGTCTAAACTTGTCAAAATAAGTCGACTTTGCTAAGTCGACTTAACAAAGTTGCCTTTAAGTCGACTTTGTTAAATCAACTTAGCATGTCTACACTATAAAATTAAGTCAACTTAAAGTGGACCTTGCCAAATTGACTTAGAGCGTCCACACTGGACTCCTAAGCTGACTTATAGGGGCTAAGTGGACCTGGGACTGGTCCATGGTGGCGGGGGGGGGGCACCCTTTCCAAAGTGCCAGGGGGCTCAGCATTTGCCCCATTGTAGCCTTGTACAATGGGGGCTGAGCAGGACAGGGGCAGGGTATAGGAACGGGGTGGGCAGGGCTGTGTCCTGCCCTGTGGGTGGGCACACCAGGCTCTGGTTGTGCCAGCCACCCTGGCAGGGAGGTCAGCGGGGGAGCCCTGGGGCCCTTTAAGTCGATTTAGGGCTAATCTGTGTCTACACTGGCTAAATTGACTTTATAAAGTTGATTTAGCCAGTAAAGTCGACTTTATATTAGGTTTAATAAAGTTGACTTAAAATTTCCTTAAACAGCAGCTTAAGTCGATTTAAGGATATTGTAATGTAAATGCAGATTAAATTATGTCGACTTAAGCAGGTTTAAATCGACTTAATTCACAAGTGTAGACGCACCCATAGACTCATAGGGTGCATCTACACTTACAAGGTAGGTCGACTTAAGGAGGCTTAAGTCAACCTAAACTACTCTGCATCCACACTGGGCTTTTCTTAAGTCGACTTAAGCATTTCTTTAAGTCTGCTTAAGGAAAAGTTAAGTCAACTTAATAACACCTTGATTTAGGTCGACTTAATGCTTAAGTTGACTTCACTAGGTCGACTTAAGCTAGTGTGGACGGGGATTAGCGCCTAAATCGACATTATTAAGTCAACTTAAAGTGTTAAGTCGACTTAATAAGGTTGAAAGGGGGATATGTCTACACTAGAGAAGTTAAATCAACTTTTGTTAAATTGACTTAATAAGGGCGACTTAACTTTTCTAGTGTAGACATAGCCATAGACTCTAAGGTCAGAAGGGACCAGTATGATCATGTAGTCTGACCTCCTGCACAATGCAGGCCACAAAACTTCATCCACCCACTCCTGCAATGAGCCTCTAACTAACGACTGAGTTATTAAAGTCCGCAAATCACGAATTAAAGACTTCAGGATACAGAGAATCCACCAGCAAGTGAACCACTCCCAGTGCTACAGAGGAAGGTGAAAAACCTGCAAAGCCCTAGCCAATCTGCCCCTGGGGAAAGTTTCTTCCCGACCCCAAATATGGCTATCCGTTAAACCCCGAGCAAGTGGGCAAGTCTCACCAGCCAGTCACCCAAGAAAGAATTCTCTGTAACAACTCAGAACCCACCCCATCTACCCTCTCTTCTTAGGCCACTGGCATATCCACCACCAGTCAAAGATCAGTCAGTTACCAAACTAGGCCATCCCATCATACCATACACTCCATACATTTATCAAGCTCAATTTTGAAGGCAGTTATGTTCTTTGCCCCCACAGCTCCCCTTAGAAGGCTATTCCAGAACTTTACTCCTTTGATGGTTAAAAACCTGCATCTAATTTCAAGCCTAAATTTCCTGATGAACAGTTTGTAACCATTTGTTCTTGTATCCACATTGGTGCTGTACTTGAATAATTCCTCTGCCTCCCTGGAATTTATCCCTCTGATATATTTATAGAGAATAATCATATCTCCCCTCAACTTTCTTTTTGGTTAAGCTAAACAAGCCAAGCTCCTTAAGTCTCTCTCATAAGGCAGGTTTTCCATTCTGTGGATTGTCCTTGCAGCCCTTCTCTGCACCTGTTCCAGTTTGAATTCATCTTTTTTAAACATGGGGGACCAGAACTGCATGCAATATTGCAGATGAGGTCTCACCAGCGCCTTGTATAATGGCACTAACACCTCCCTATCTCTACTCGATATACCACTTCTGATGCGTTCGCATGCCGCGTTCGCTTTTTCTATGGCCACATTGCATTGGCGGCTCATAGTCATCCTATGATCAACCAGTACTCCCAGGTCCTTCTCCTCCTCCATCCCTTCTAATTGATGCGTCCCCAATGTATAAGAAATATTCTTGTTATTTGTTCCTAAATGCATGACCTTGCACTTTCCATTATTAAATTTCATCCTATTCCTAATACTCCAGTTTACAAGGTCATCCAGATCTTTCTGTAGGATATCACGATTTGTCTCTATATTGGCAACACCTCCCCACTAGGTGTTATCCGCAAACTTAATTAGCACATTCCCACTTTTTGTGCCAAGGTCAGTAACAAAAAGGTTAAATAAGATCGGTCCCAAGACCGATCCCTGAGAAACTCCACTAGTAACCTCCCTCCAGCTTGACAGTTCACCCTTCAGCATGACCCGCTGTAGCCTCCCCTTTAACCAGTTCCTTGACCATCTTACTATATTGGTATTAATCCTCATCTTTTGTAACTTTACTAATAATTCCCTATGTGGAACTGTATCAAATGCCTTGCTGAAAGCAAAGTAAATTAGGTCCACTGCATTCCCCATAGCCAAAAAATCTGTTATCCTCTCAAAAAAGGAGGTGTCCTATTTGCTTACTTTGAAACTTTAAAATATGCATAATATTTGCATTTGTAAATATTATGAAATATTTTCAAAGACTTATTGTTGAATTACTGTAGACAAGTTTCATTGTAGTTAGTAATCCATCTTGAGTGGAGCCTCACAAATTATTAATAGGTTGTCATAGCTTCTGATCAGTTAGTTAAGGAGAAAGTCATTTCCTTACTGGAAGAGAAATGAGTGGACAAAGAACCAGCATACGCCATTTTCTTCACATTATGTATGTAATTCTAATCTCTGTGAATAAAGGTGAAGAAGAATAGACACTGTGCCTCATGGAATATGTCTCAATGGCTGCATCTACACTGGTAAATTAAGTCGACTTAAGCTTGGCTTAAGTCGACTTAATGTGCCCTGCGTCTACACTACACTTTGCTTAAGTCGACTTAAGCAGCTTGCTTAAGTCGACTTAAGGAAAATAAAGTCGACTTAATGAAAATTAAGTCGACTTTATTAAACCACCTTTCTACTCAACCTAAGGCTTAATTTGACTTTTTAAAGTCGAATTAAGCCAGTGTAGCCCTGGGGTAGCCCTAAGTCGACTTAGGGCTACCCCAGGACTACATCAATGCCCTCCCTGCCGGGGGGGGGGCACAGGGGGAGCCTGGCATGCCCCCCAAAGGGCAGGGCATGTGGGCATAGTGGCTATGTCTACACTTGCACTTTTAAGTCGACTTTAACTAAGTCGACTTAACTAAGTCGACTTTAAGTCGATTTAGTTAAGTCGACTTAGTGTGTCTACACTTAAAATTAAAGTCGACTTAAAGGGGAACTTACAAAGTCAACCTAGAGCATCCACACTGGATGCCAGGTGATATGATCCCAGGGAGTAAACTGATGAGCCATTAAGGATACAATGGTTGTATTCTTTATGTCCTCAATGGCTCATCAGGATACTCCCTGGGACCATTCTACCTGGAAAATTCCTAAACGTTACGGAGGCAATGGTTGTTCACACCCTCCCGTCTAAGACATTTGTCCAGATTGACACAAGTTAAAGTATGGATGTAACATCAAATTCTTAACTTCTAATCAAAATAGAATTCCTAGACATAAACTATATAATCATTCCCAGCAAAGTACTACCTTTCTATTGATACCAAACATGACATAGTTCCTATGGATTATAGCATTTATGAGATATCCATAGAAAATAATATCATAAATGCTTCCCTAAATCCAGACAGTGTCACACACAGGGCTCTGCCCTGCCAGGGTCCCTGTCCCCCTTTGTCCCATTGTACACAGGGGGTGCTCCCCCCACCACCACCACCGTGGACCTGCCCAAGGTCCCCCTAACCCCACAAAGTTGACCTAGAGCATCCAGTGTGGACGCTCTAGGTTGACTTTGTAAGTTCCCCTTTAAGTCGACTTTAATTTTAAGTGTAGACACACTAAGTCGACTTAACTAAGACGACTTAAAGTCAATTTAGTTAAGTCGACTTAGTTAAAGTTGTCTTAAAAGTGCAAGTGTAGACATAGCCAATGTCTTTTAAACAACACTTCAAAGAGTTTGTCTGCATTGGGATTTGCTTTGAACATGTCTGCTGCTCATGGTCACCCCAGGCCTATAGGATACAATTACCAGCTAATACCTTTTTAAACATGGCTCTCCCTATTTTTGCTCGGTGCAAAGTCATGTTCAAATGTCTCTTAGTTAAAATATGTTGGTTAGTGTGTTTACAAAGCTGCTTTATTTTCTCAGTATAGACAAACCCAAACACAGTAAACTCCATACTCCTGGAGATGTCAGCTCAAGCTGGTATCCAGACAAAGCAAACATGCAGATGCAGTTACCTTCAATGGGATTGTCTTGCTAACAAGGATTTATATTTGTAACCAGTTTTGCTTGAAAGGAGCTTTTGCTTGACATAAATTGGTGTCTTATTTGTTTAAATACACCATCCAATTTCCTTGAGTGGGTCTTTAACTCAGCCCACTGAGCTATGGCCTTTACATTTAAGCCTTTTGCAGAAAACCTGATCTCAGATATGTTTCAATGAAGTTATTCACTTGATTTCTTTTTATGGCCTGAGGGTTGAAGAGGTAGTGGTGGGGGTTGGAGGTTATCCTAAAATATTTATTTAAATATACCTCTTTAAAAATGCTACAATTACTTCATTAATGATCTTCTGATTTTTTCTTAGGTATTGCAATAATAAAGTATAAAAGCATGAGAGATATTATTGCTATAAATATGCTGTGAATAAAATAGGTACTTGCTACATATCACCATATGAATGCTGCATGTACTATTATTGTTATTAAAAGAATCTAGATAAAAGGTCGCCTTCAAAAGACCCTGTATGGATTGTCATAGCACAATCTCCATTTCAAAGCTCCATGTACTTCAAATACTACAGATATATAATTTGAGACCATACTATACATTGTTTTCAAATAAAAAAAAGTAAGGAGGAGATAAGTTCTTTTGGTTTGTTTGTTTTCTTTGTAGCTGTATTAATACTGATGAGACTCTGGTACCCTTTAGCTTCCCAAAGAGATCTGGCATCAGGGCCATCCCTAGGAGAGTGCAGGGGCCAGGCCCTGGGCAAATCACACTGTGTGGGGGCCCCCCTTATCAGCCTGCAGCTTACCACCTCCGGCCCAGTACCCACTCCCAGCTGGAAGGCAGGGGGCAGCTTCCTGCTCGGTCCAGCACATAACCAGGAGCCCGGCAGCAGCCCTGGGGCCCAGGGTGGTCACCCCGATTCACTTTACCTTAGGAACAACTCTGTCTGGCATCATCACTTCTGCATAACTTCAAAAAAAAGAATCCCTAAAGAGGAGACAGTGTTCTAGAAACTAAATTTAGATCAAAGCATGCTGTTATAAAGCTATCCATTTGGACGTTTCAAAAATATAATCTCCATAGGCTGTATTTTACATCACATCTCCTTTTGTCATTCTTTCACTTTCTTTTGATTGCGCTTTATACATCTGTTAGTGCATTAACTAAATCACCGCAGCATATGGATTATCACGTTGCAGGATTCCTTTTATAACACACTCCCTTTTTACAGCTTTAGAAGTTAAATTGGGATCCTGTGAGATTTCTTGGGAGGGTCTGTTGGCATCAAAAGCCTGGTAGAGGCTGTACACTTTCTGCTCTTGCTGAAGGCAGGGGAAGATGAGAGAGATTAACACCTGAAAAGATTAGCAACCAAGAGAGGCCAAATCCATTCATTTTAAATTACAAAGCTGTTAGAAAAGTATGTGGTCCTCGCATAGTAAATAGCTTTTTGTGCATGAGACTCTCTTTTCTAAGCATTAACTCTATTTCTCTTTCTTTGGGATCACAAAATATGATTCCTGGTTTCCCAGTTTTGGTCTTTTGTGTTCACCTCTCCAATTCACTTCTGGCTCGTGGCAGAAACATTTTTTCACTATATACAATAAGTATCCCTTTCAGATTTTGCAGAACAGTTCAAACACTGGCCCAGTTCTAGGCTACGAATTTTGAAGCTGGTGCAGATTTCTGATAAATGTTAGAGGTGTGCTACAACTGGGTTTACAAAAAGAAAAACAGTTGCAATTACAACTACTGGATTAAATTTAACTAATGTAAGGAGTCTAGCGTACTTTGATCATGATTATAATATTCAAAAAATTATTTAGTGAAGGCATAGTATATGAATTAACAAATTAGTAAAAACAACCCTCAGTAGCAAGCACATATACTCGCTACCTTTGGCAATGCCTACACTTGAAAAGTTAAGTCAACTTTGTTAAGTTGACCTTATTAAATCGACTTAACAAAGTCGACTTAACTTTTCTAGTGTAGACATAGCCCCTTGTCGACCATATTAAGTCAAATTAACACTTTTTCGACTTAATAAGGTCGATTTAGCCGCTAATCCCCATCCACACTGGCTTTAAATCGACTTAAGGAGTTGATTTAAGGCTTAAGTCGACTTAAAACCAGGTGTTATTAAGTCGACTTAAGCTTACCTTAAGTCGACTTAAGGAAATGCTTAAATCGACTTAATAAAAGCCCAGTGTGGACATGGCTTTGTTTAGGTTGACTTAAGCCTCCTTAAGTCAACCTAAGTTGCCAGTGTAGATGCACCCTTTGAGAGTCAATGGAAGTTTAGTGCTATCTGCAGGGAACCTTTAGAAGGGTGTTGTGGAAGACAGATGTTTTATAAGTTCTTCAACCGAGATTCAGAGGCTAGATAGGCAAACAGGGTGTGTTTACACTAGTAAATTACGTTGACTTAATTTACTCTACGTCCACATTGGAGTTTCCTAAAGTCGAATTAAGCTGCTGCTTAAGTCGACCTAAGAAAATTTAAAGTCGACTTAATAAGACCTACTTTTAAGTCAACTTTAATGTTTAAATCTTAGGGCAGGGGAAAAAGGGAGCCCCTGCTCCCTTCTCCCAGGAAGCCACTCGCGGCTTGTCCTGGGGAGAGCCAGTCCCGCGTGGGACTGGCTCTCCCCAGGATAAGCTGCTAGCAGCTCGTCCCAGCTCCCTCCTCCCCGGGACCACTCACGTCCCAGGGAGAAGGGACCACGGGGCTCCCTTCTGGCTGGGACCCCAGTGGTCCCGGCCAGAAGGGAGCATGGAGCTCCTTTCTGCCTGGAACTGAGTGGTCCCAGCCAGAATGGAGCCGCAGGGTCCCTTCTCCCTGGGACGTGAGTTGGGTCCTGGCAGAAAGGAGCCCTGCGGTCCCTTCTAGCCAGGACTCCCACGGGGGTCCTGTCAAGAAGGAAGCCGCAGCTCCCTTTTTGCTGGAACCACTGGGGTCCCGGAGAGAAGGGAGCCCCGCGGTCCCTTCTGGCCATGACTGCGGGCTCTTTTAAAGTCAGTGGGAATTTTGCCATTGATTTTAATGGGGAAAGGATTTCATCCTCTTTGCCTGAGGTGTAAGAAGATCAAAGTTTCAAGATACAGCACAGGAGTAAAAGAAAAAGAGATACTGCATAGCACTGCTCGGAGACTCTTACCAATCATTACATTCTGTCAGAAGGTATAAGTACAAATGGACAGAGTTAAGGTTGTATAGGCAACTTGAACATTGAAATTTCCTGACTTTTGAGTCCCTATCTGCAGCTTTAGCACTGTAGATATGCAGCTTTTAGCATTTTATCAGCAGTTAATGGAGAATATGGAGGTTGAAAGGTAAATAAATGGTACATTTATTAATATTTTTTAAAGGTTTAGAATTCATCAAAACAGTCAGGCTAAACCCCATATATTAATTTTACAGCATCTTAGCGCAAACTGAGCATGACCTGTCTCACTAATGGCTCCAAATCCAGTTACTCCATACTCTGTTTTGGGATTGTCCTATTCACAGACAGAAATAAGCAACAGAATGCCTATTTTTTTGTTCTCTTTTTACAATACTTTTGCCAAATAAGTCTTGAATGGCTATGTCTACACTTACTAAAGTTAGTTTGAATTAGTTAATTCGAACTAACTAATTCGAACTAATTTTAATTAGTTCGAATTAACTTAATTCAAACTAGAAAAATTTAGTTAGAACTAAGCAAGTGCCATTCATGGCATTTGCTTAGTTTGAATTAGCGAATTGCATTGAGTTCAATGGGCCGGTTAGTTCGAACTAAGCAATTAGTTCGAACTAACATGGCCACATTGGTTAATTAACCCTTAGTTGAAATAGCATATTCAAATTTATTAGTTCGAATTAAGGAAGCCCTTAATTTGAACTAATGAAAGCCTAGTGTAGCCATGGCTTTAGTTAGTTCAAATTAAGCTTCCTTAATTCGAACTCACTTACCAGTGTAGACATAGCCGAATGGATCTGTTGTTCTGTATGGACCTTTGATCAAAATGAGTTGCTTCACATGTTTTGCTAGTCCAGCTATCCTTCTGATTGACCCTAGCACATCACTTGCCCTCTGACAAGATGTTTACTCAAAATGCCCCATCACCAGGAGTTCTTTGAGGGGCACTGACAGTGTGTGGGGTTCACAGCTGCTGTTGTTTCAGATTTTGGCTCTGGCTAAGTCCCTTTACTCAGCTGGCCCTGGCTGCTGCCTGTGTCCTGCAGCAGGAGCAGGCTATTGAGAGCAGCAGAGAGTGGTGGGTGGCGGGAGCCCCAACCTGGTTCCAAGCTGAGTTGCCAATTTTCTGTGAGGCATTTCCCAGCTGCTTAAGTCGACTTAAGGAAAAATTAAGTCGACTTTATAAAACTTCGTTTTAAGTCGACTTTTGGCTTAAGTCGACTTTCTAAAGTCGACTTAAGCCAGTGTAGACCTGGAGTAGTCCTAAGTCGACTCTAAGTCGACTTAGGGCTCTCCAGGACTCCCCCACTGCCCTCCCTGCCAGGGGAGCTGGCACAGGGAGCCTGGCATGCCCCCCCAAAGGGCAGGGCAGAGCCCTGCCCATCCTGCCCCTATGCCCTGCCAGGGTCCCTGTCCCCCTTTGCCCCATTGTGCCCAGGTACAATGGGGCAAAGGCTGATCCCCCTGGCACTTGGCAAGGGGTGCCCCCCGCCACCGTGGACCAGTCCCAGGTCTACCTAGCCCCTACAAGTTGACCTAGGCGTCCAGTGTGGACGCTCTAGGTTGACTTTGTAGGGTCCCCCCAAAGTCAACTTAAAATTTAGGTGTGGACATGCTAAGTCGACCTAAATTTACAAGTGTAGACATAGCCTTTGTGACACACTTTTGTGTCCTGACACCAGTGGTTGAGAACCACTGGTCTACACTAAAATGAATGGGGCAAAATATCTCCTCTGTTCCTTTGTTCTTCAGAGTGAATTCTAATTACAGTACTAGGTCACCAGGTATTCACAGTGAGTTGAACATATTTTTAGAAAGAATGCAGGGATCATCTAGTAGAGGAATTGTGTTTTTTCAAATTCCAAAGGGGTAGCCGTGTTAGTCTATTGTAGAAAGACAACAGAGTCTTGCGGCACTTTTAAAGACTAACACTCTCATCTCTCTCTCTCTCTCTCTCTCTCTCTCTCTCATGTGTGTACACACACATAGATGGCCACATATTTCAGCTCTTCATTAATTTACAGTTTAAAAATAAAAGTTTACATCATCATCACTTCTCACAACCACAATATTCTGCTAAATGGGCATGTCTGGCAAGGAGATGTCATGGGAAAACTACACTGTGTGTCTCTAATATCGAATCTGAATAGGATTATATAGCACCCAATGTGATATCAGTCATGAGATATCCCTCAGTGGCTAGCTATTATTTGTGTTAGGATAGCA
This sequence comes from Pelusios castaneus, assembly GCA_007922175.1. Lineage (NCBI taxonomy): Eukaryota > Metazoa > Chordata > Testudines > Pelomedusidae > Pelusios > Pelusios castaneus. The sequence goes on from ML685908.1 coordinate 855,091, forward strand.
CCAAGAGATGCCAGGCCCATTACTGTGCAAACTACAAGACCACCCCTACACCCAAAAAGTTTATGATCTAAGGGTTTAATCTACATGGTAAATTATTCTAGAAAAATTATTCCTAATTAATGCTGTATGTGAGTGCTCTTATTCTAGAATTCTACTATTTAAGATAATCAGAATAAGGTGATTTAATTCTGTAATAAGAGCATCTATACATGGTGTTAATCAGGAATAGTTAATCCTTTTTAAATTCACATTCTTTATTCTGGATTAATTTTCCTGTGTAGGCAAACCCTAACTAAATTATAATCTAAAAACAATGTTTCATTATAACATTTTACCCTGGGGCCCATGTACTGTCTTTGGTCAATGGTAGAACTCTGAATGATGTCATTTGCAGTTATTTGTGTAGATTCAGGTCTGTGTATATTATATATTTCTACTTATTCATATTTATAAAAACAAGTTCAAATTTAGAGCAGTGGATAATGATCTCCCTTCTTCCTCCTTTATTTTATCTTGCTTCCCATCCTGTTCAACATCTCACACCCCTAAGAAAGCAGACAAGTCCTTCATCTTCTCTTGTAGGTCATCAGATCTGGACTATATCAAACCAAAGGGTGGGAAGTCACTTGTAGGGTGCCTGCTGCCCCCAGGGGCCATGTAAACTCAAGTATTTTGGCTTGACTGTCATGAGGGGAGAGGCAGTTTCTTTTCATAGTTAGGCACACAATAGCTAATTCTTTGTAGGGCAAAACCCACACCTTACACTTCCCTCAGAAATCATTTGGCAGCAAGTGCAAATCATGGCGCATAGGGTAAATACAAGCCTCAGTGAGCGTGTACTGCACTAATCCAGACAAAGGCATGGTTAACTGACAAAATCCAGGTCTGAAAGGAAATGTGGTAAGTGTTTTGCCAAGTGCAAAGAGTTAGAAACACTCTGACTCATCCAGGCTTCCTTGTGGGCCTCTATCTCCCTGTACAAAGGTTCATCAAGCACCCTTCCTGTGCCAGGCAAGGTCCCCAGACTAGTGTTGGGTGGGCCATTGCCCCCATCTTCTTCCTACACCTCCTCAGTGCACAGTTGCTCAACTAGGATAATCTCTCTGCTGTGTATTTGGTGGTTGGCTCCCCCGCAAAAGGAACACTCTTCTCCACTCCTTGAGCACCAGTGCAGGACCAGTCACATTGGGGCCCAAAGATAGACGAGGAGGCAGTGATACAAGGGCCTTCACAAGGATAAAAGTCAGAAAGGTAACATTTGCACTTAATATTAAGAATCACTTCCTTGACAGTGATCTCTGGTGCTTGAGTGAATCACGCAAAGAAAGTGACGGGCTCTTCGTCTCTTTAGACATTTAAAAGTAGGCTAGAAAATGTATTGTAGAGAGAAACCCAGACCTGGAAAAAAAATAGGTTTTGTCGACAGGAGGAAGTTGCCCTGATGTAATTTAAATCAGTTTCTAAACTGATATAGTCAAACTAATGCAAAAGGGTGGACATCTTTATTTCAATTTGAATAACTAAAATTTGGTTTGGCTTAAACCCATTCCTAAGTGGCTGAAACAAAACCACACAAAGCCATGCTTACACTGAAATAAGAACTTCTACACAGGTGTTTCACTGGTTTAACGAAACAGGTTGAAAATCACACTTTAAATTAAATCATTACAGCCTTATAATGTAAATAAGCCCATGGACTAGATCAGTGGTTTTCAAAAAGATTTTCCTTGGGATGCATTTGAAAAAAAATAATTTATGCCCGCAACCCAACAATTATATCTTTGAGCAAGGCACTCCAGTCTTTCGGTGGCAGCAGCAGGAGATGTCCTGGCCCAGTAACTGAGAGTCTGTGACGCAGTACTTGATCCCAACCCATCGTTTGAAAACCACTGAACGAGATGACCTACTAGATCTTTTCCACTACCAGACTCTTGCAGGAAGAACTATCATAAAATACCATGAACATTAGAAGGGTTGCTGGGTCTTAGAACACAAATAGAAATCCCTGTGAAGAATAGAGCTTCCACGGGAAATACAAGTCGAGGCTTTTTAAAAAGCCTGTTTCTTTGTGTGCCCAAGAACGTAGTAATACACTTGGAACATTCTGGGTCAGATCTTGAAAAATGCGCATGCACCCATCTTAAACAATGTGACACCCCACGCCAGTTCATGTGTGCAAACTGGCATGTATGTGTGAGTGTAAGCACACACCCTTACCCAGCTTGTCAGTCATGCACAAAATTATGCACATACTTAAGATGTCTCCAGTGTTGTAAATGGAAGTACCTAACTTTTTCAGCATTACATATAAATTAATTGAGGAGACTGTTTTCTCCCTTTTTTCTTCTCCCTTCCCTCTTCAGTTCATCTCATACCCCAGACTCTTCCCTTTTCTCTCTCCCTTTTCTTTATTCAAATTTCTATTTCTTAGTCTTCTCTGTCTTTGAAATATATTTCTAGCATTGATGCTGCACAATGAAAAGGGAGTTGGCCTCTGACTTTTCACTGCTCCTCTGTTCTGCAGCCTCTTTCTGTTTTACCTTGAGTACTATATAGTGAAGAATTTCAAAATCGCCATATCAGGGGTTTTTATAAACTGAAAAAGAAACTACCAATAATATTCCTTGTTGTTCTTCTGGCTGAGCACGTTATTTTTACAGTGTGATGCGTCTGGGCTAATGCATTCAGCTAACAGGGTAAAGCTCATGGCTTTTCATAAAGTTTTAAAAAATATTTTAGTGCTCCACATAGATTGAAATTGACCATTCCACGCCCCCCTCAATGATCATTCCTGGCCTATTGGTACATTAGTGTGTGGTTATTCCATTATGATATCCAGCTTTTTTAAACATTCCCATTTTTTAAGGGAAAAGCAGAAGCGGTATGTATTTTATTTTACTTTATTTTGGACCGGTAATTCATTATTTGTTGTTGCATTTAAACACCACGGTCTGACTTTATTATAATTATGACTAACGCTAGGAAACAATAACACCATTATCTAAATCAAAGTTTGTTTACACATTGCTTCTGTTTACTCTCTGTAGTTAAGTGACGCAATGGATCCTTTGGTTAGCATTGCTTGATTTTAATAAAATACCTTTTTGTTCTTAACCATGAGGCCATTGCGCTCTCCCCCCCCCCCCCCCCCCCCCCCAAAAAAAACCAACTCCCACTGATTTCAGAACGAGTTTGGGGTAAACAGGAAATGAAGGCTAGGATCTTTGGCTATGTCTACACTTGTGTATTTAAGTCGACTTTAACTAAGTCGACTTAGTGTGTCCACACTGAAAATTAAAGTTGACTTAAAGGGGAACTTACAAAGACGACCTAGAGCGTCCACACTGTATGCTCTAGGTCGACTTCTAGGGACTAGGGGGACCTAGGGCAGGTCCACGGGGGCAGGGGGGCACCCCTTGCCCAATGCCAGGGGCCTCAGCCTTTGCCCCATTGTACCTAGGTACAATGGGGCAAAGGGGGACAGGGTCCCTGGCAGGGTGGGCAGGGCTCTGCCCTGCCAGGTGGGGGGCATGCCAGGCTCCCCCTGTGCCCACCCCCGGCAGGGAGGGCATTGGTGTAGCCCTGGGGTAGCCCTAAGTCAACTTAGGGCTATCCCACGGCTACACTGGGTTAAGTTGATTCTAGGGAGTCGACTTAAGCCTTAGGTCTAGTGGAAAGGAGGTTTAATAAAGTCGACTTTATTTTCCTTAAGTCGACTTAAGCAAGCTGCTTAAGGCGACTTAAGAAAACTGTAGTGTAGACGCAGGGTTAATTAAGTTGACTTAAGCAAGCTTAAGTCGACCTAATTTACCAGTGTAAACGCAGCCTTTGTGTAATATGGCTGTTTTGACTGAGGCCTGCATTCCACCTAATCAGTAATATTTACAATGAGAGAGAAAGAGGACAGATGGGAGAAATGATGAACACACATATTAGGACAAAAACATAAAAGGAACATAAACTATTGTACCACAGGGCACAAACCAACCATAACAAGACATCTAGAAAGTTACTATTCAAGGTTGGAAAGAAGAGTGTAGCACTAACTGGCAGTGATGGAGAATAAAATTAGCCCACGGGAAGCTTATTTAGCAATTGTTCATTATGGGGATTCTTGCACATTTTTCAGAAGTATCTGGTACTGGCAATTATTGAGGACAAAATAGTATACTAGATGGACAACAGGTCTCATCTAGTATGGAAATGCCCGCGTTCCTATAGCATACCTGAAATTGTCTTTTTTATTTACAGCTTTTTTATTTATTTGCTATTCATCTTATATACTAGCACTTTTGTTATGAAAACTTGATTGACTGCATCACCAGAAAAATAACAGGGTTTTGTTTCATTCTCTTTGAGTTTTAAGGTACAAAGAGACGTCTTTTAAATTTTCAACTTTGTAAGAAACAAAAAAAAATATTCATACACATGAATGTCAAACCATGTTTAATAATGCACTATCTATTTGAGATGGATGGAAATTAATTCTCAGTTTGATTTATAGAGCAAAAGCTGGAAGCTATTGCAGAGAAATGTAGCAACTCGGAATGCCTACACTTGAACAATGATAATGTTTTCTTTCAGGAAAGTTCAAAGAGAAGGCTTCAATTCTTCATAAGATTGCCAAAAAGAAGTGCCAGGTGGAAGACAGTGAAAGACGGAATGGGGCTGTTAATCATGCTGGTAAGTACAGGAGTACAGACTTATTTCTTATTGTTTGGGGGTATATGTGCTATGTTTACTTACCCAAGAAAATAAATAAACCTACTTTTTTTAGATTTTTTTTAGATTTGGATACCTTGTAGTTGAATACCTCTAAAGCCATATCTGGATTCCCAAATAGGAGTCTGATTTTAAGAGCTGTTTAGTATTTGCAATTCCACAAAGGTTGGCCTGATATTACTGAGGGCTTGTCTTCACTGATGGCAGCAATTTTGCCGCCATCAGGTTGATCTTCTGAACTGACTGCTCGGGTCTGTGAAGACCCATTCAGCCGATCAGGAAGCCAATGATGTAAGACCACCCCTGCAGAAGGAGTAGTGCTAAGTCGGAGGGAAGGGGTTTCCCTCCAACTCAGCACACTGAAGATAGAACAATAAGTAGGGGGTAGGCAATCAGGAGATAGGCAAGATATTTTAAGTACTTTGTGTATCTCCCTTCGATTGCCGCTGAAATCACAAGGCAGTATAGACCAGGGCTTAGTGAAAAATTTGGCCCATAGGCTACACAAGTGTAAATGGAGACTAACTCCTGTAACATCACAGGATTTACTCTAGATTTGTGGCCTGTTTATTTCTGATAGGCCATTAGAGCCAAACTGCATATAGTACTTAGGGTTAAATTTTCCTCCTTGATCCATGTATTCTAGTCTGACTTCCTAAAGAAACCCATCCATCTGAAGAGAAAGGAGACTAAGACAACCAGGAGTCAGTGCTTAAGGATAGAGGAAAGAATGTAACACTAATTTTGGAAATACACTAAAGTAAGATTGATAGAAAGATGGAGACAAATTCTATCCTCAGTTATGTCCATGGAACCCTAGTGTCTTCACTGAGGTTTGATTGGTGCAAGTGAGGCCAAATTTTGACCAAAATGCTGCATTTTTTTGGTAGCATTACCGGGGCCATTTGACTCTGGCATTGGGTTCCCTCTGCATGTGGAGAATACGTGTTGAGATCTGCCAGGTGTGCAATTTGGACACTTGTATACATTCTTCATAAACTTGAAATCAATGTCAACTTTATGTGGGACATGCAGCTCTACACTTTCCAGGAGAAGAGATGAGACTATTGGATTTGAGATGTAACCTGTGGATCTAAGAGCTGAATGTTGCTCTTATGATGTATTATGAGTGTTTCTGTGAGCAATTTGGCCTGTCAGAGACAAATCTTGCCTATCTTTCATTGGCACACAAACTTTGATAGCAAAGATTTTATTGTGCAAGGGGAAGGCTGCAGTGAGAGGTTCATAGATCGTAACCTACTGCAGAACACTGCTCAACCGCAGTTCTCTTATGGGGAATGGATTCGGCCTGAGTAGGTTTCTGATCAGTAGGTTTACACACTCTGCTGATGCATTGGCCAAAATGTTTGTTGATCAGTTGTATAGTGGGCTACTGTTCCCTGGAGTCTGCAAAAGCAGCTGCCGAGTTGCTGCACAGCTGCTCCATGTCCTGTCTATGAACTGAAAAGAATCCATCGTTCCCAGCCCTATATATGCCCCTTATGCAAACCCCATTTACTCTGTTTTCTTTTTTCACAATGAATGTTCAGGTCAAACCTTAAACATTATTAATACTACAATTTAAGACACCTTCTCATTTCTTTTAGCCAATGCTTTACCATTGAATGTCCGCTACAGTGGGGAAAAATCAAAACTACCAAATGTGTCTGGTAAAAACTGACTCAGTTTTGTCAGTATGACGCTCTCCATAACCTTGCTCAATATATATGCATATTGCCCACAGAGTCACGAATTGGATGGAATACTCTGTTAATATAGCACAATGCTGAAGAAATAATCATAGATGTACTGCACTCCACATTGCAACTGAGATATCAGACTTTATTTCAGGAAGACTCTGAATGCAGCAGTAATGCAGCAACACAGCTGTATTTATTGCTTTGTATAGTGACATCAGCTAAAATATGTTTCATTGCATCAGCTGCTTTTTGATGCTCTTCCTCATGACTTCTGATTGTTTCAGGTTTCTGGCCATTACCATCTTCTGCTAATAATAAGAGCTATAATTTTGACACGCCTACTGTTTAGAAGACTCCCAGGATGCACACTAAGAAAGGAATTGCATTGCATAAATATAGGGTCAGATCCTCCCTTTTACCTCACAAAGATTTTAGCATAAAGAACTGCAAGATCAGGTCTTTACTTCATATAAGTATTGAATGTCCTGGGCATTGTTTTGTATCTTTTTTTTTTCCATTTTTAGCATAAATAAAAAGTATATGAATAGGCAAAGATAAAAGAGAGCAGTTCAAATAGGAATTACCATGCCAGAAAAAGACTTTAGAAATTGAACTCTGCTGTCCATATTTTTAAATGCTACTTATTTTTTAACATGGGAGCAAAACTCCAGAAGTCCATTGATCTACCCCTTGTGTTATCACAGTTGCTGACCAGCGCAAGGTTTAATTTGAAAGCTCTTGGCAGCCTAGTAAAGTTTTGTTATTCATCATTAGCTATCATTCACGCAGACAAATTTACTTCAAAAATCATAAAATCTGAGACTTCCATGACAGCTATGACAGAACTCCAGTTTTCCTAATAACAGATGGAAAAAGTTTATTCATCACTCTATTTGCCAATGCAACACACTTTATTTTATTACTTGTTGATAGAATGGTTTACTTTCAGTTTTAACTGAAAAATGTTAAATTTCCAGGGCTTAATATGAGTTTTGCATGGGGTAAGGAGCTCTGAAGTCACAATTAAGAAACATTAAAATGAACTTTTCTAAAATACAGCTAATATTTGAATAGATCCTAAAATCCTTATTCAGGTAAAGCTCTCAATGGTCAAAAATTGGCTCTAAATTATGTCTATGCAAGTTCATTGCTTCCATGGGTTTACACAAGTCGTAACTGAGGCCAGAATTTCTCTTTCTAGATATTTAAAATATATAAAATTAAAGAAAGAGAGAGAGAGAGAGAGAGAGAGAGAGAGAAATTTCTGGCCTCAGTTACGACTTGTGCAAACCCATGGAATATATGTTTTATATATATATTAAAAATAAAAGAAAGAGGGGTAATGTTTTACTGTGAATGTTTAATAATTCAAATAGACTGAAATACAAGTGCAGTGCCACTAACTGATTTGTTTTCTGTTTCTTTGTTCTGTTTTTTTCCCATTTATCAATTATACTACAGAAAAAATTGAACTCCCAAATGCTGCAAAAGTGGAAGTCGAAGTAACGCCACCAAATGATGGCTCAGGACCAGTGCAAAATGGAAACATTGCCCATGGAATTGAAGAGGTTTCTTTCTTTCTGTCTTTCTTTCCCGTGATAAATATATCACTGTCTTGTTCCAAAGGGATAGCTGTGTTAGTCTAGGTCAGCAAAACAAACAAGGTGTCCTGTGGCACTTTTAAAGACAAACAAATTTATTTATCCGATGAGCTTTCATGGGAGAAAATCCCACTCCGTCAGATGATTTGAAGATGGGGAGCTTGCAGAATAGAAGGAAAATAAATGCAAATCAAAGTAGATGTAAACATTCAAACACTGGGTTAAATGGACTATGGATTTTTTTCTCATTACAACAGGTGATTTGACCTCACCTTCCACTATATGCTGTTCCCCAGTGTTTGAAAGTTAACATCTACTTTGATTTGCTGTTACAGCCTGACCTGATCCTATGTCATACATTTCCCCGCATTTAATTTCCTCCTATTCTGTAAGTTCCCCATCTTCAAAGAGTCTGACAAAGTGGGAAAGCTCATGCAATTCATAAATGTGTTAGTCTTTAAAAGTGCTACAGGACTCCTTGTTTATATTACTGTCTTGTTTCACTATTCTAGAAACATAATTAATTGGCTTTTACTAAGATGGATCTTGCTCTTTCATACTCTTAACCTGAACCTACAGCTTAAAGCACTATGGAGAGAGAAAACCTCGTAAAAAGCAATTCTTGGCACTAAAATTCAGACCTTGGTTTACTTTAAGTTTTAACTATACAGCCAAATCCTTAGCATATTGTCTAGACAAGTTCTAGCAAAAGTTGCTCAACATTGGCAAACTACAGGAAAATGCTATACCTTGTTCTTGTTATCGTGTTTTGGTTTTTGTTATAAATTATCTATTAAATCTCTATGCTTCAGCACTGCTCTGATATTGTTTCCCACTCTATCCAGTTCAGTCTCATTCTGGCAGCTATTTTGCACATTTTTATGGAGTAGTCACGCTGAAACATAAATTCCATGAAATATGAAAGGGTTTTCCACCCTCTTACAAATATGAAAAGTCTTATTTTTACAAAAATATGAATGAAATTTTTAACGTGGGACCATTTTGAGTGACATTGGGCCATTTTCAAGCAAAAACAATATCTGCACTGCTAACAGCCCACAGTTCGTCATTTCAGCATGAAAGTAAAAACAGCAAAAGTCCTGTGGCACCTTAAAGACTAACGCATTTCTTCGGGCACCAGCTTTCGCTGAAGATATGATCATGTTTCCCAGAATCTCAGCTTTTCCTTTAAAAATAAAACAGTCTTTAGTTGTGGTGGTGAAGAAAACCTGAAAAATGTGATTGGAGTGTAACTGAGTTGCAGAGATAAGCAGAGAGCCTAGAACATGAGCTGTGAAAGTTGGGAACTGCCCCATTCACCTTGGGTAGGTGTTCACTCAGATGCCCACTGATGACAATAATTCACATTTCAACTTTGTTAACTAATCCATCCCTCGTGTGAAAAAGGAGAGGCAGAATCACAGACCTAGGCATTTTACTGTGCGTGATGTCTCAATTTGATGCCACAAATGGGTGATATTTGGTAAAATAAAGACAATTATTTTTTCCCCAGTCATAGAACCCCAGAAAGCCTATTGGTATATATAAACCCTGCCAGTGTGTTGGAAGCAGGCTCAGGGAGCTGCACAGTCATATTTTAAACACTTGACCAACCTATTGTGAGTGGTGTCTCATTTTGACAACTCAGATGGGTGGAGTTTATTACGTGGCTGCCTCTTGGAACTGTACATCCATCTTGTATTTCCACTCAGACCTCTGGTGAATATTTAGAGACCCAAAAAAAGGTATATTTTTTTGTTGCTGTTGTTGATTAAGGACTTGATTCAGCTGTCATTGAAGTCAATTTTTTTTAATGGGGGCTAGAATAGGTTTTAGGTGAAACACTTTAAAAAAGCAAGACGTGCTCCCCTTCCCCTGCCCAAAGAAAAGCAAGTATATGAAAAGCAAAATTGTATTCTTGGGTGCAGTACTATCCATAGCTTTTTCTTACTAGGAACAGAAAATATAGTCAATGTGCATTTACAAGGGAGAAGTCATCTAAGTTCATATATTTGTCTACAAGTCTGAGAAAAAAATAAGTCGCACAGTAAGATACTGGAGGTAATTTCTGCTGACTGGAGAGGTTTCTGTTTATTTTGCACAGCAACTGGTGGAGAGCTCACAAGAGTACTGTACCCCATAGCTGTTGTATACATGGCCAAATGCCTTTAATCCTCTCAGTTAATGGAATTATCTGACCTTTGGAGATAGGAATGGAAACGGGATCACAAACCACTTAAGGAGATGGTGAAAACTGTGTTGCCTTCTTATCCTGGTTAATTAGGCTCTGAATTGTGGAAGTTGAATTCTGTGGCAAAAGAAGAGGATGCTGGCAATTTCCATGGTAAATTACAAGTGTCTGTAAACTGCCATCCAGATGGATGGTCCCCCAACAAAATCAATGGGCAAAGAAAACATTCCCTTTAAGCAAAGTAGTAGGGTAACAGTCTTTTTAAAAAAATTCTTAACAAATTACACTTTAATTCATGGAGAACATTCAGCTTCCCTAAGATAACTAAGATCACTATTGTTTTCATTTGAAATGCTACACCATACAGAATTCTTCCACTGACCTACTGCTGTCTACACCAGTAGTTAGGTTAGCTTAGCTACATCATTCAGGTATGTGAATTTTTCACATGAGCTACATGGCTATGACAATGTATGTTCCTAGCGTAGATAAGCCCTATTCAGTGTCCATTTGAGACATGTTCTGAGACTCTGAGTTCATCAGTGAACCAAAACAAATGTTGAATCTGGTTTTAACATTAAGCAAAAACGTATATAACAAAAGAAAAAAAAAATCCAGCCAGTGATGTGAATAATTCCAGTACAGAAGGCAGATATAATCATTGGTGCTATGTTAGTTTTATTATCTTACGATAACTTTGGCATTGAATAGCCTATTGTGGTATTCATGAATAATACCTTTGTGGAGCACATGAATATTCTGAAGGATCCACTTTACAATAACTTGGTAAGGAAATTGATCCTGCCTATTGCTAACTCCTGAGACATTATTCAGGAAAAACAGTGACAGAAGAGCAATTGTATCTCATAGAAATGTTCACCTGTTGTCATTTTGCACTTTAATGAAGTGGATTCTAAGTCTGTTCAAAAATGGGCCAAGCAGCCTTACCCAAAAAGAGATGATTTTGATGGTTTCATTTCAAAAACCTGCAGGATAAGCAGATAAAATTATTGCAATGTTACAATATTGAGCAAAGCTTAGTTTGGTTTTTTTTTGTTTCCTTTTGTTTTGTTTTGCTTTCCAAGACACTTATTCAGCAGGCATTAGTATATACTCAAAATGTACTGTATTGCAGAAGAGGTGGGATGCATTATTTATCCCAGTCAAGAGTAGAGAACCTTACAACCTAAAGAATGCATGAATAATTCTGCAACTTCTGCTCCATCAGTTTGGAAGAAAAGATTTCAGGGTTCACTAGCACAGGCAAAGAACAACTTACTAGACAGTGACCTAGTGTGTTATTCCCACCTATGTCAGTGCTCAGCTGGATATCAGTTGGAAGTTGAAGACTGATAAATAAAAACTGGAAATAAGGTGTAAAATGTTAAGAGTAGCAATCATTAGCCAGTAGAACAATTTACCAAGAGTAGTGGTGGATTCTCCATCACTGACAATTTTATCTCAAGATTGCCTGTTCTTCTAAAAGATATGCTCCTGATAGAAGGCCCGACTAGATGATTACAATGGCCCCTTCTTATCTTGGAATTTATGAATCTATAAATACTACCAGTTATACTTTAAGACAGTCTTTCCTGGCACCACATCCCCAGTCTTTCTAATTTTCTTCTTTTCCTGTGATTGCCGCATGATTGCTTATCCTGTGGCTGCTTCACCTGAAACAGTCACTGATTAACAATCCATATATTTGTATAAATTTCATATAAGTTGGAATTTTAAAAAAATGTTTATTCCTCAACAATAGTCATAACATTAAAATACTTCTGTAAGGACCAAACAAACACTAATTCCCTTTTTTGCCTATTGACCCTTGTTAAAGCTATCCATTTTTGTCTTTGGCTTCAATCCTGTTGGAATATTTGTCCTAGCTGGGTCTGACTGTGGCACTATCCTAAAGCTCAGGAGCAGGAAAAAGCAACATGTCTCCCTGAGGTACCCAGCAATGCTGGAAAAATAAAGTAGACCAGACAGAAGGGGGAGAGAAAAAAACACTGAGTAGAATGGAAGAAAAACACAATGAAGAGTATGAGATGATAAAGAGGCAATGCAGAAAAAAAATATGAAAAATTAAAAAAAAAAAAATTTAAATGCAAGAGTGGATGGCAGAATGAAAGTTAAAGTGCAATTTTAGGTAAAAGGAGCAATTACCCCTCACAGAGGATTTGATTACATTCCCCTTGATAAGAATGTAAAAACGGCCAAACTTGGTCAGACTAATAGCCCACTGTTCTGTCTTATGAGAGAAGCTGGTGCCAGGTTGTTCAGAGGAAATGAACAAAACAGGACAACTATTTAATGATCCATGCCCTGTCATTCACACCCAGCATCTGGCAGTCCGAGTTTAAGGACACTCAGAGTGTGCATTTGTTTCTCTGATCACATTGGTTAATAACCATTGATGGACCACACCTCCAGGAATTTATCAAATTCTTTTTAAAAATCCATTTATAATTCTGACCCTCACAACATCTCATGGCAGCAAGTTTTCCGGGTTGACGGTGCATAGTGGAAGTTCATCTTTATGTTATGAAAACCTACTGCCTCTTCATTTCATTGCGTGACTCTTCTTCTCACGTTATATGGAAGGATAAATAACACGTATTGACTTCCTCCATACCATTTGTGGCTTTATAGATCTCCATCCTATCTCCCCTTACTTGTTTCTCTTTTAATATGAATAGTCCCAGACTTTTTAATCTCTCTTCATATGGAAACTGTGCCATACCTCAATCATTTTTGTTGCTATTCTCTGTCCTTCTTACAATTCTAATATATCTTAGATGGCATGACCAGAACTGCATGCAGTATTCAAGGTATAGGCAAACCATGGATTTATGCCATGGTTTTATGATATTTTCTTTCTTATTATCTATTCCTTTCCTAATGATTCCTAACATAACTGCTGCACATTGGACAGAGGTGCTTTCAGAGAGCTATCCACAATGACTCTAAGTTCTCTGTGGTGAGTGTTAACAGTTCATTTTGCCCCCATAATTTTCTATGTGTAGTTGGGATTATGTTTTTCAATGTGCATAACTTTGCATTTATCAATACTGAATTTCATCTGCCATTTTGTTGCCTAGACTTGTTAGATCCCTTCATAACTCTTTGCTATCTTATTTGGGCTTAACTATCTTGTGCAATTGTGATCTTCTGCAAACTATGACACTCCACTGTTTATCCAGATCATTTATGATTATGTTGAACAGCACTGGTCCCAGTACAGATCCCTGATGGACACCACTATTTATCTCTCTCCATTCTGAAAACTGGCCATTTATTCCTGCCCTTTGTTTCCTGCCATTGAATCAGTTACTGATCCATGAGAGGATCTTCCCTCTTATCCCATGATAGCTTAGTTTGCTTAAAAGCCATTGGTGAAGGACCTTTTCAAAGGCCGTCTGAATGTCCAAGTACACTATATACACTGGATCACAATTGTTCACCTCTTTGTTGACTGCCCCTACTCAAAGAATTCTAATAGATTGATGAGGAATGATTTCCCTTTACAAAAGCCATGTTTACTCTTCCCCAACAAATTGTGTTCATCCATGTGTCTGATAAGTCTGTTCTTTACTAAAGTTTCTAGCAATTTGCCTGGTACTCAAGTTGTCTTTACCTGCCTGTAATAGCAAGGATCATCTTGGAAGCCATTTTAAAAAAAATCAATTTTACATTAGCTATTTGTCTGTAATCTGACACAGTAACTGAGGGTGTCAGAGGCACTCTCTGCCTTCACGGATCAAGCCCCATGTTTGCTGTCAGGAGAAAGCAACTGTCCAGAACATTGATGGCTGGGGGACAAGTGTGATCTGGAAGCTGGATCATGAAATATCATAACATGTTTGCATTCTGAACTGGCAAGATGTGCAAGGGAAATTAATTGTCTTCCATCTTATGCCTACCATATCATATGTCTGTTATTCAATTCCCATGCCAAGAACACACAAGATCATATTTTTGGCAATTTTAGCCTTCATTAGTCCAAATTGTGATAGCTCAATCTAAACATAGATCAGAAACATCATAATATTATGAAGTTCTGTATTTGATGCACATTTGTCTGAACTGAAAAACATCGACAATCTAAATACTGGATTTATAGTTTTCCAACCCCACAATTATGTACAGATAAACTCTTTCCTCTTATTTACAAAGGCTGTCATTTTTTAATTTTTATATTTTTGTTCATTAAAACAGTGAGCAAAAGGCCGCCCAGGAAAGAAGAGAAGGGGGGCTTCTTAGGATGGTCTGAGGCTAAAGCTGGAAGAGCAGGAAAATATTTTATATAATTTTTATTTTATAACATTTTGAAACTCAGTCTGACTCCCCTCAGTTTGTTCTTCCTTCTTTCCCTTTCCTTCTTCCTTCTCCCAAGTTTTTCTTTCATTTTGTTTTATTTTGTCTGGATACATTTTTTTCTCTGAGTCTAATTTCTCCTCCTTTCTCTCTTGTTTTTTTGTATTATAATCTCTGGCTGAAATTCAGTCCTCTGCAGAATGAAAGCACAAGGCATATGAACCACTTGTAGAAGGCTGTGGGCAGGCCCTCTACACCTGGATGAAGTTCAGCCTACCTCATTCCTTCTTTGTCTCTTGTCTTCCTCATTAATCTTTCCCTCTTCCCCATCCTCAGTATCTTGCTCCTTCCTTTCTTCCCAAGCCCATCTTTGAATCCCCACCTTTTGTCCCCAGTCTTCTGCAGCTGAGGATCTAATTTTTTCTGGGCCTTTTGCCAGACCACAGCTCCGATCCATGGAATAAACCCAGATCTCTTCTCTGCCACTCCTTGCAGGAGTCTTGCGAGGCCTTCCCTGTAGCCCAGTCCACCAATCCAAGCCAGTTATATTAATCTTGGATCTGATCCAAGTTGCATGAGGTCAAAGGAATGACTTCTACTTACTTTAGTGAGTGTTGGTTCAGAACTCTTAAGAGGAAAATAATACTCTGGGATAATTTTTTTTCTAGTCTAAGCTTCCAACTTGCATTGTATTCCATCTTACTTTGGATTTTGTCCTACTTGTTGTATTTTTCTTTTTAATCTTTACAGGTTTCCATGAAGGAGAAAGTTCCATAGTATAATATGATGTTTTTATAGCTTAGTATTGAGCATGTCTGACAAAATGAAAAGAACAGTGATGGTATCTCATTAAATATTTTATAGGTTGCCATATGCAAAAATAAGCCTTCTGAAAGTTCTCCCTCCCAACCCCCTTTAACAAGTATTTGATTAAGCTGCTTCAGTTGTAATCATTCTAACCTGTGGCTTTCCTAAAAATAACATCCAATTTCAAGTTAACACCTTCTCCTCCCACCTCGCCCACACACACACACACACACCCTTTCACCAGTTTCCATGGAAACCTAATTGGAAAATTTATATATGCCAACCATCTCAATGATAACTTTTCATGAAAAGGCACCTTGGATGCAATGAGAACACATCACTAATCCTTCATTTTTTTCAGTGTGATTACTAAACAGCTCACTTGAGCAATGGCAGTAAAGTGGATTTAGCTTTCTTCACCAAGGAGCAGAACATGGTCAGTGTATTTTAGGACAAAGCTGTAGTCTGAGGTATTTATTCTCTTCCAAGGAATGTATGACCCTTTTCATCAAATTAGCGTGATTTGAATCTATGTATAGGTATGTGCTCAGTCACTAGCTGTGTTTCCTTGAAATATTTTAAATGATTCAGTTTGGGAAAGAAAGGGAAAGGATGACAAAACCTTTGTTGAAAGGTAGTAATATATCCCAAAGTGCCCGATAACCTTTTGATCAGTAAGAATACATTTTCTGCTCCCTAAAAATCTTCTCCTATGGTATTTCATTGAGCCTGAAATGATTACACAGATCTCTTTTGTCAACTTCACTTTTGTGTGACTTAGATAGTTGCAGTGCTATAAAAGGGATTGATCAGTAAATTCCCAAGGGTGTTTATTTCTCTGTTCTACATTTTATCTTGTGTGTACCCTTTTTCACTTGTTTGAAAAACAGGATAGTGGAAGAGCAGCTACAAGACAGGGAGGGACTTATTCATCAGCTACGGCCACAGATCACTGTGACTGTTATTTCCATTTGCAGGCCTGCTGAGTATAGTTTGTAATACTGCACTCTGTAGGTGTCTCTTTCCATACCCATCAACGGATGCTGCAGTGTTTGAGGGAAATAAATGGGCACAAGTTCAGGATCTACTAGTTTCCCAGGACAAGAGGGATTGCCATTTTAGATTTGGTATTGGTGAGTAGTGAGGACCTCATAGAAAAACTGATCATAGGGGACAACCTTGTTTTGAGCAGCCATGAGCTAATTCAGTTCAAACTAAATGAAAGGATAAACAAAAATAGCTCTGAGACAAGGGTCTTTGACTTAAAAAGGGCTAACTTCAAAAAATTAAAGGAATTAGTTGGGGAAGTGGACTGAAGAACTCTTGGATCTAAACGTGGAGGAGGCTTGGAACTACTTCAAGTCAAAGCTGCAGAAACTATCCGAAGCCTGCATCTCATGGAATGAGAAAAAAATTCATAGGCAAGAGTTGTAGACCAAGCTGGATGAGCAAGCATCTCAGACAGGTCATTAGGAGAAAGCAGAAAGCCTACAAGACATAGAAGACGGTAGGGATCAGCAAGGAAAGCTACCTTTTGGAAGTCAGAACATGTAGGAATAAAGTGAGAAAGGCCAAAAGCCAAGAAGAGTTGGACCTTGCAAAGGGAATTAAAACCAATAGTAAAAGGTTTTACAGCCATATAAATAGGAAGAAAACAAGGAAAGAAGAAGTGGGACTGCTAATCACCAAGGATGGGGTGGAGGTTAAGGATAATCTAGGTATGGCCCAATATCTAAACAAATACTTTGCCTCCATTTTTAACGAAACGAATGAAGAGCTGGGGTTAATGGCAGGGTAGCTAAGGGGAATGAGGATACAGAGATAGAAATTACCACATCCGCAATAGATGCCAAACTTGAACAGCTTAATGGGACTAAATCGGTAGGCTCAGATAATCTCTATCCAAGAATTTTAAAGAAACTGGCATATGAAATTGTAAGCCCGTTAGCAAGGATTTTTAATGAATCTGTAAACTCAGGGGTTGTACCATATGACTGGAGAATTGCTAACATAATTCCTATTTTTAAGAAATGGGGAAAGAGTGAGCCAGGTAACTATAGGCCTGTTAGTTTGACCTCAACGGTATTGCAAGGTCTTGGGGAAAAAAATAGAAAAGAGTAGTTAAGGACATTGAGGTTGACAGAAATTAGGACAAAATACAACATGGTTTTATAAAAGGTAGATTGTGCCAGACCAATCTTATCTCCTTTTTTGAGAAGATAACAAAATTTTGGACAAAGAGAATGCAGTGGATCATATTTACCTAGATGTCAATAACACATTTGATACAGTTCCACATATGGAATTATTAGTTAAAGTGGAAAAGGATCACAGGATGACTATGAGCCACCAAGGTGATGTGGCCATGAAAAAAGCTAATGTGATCCTAGGATGCATCAGACGAAGTGTTTCCAGTGGAGATAGGGAGGTGTTAGTACCGTTATACAAGGCACTGATGGGATGTCCTCTGGAATACTGTGTGCAGTTCTAGTCCCCTATGTTTAAGAAAGATGAATTCAAAGTGGAACAGATGCAGAGAAGGTTCTACTAGGATGATCTGCAGAATGGAAAACTTGCCTTATAAGAGGAAACTCTTAGCTTGTTTAGCCTAACCAAAAGAAGACTCGGGGGAGATATGATTGCTCTCTATAAATACATCAGAGGGATAAATACCAGGGAAGGAAAGGAATTATTTAAGTTCAACACCAAGGTGGACACAAGAATAAATGGATATAAACTGGCCATCAGGAAGTTTAGACTTGAAATTAGATTTAGGTTTCTAACCATCAGAGAAGTGAAGTCCTGGAATAGCCTTCCAAGGGAAGCAATGGGAGCAAAAAAAACCAAAACCTCACTGGCTTCAAAACTGAGCTGGATAAATATGTGAAGATGGGACAGCCTAATTTGGCAATTTGCTGATCTTTGACTACGGCTATATCTACACAAACTTCAATGTATTTAGCCTTACAACACCTTTCTTAAATAGGGGGAAGTATTATTACCCTCTCATTTTACAGATGGGGAACTGAGAGAAAGAAGTTGAATAATTTGTCCAAGGTCATCCAGAAAGTCTGTGGTGAAGCAGACTTGAGACCCAGGCTAGCACCCTAACCCATTTAACTGTCCTTCTTCTCTGTCTCAGTGAGGACATAAAATAGTCTGAGATTTGTTTTGTTGAACAAAAATAGATCTTAACATTGAACACTCAGATATAAATCTGAGGCAGGCAACATGTTCAGATGTCATCCTATTTTTATCTTATTTTCCTCGTTAAGGAAGGTTATGTTGATCAATGGCATCCACTATCCAGAAACAAATAGCTGCAACAGTTCTTTTGCAACACTAAGAAGCAGAAAATGGATAGTAACATTTTTCTTACACATCATGCAATACCTATTCTTCAACATGATTAAACTGAATCAAAGATGGTCCCTGTCTGCCCTTTGCCATTTTCACTGGAAACCTAATGCTTTTTCTGTGCTGATTATCTGTATCAAGAATCTGTATACAGGAGCATATCACAAACATAAGAATACATAGTCCTTGTCTAATCTGGAGCAATATAATGAGCTTCAAAACTTAATATTTTAACTCATTCGAGATACCTGTTATACTGTGTAATCTCTTTATTGTATGCAATTAATAAGCATGTTCCAACTTGGGAACACTGATAGATTTTGTAGTGGGTTATTTTATTTGTTTTTCAGATATATTTTTTTTAAACATCCAGAACAAAATGCAGTTTTCAGACTGTCCTGGATGAACAACAGTTTTTACTGAGTAATATATTTTGAGCATAAGCATCTAAACAGGCGATTATTTTCTGCTGTTTGCTAGAAACAGTGAATGCACTATGATTTTGGCAGATGGGCATCAGTATAATCTGTTGGTTATAAACAAGAGTTACTGATGAAATGTCACCATCTGTCGGCATTGTTGAAATTATCTGAGTCATTGAATCGCTACTTTTCTTTGTAAAGTTTCCTCAGAGTTTAAAGAGAAGTGGTCTGATTATGAGAAAACTAATGGCAAGTACCTTCTAAGGAGTTACCAGGAAGTGTTTAATGGACACTGTGGCTATGTCTACACTAGAAAAAGTTAGGTCAACTTTGTTAAGTCGACTTAAAGTCGACCTTATTAAAGTTAACTTAACAAAGTGGACTAAGTTGACCTAGCTTTAAGTTGACTTAGTCCACTTTGTTAAGTTGACCTAACTACCCTTAAGTCAACTTAATAAAGTCGACTTAAGGGTTACTCCATGTCCACACCGTCCTTAAGTCGACGTAAGGGTTAAGTCAACCTAATGATTGGTAGTAACAAAGTCGACTTAAGCTTTCATTAAGTCAACACAAGGAATTTCTTAAGTCGACTTAATGAAAGCCTAGTGTGGATGTGGCTTAATTTAAGTCAACTTAAGCTCCATAAAGTTGATTTAAATTACCAGTGTAGACATAGCCTGTGAGATGAAGAAGGTATTGAAGTTGGAAGAGAGTGTCATTTTCATTACTTGTAATGTGATACAAACATGAAAGAGCTGAATTGTTGGAGCTCTTTAATTCTGAAAATCAAGCCCTGAGTCTGCATCCTTTATTCATGTAGGTTGAAAATGGAGGACTGGGCTATAAAGACCAAATTGTGGCTGCTAAAACATATGCACAGCTTCCATTATTGCCACTGGCACTGGTGTGCATATGACTAAGGACAGAATTTAGACCTACTATGTTAATAATTACTTGTGATGTGTCCAACTTTTTTTCTGCTAAGTGTTTTCACCAGAGTCAGAGACCTGCAACCAATTATAGTGAATTTTTCACTTTTTCTTTACTATCTGCAAAATCTCTGCTTAGATCCCAGAGGCACATGCAGAATTATGGAAGCTGTTGCCTGTTCATAATTCCATTATCACAGTGTCATGTGGTTACCTTGTCCTGTGGCACTTTTAAACACTAACAGATTTCTTTATCGCATGAGCTTTCGTGGGAGAAAATCTCACTTCGTCAGGCGCTTTGGAGATGGGAAACTTACAGAATGGGAGGAAATTAAATGCAGAGGAGTGTATGACATAGGATCAGGTCAGGCTGTAACAGCAAATCAAAATAGATGTTAGGATTCAAAACACTGGGGAACAGCACATAGAGGAGGGGGAGGTCAAATCACTTGTTGTAATACGAGAAAAATCCATAGTCCCTGTTTAACCCCAAGACAACTGAGTCAAATTTGCATATAAGTTCAAGTTCTGCAGTTTCTCTTTGAAGCTGTGATTTGTTATTCATCTGTTTCAACACAGCTATTAACAAGTCGTCAAGGGAGTGAGCAGGGAGATTGAAGTGTTCCCCTAGTGTTGCAATTTCTGATGTCAGATTTGTGTCCATTTATTCTTTGGCGCAGAGACTGTCCTGTTTGTCCAATATATAAGGCAGAGGGGCATTTCCGGCACATGATGGCATAAATCACATTGGTGGATGAGCAGGTGAACGAGCCCTTGATGGAGTAGGTGGCTTGATTAGGCCCTGTGATGGTGTCATCAGTGTAGATATGAGGGCAAAGTTGGCAGCGTGGTCTGTTGCAGGGCTGTGTTCCTGCTTTAGTGTTTCTGTTGTATGATTCTGTTGCACTCCTTTGCATTTAATTTCCTCCCATTCTGTAAGTTTCCCATCTTCAAAGCATCTGACGAAGTGGGATTTTCTCCCACGAAAGCTCATGCGATAAATAAATCTGTTAGGCTATGTACACACTACCGTTTTTAACGCGCAATAATCCTCTTCCGCAATAATTCTCCCGTGGCTGTTGTTGCGCGAGATCGCGTACACACCATGCTTGCTCGAACGGAACAAAGCCCCCCCGCTTCTGATCGCAGTCCTCCAGGAAAGCAAAGGGGATTGTGGGTACCTATCCCAGAGTCCCCAGTATCATCTCCCCTGGTGCATTGCGCTACCGACGCTACCCAGCAGTCGCCAATAGCAACGGCTCCGATTGGAGCCGGCCAGCCCCAGCACAGCCCCCGGCTCGGCTCTCAGCGCGGCTTGTGCTGAGAGCCGGGGGATCGGGTGGCGGCTGCAGCTGCAGCCGCCACCCGAACCCCTGGACTGTGCTGCGGGA
>ML685908.1:878054-1001957 GCA_007922175.1 Pelusios castaneus
CAGTCCAGGGGTTCGGGTTCGGGCAGAAGCTCCGGCGGAGCTTCTGCCCCCACTCGATCCCGATGTCAATTTCACTGCTCAGCTAGAGCAGTGAAATTGACATTTGACAGCTCCAATGTCCCAGAGTGGCCCGGTTGGGCACTCTGGGACATTTCCGGAGGCTGCCTATTGCGTGAGAAGCGTACACACAGCAGCTATCACGGAACAACTGTTCCGTGATAAGCCTTACCACGCTCGTTTTGGTGGTTTACATATTGCGCAGCAAGAGGGCTCTTGCCGCGCAATAAGAGGCTTCTGTGTGTGTACGCTCTGCTAGTTATTGCGCAATAAAGGGCTTTATCGCGCAATAACTTTGCAGTGTGTACAAGGCCTTAGTCTTTAAAAGTGCCACAGGACTCTGTTGTCTTTCTACAATAGACTAACACGGCTACCCCTTTGGAACGTGGTTACCTGGTAGCTCTTTGTATTTTTTTTAAATACATGTGACCTTTGAATTATTTGCCACATAAACTGCAGACTGGAGTCTA
Source organism: Pelusios castaneus (assembly GCA_007922175.1). NCBI lineage: Eukaryota > Metazoa > Chordata > Testudines > Pelomedusidae > Pelusios > Pelusios castaneus. The sequence continues at coordinate 878,582 of ML685908.1, forward strand.
GAATCTGGTGAGGAGTAACCGGGGAATAAAATTACACAGTTTTCCCAGTATGTGAAAACAGTGAAAATTTTTGTTTTGAATTGAAGGGACTCTGATTTCATTCAGATAATTCACTCTTCGTGTCCCCAGCTCCAAATTTGTCCTTATAATTATCCTTCTTTTCATCCCTCTGTAAAATTATATGGTGAGATTCTGAGGTTTCATTGTTTGTAAAAAATTTTATGTCCACACAAGAAAACAATGGACCTGATTCTGAGCTCCTTGATACTTGGGTAAATCAAGAGTAATGCCACCGAAGCCTGTGGAGTGGGTCCTGATTTACATCAAAGAAAGATGAGAACCAGGCAAATGGTCAAAATGGACAGTGCATGCATGAATTATGCATTTAACTTCTGCATGTTCTTCAAATATACATGTCCCCAGATGAATATAAATATATGTACAGCTTTACCACTATTAAAGAGGATTTTTAATCACAGCTAATCTCTAAATATGACAATAAGGAAAATATTTAGTCATTCATTGCGTTTTTTGAAATTGGTCTTTATGGAGGTTTATTCCTGCTGAGTCTGCTGCTTGAAATATATCCAGGCCACTCAGAAAGAGTTACCTAGGCAACCTTTCAATTGTGTCTTTTGTGCTCATATTTTACCTCAATAATCATCAAAGCTAGGTATCTAGCCTTATCTGATTCCCTCATCCCTAATAGCTCCTTCCAGAATCTGGAAACAGAGAGAATAGACTTGGTTTGAAGGAAGCGGTCTTAGAAACCATTGCACCTCCACAGGTTTGCTAAAGAGGTCAAATTGCTGTAGATTATAGAAATGAAGTGCTGAGCATCTGCCTGCTTTGGCAGTGTGGTGACAGATAAAGGGATAGGCCAATCTCTAACCGTTCAGATGCTTAAAGTTCCGCAGAAAGAGTGTGACAAATTGTGCCCATATTTGCGCTTGTAAAAACCTTGCCAGGCTAGATACCTCTGACTCTTCAGTTCACTGTCCTTTTGTAAACACTCAGATTACTTGGGAATTTCTAGAAGTACAGGGACTAATACAATATGGTCTTCTCTTAACATGTGCGTATTATTGATAAGGCAGCTGAATCTATGAACATGTCAAAAGGAGGCAGTGGATATGGGCTTGATTCACTTGTATCCATGTATGTAAATCTGGCAAACCTCTGTTGAAGTCAACGATATGGTACAGATATAAAACTGGGGAAAATGAGATCAGCATGTCCCTAAATACTGACTGGAATATTTTAAATGATCACTTTATAGAGAAAACAATCTTGAGCTACTTGTAGAGTAATCAAATGGATGATTTTCTAATCTTTCCAAACGTTTGGATAATTATGAACAGATTTGGAAACGGAACTATTAATAAACCCCCAAAATTACACAGCTATGCAGTTATCTAACTAAATCAAGTAGATTCTGAAGTCAGACTCTTACAGGACTGTTAAAGACCTTAACTAAGTATTGTTTGATGCAGGATCTTAACCCATAGAATTTGATGTTAACTTTCCACAACACTGGATAAACTTATTGAAAGAATAGTATGTAATTTTTCAGAAAGGTCTGAGATCTCAATTCTAATATCTTTTTAAAAGAAGGAAATAACTTTAAAAAATAGGCACATCTCTAAATGCTCTGAGGAAAAAGCCAGCTTACACCATATATTGCTTTTTGGGCCTTGTCTTACAGAACTTAATGTGAGACTTTCCAGTGAATTCAGGGGTGGTGATTGGATTGGAGTTGGGTTGGCTTTATGGGACAGAACTATTCAGGCTGACTTTTGTGTTGGCCTACACAACAACATAAATTGGAGCTGGTGTAACTCCACTGACATTGCTTATTTGAGTTACACCAAGAATGAATATGGCCACTGGGCAAATAGGCAAGAAAATAGATGTGTTAGACTAGTCTAATTCATGCCCGTTCTTGGCATTCGATGGCAGTACACAAGGGTCTAGTCTGTTACCTGCATATTGAGGAGTGGAAGGAGGGCGGAGAAACAGGAAACATGATGTGGCCAGCTATTTCCCATGTCTCAGGAGAAGTTCCTCTAAGCTTATCCTGCATCAAAGCATGTGACTGAAAAGCAATTAACAGTAGGGTGCAAAACAAATGAAAACCACTTTGTGTAGAGCGACTAACGTTCTGGAGGGAAGATCCATTATGAGAGAGTTTTTCCTAAAGTTTTTCTGTTTAATAGTTAAGAAATGGATGTGATACTAGAAGATGAGAGGGCAAAATATAATGGATGGTCTTGATTCAGGCCTGAGTTACTCTGGCTTTGGCCAACATAGCCCACGTTGCAGTAAACAGCGGTGGAAGTCAGTTCAGATATGTGTCCGAGGCACAATGTGAATACAACCTCCACTTTGCCAGGATGCCTGAAGTTGATCAGAGCAATCCCTTCTTTAGGAGTAGACCCTTCTGAGCACACTTGGGTGCAGCTTGTACCTCCCTGCACCAACACTGATGATTTAAACTCAATAGTTGTAATATGAGCTGACTTTATCCAATTTACCTTTTAATTCATTTCTGATTTTCTGACAGAATTCAGAAGATGATGAGGAGGAGCAGCCTCTCAGTCTGGCCTGGCCTGACACTCTACGCAAACAGTTAACGTACCTTGCTGTCTTCCCCATTGTTTTTCCATTGTGGATTACCTTGCCAGATGTCAGAAAGCCTGTGAGTAACACACTGTTATTATAAGCTTCACAATGGGGTGGTTTTATTGAAGAGAGTCAAATTCTGTCATCTTGAACATTTTTACCCACTTTTGGCATAGTTTTACTATAGTTTAGAATCACGCTATTTTAAGGCAGAGCTATGACAACAAACTATTACAAGGCCTAATGGATTAATATAAAAATAGAGTTGGTGATTTTACAAGAGTTTCTCTTCTAGAGAAAATACAGCTCCAGAATTCTGAAGCAAATATCAATCTTAAACCACGTATTAATGATTATCTGAAAGGTATATTTGTGAATGTGTTGGCCTTATCTGCATAACTATTTTATGGCACAAAGAGAGAGACTCTTTCTCGTGGTCTTGATGATTGCATTTCTTGATGTTCACTGTGCTTTACTTACCTATATAGGAAGTCTATCTTTCAGGAATGCCCAGACAGCTAACAGTTTCTGTATCCTAGTGTCTCCAAAACATAAGTGTCTGCTTTCTATAAATCCTTACTTTAAGAATAAAACATTCAGATTTAGTAAAATAAAATGTTGTGATTATATATAATAATATCACTGCACTTTTATGGCACCTTTCAACTTGGGATCAAAATGCTTTACAAACAAAGGTCCACGCTGCATCACAACTTTCTCTGGCAACTCATCAGCATGGCCAAAGTGCTAAGGAGGCTTCCTGAGAGCAAACAGTCCTTAGGACCAACATGCCGCAAACATACTCTAGCCCAGGGGTAGGCAAGCCCCGGCACGTGTGGCACACAAGCCCATTCGGAGCGGCACTCGGCATCCTCTGTGGCGCCATAGAAATTGCCACTCCTGCCACCAAAGGACACTCCAAGTGGCTTTTTTCAGGGGCGGCTGCAGTGCGGAGGTCCCTGCCACGTCCATGCCCCAGGCATACCGTGTAAAGAAGTCGCCCAGAGCGGCTCCTCTCTATGGTGTGCTGCCATCAAAAGGGGTCACTCCAGACAGTTTCTTTCCATGGTGTGCCTGGGGATAGGGGTCCCCACTCCAGGTGGCTTCTTTCCACGAGAGAGCCTTCGGCACCAGCTGAGGGTTGAGGAGGAGGGGCCAGCACAGGGATTGGCAAAGGTTGCTGCCCCCTGCTCTAGCCAAAGAGCCCTTCAGTCTTCAGAGTGGTTTTGCTCAGAAGTTAGTACAGCCTCTTCCAATATCACTATCTAAGCTGATTTCCTTTATGTTAAAAGAATGATCATGGATATCCTCTTCTCTCAGTCTCTGAGTCTTTCCCTTGTTCCCACCCAGTCCACCCACATCTCATCCCCAGATCTTGGACCCTATTGAGAAACATGCACTGGAGAGAGGAATGTGGGACACAATGCCAAGGAAACAGCTGACTCTCTCTCTACCAAAAAAGAGGATTTTAGTGTTATGATGGTACAGTTTGCCCATAAATGCCAGGCGGATAATAGAACCTTTAGGCCATGTCTACATTACAGGTGCTACAGTGACACAGCTGTAACATTGCATCTATGCTGCTGTAGCGACATAGTGTAGAAATGTCTTACCTCATCCATTAGCTACATTGACATTCAAACCTCTCACAACTTGCCTAGCAGTGGTAGCTAAGTCGATGGAAGAATTCTTGCCTCAACCTAACTATGATTAGGTTGACATAACTACAGCGCTAAGGGGTATGAATGTTTCACACACCTGAGAACATATTTATGTTGATCTAAATTTTAATTGTGACCAGGAGCATAATTAATTTAGCCCCACGACGCACCGCTGAGGAATGGTATTGTATTGTACTTCATCCAACATTAAAATGCAGCCATCTCTTGGATGAAATGTAATGGCTGTTTTAAGAGGACACAGCAGTTTATGGCAAAATGAAGAAAAGTACCATAAAGTGCTAGGGTGGATGAGGTAATATGTTTTACTGGACCTACTTTTACTGGTGAGAGAGAAAAGCTTTCAAGCTACAAAGAGCTCTTCATGAGTTAATTGACACTTCAAGGCCTTTAGGAAGAAAGGATGTAATTATCAGAGCCAATACACATGCCTACTTTTATCAAAAATGCTATAGGATGTTTCTTGACTGCAATTGATCAGAACGTTGGCTTTACATCCCATCCCCAAATGATAATTGCTCCCTACCTCTGAACACATGATGGTATGGGTTCAGTATTGATTCAAAGAGAAGATGGCCCCCTATTGGATCCCTACAGTCACTGCCTGCAGCACCTAGATATTACTTAGAGGAGTCTCCTACACAAGTACTGACCTGGCCTGACTCTGCTTAATTTACCTGACCCTACTTAGCTTGTGACATCTGACAGGGTCACAGCACAGAATAGACTCACAGAACTGCACAGTGCAGCAGAAGATTAAACACTTAAAGCCAAATTCAGTGCAGGCAAGTCGTGAGATCTAAGCAAAAGAGGGATTAGGCCTATACAAATCAAGTCTTTTTTTTTAAAAAAAAATCTTCTTTTTAAGATGTTTTAACACCAGTAAAGTTGAACTAACGCTGATCATTAACACCATCAGTGTGAAATCTAGACAGTTTCAAAATAGTAGTTTCAATTATTACATCTGCCTCTGAGGCTCCCCCTCCTCCAGACAATTTACAACCCACATTTGCCTTTTATTGTATTTTATCGTAGTTGATTTGTTTCAAATGTTTTAGGAAGGTAAGAAGAAAAATAACCAGAAAAAAAGTCAAGATGAATTACTCAGAAGGCATACATTTCATCATCATTTGGCAATCATGGCCATGATTGAGAGATAATTAAGAACATGTCCTATATTAAGCACAAGTCATCCCAATGAAATTTGAAAAAGTAAAATAATATGAAAAAGTATATTGTATTCTCTAGTCTTTTTCAGGAACAGCAATCTTAGTTGTTGCTTATTAAACATTTTCAGAGACAGATTTGATTCCTAAATATACACTGCCTCTTGAATGCAGTTATATTTGACCTTACTCATTAAAAAGGAGTTTAGTTTTACTAAAAACTGAGTAAAAACTGAATAAGGTGGATTTAGAAGTTGTCCCAGTATTTATATTATTTATAATCTATTGATTATCACTTTAGGATGAGATATAGCAGTCTTTCCACATGCAGATGTTTCATTAATTTTGTGTTTGCAGTCACTGAAGGTTGGATATTAATTGAAAATGACTGTAATAGTTTGTCAAGTCCTAGCTCTCTATTGTTCACATATCCAAAGAGTAGTAGCTGATAGACTCATGAAAGCTAAAAAGTCAATAGCTGGATTAATGCCTCAGTAAGTGTTTTAATCTCTTCCTCTCAGTTCAAAAATAGATTTAAAACTGCAAAGAGAGAGGATGCACAAATTTATAAGGGTCTAAATCAATGTTCTGAGTTCTTCCTCCTGGTCACATTTCCCCTCCCATACAATAAAAAAGCTTCAGATGAGTACAAAGAACACAAGCTAAAATAAGACTGTCAATTTGTTTTAAGATGAAGAGTTCTCAAAAGGCCTACATTTTCAGTTGTCCCTTCTAATTTTTGTATTTTCATAGCTTTTTCTTTTAGTTTTCAAACAACTATTTTAAAACATTTTGTTCAGTAACATATAACACCATAGAGTATGAGATAGCTTTCAGTTTTGTATTGGTCTTTATTTTGCAATCTCATCAACTATTAATATGAATCAGGAAGTATAAAGTTATAAGCCAAAGGTGTCAAATTCTGTTCTCTAGATATGGGCAAGTACTGCAAAAAGTGGTGTGCATTATTTTGAATAAAAATTTCACACTAACTGCCACACTACTTGTAATCATTTTTATTCATTCTTCTCATCCATAAGTGAGAACAGTTGTTAACAAAAATATATTTTGAAAATTAAAAAATCTCATTAATATTCAAGCAACTTCAAAAGTCATGTGAAGGTTTGTATCAGAAGTGCTCACGGTGGATCTGGCCCACTGATATAAAAGAATTTATCCCAGAATGTCCAGTAGGACATACTATATCGTGACATAGATGATGAAGTATAAATATACAAAGTCAGTGGGTGTCAGAGACTAAAGAAGAATTTGATTCACATAAAGAAATGGCTTATCACAGGGGAATATCAGGAAACAGAGCTCCATATTGTAATTACACGTAATAATAACAGGAGAGGTAACAGGATGTATCAATGTGACAAGCTGTTCACTTTGAACATTGCTGTGAAGGAATTAACCAGATGGTGGCAGAAACTCTCTGTGCCCAGCTGTCTAACTTGTCAAGGATGCTTCATTAGCTTGTTTCTGTCTAAAATTCTCTGGCTTACTCCTGCCTGCCAGCCCCTGACCTCATCCCCAGAAAATAGTGGTTGATTAGGACAGTTCAAGAGTGTGCTTCAGAATTCAGATTTACACATACAGTGTGAGTCAAAGGTTTGAGCAAACCTAAAGCAATATTCAAATAGATTTTGAAGGCAAACTAAATACTTTGGATTGAATTTGCAAATGTGATAATTTTAATAGGAAATACAAATTCCGTATTTGGAGGCTCCTATTGGCATTTTGTCACATTAAACAAGCATTTGTGTGCTAAGTGCAGATTTGAGAATCCATATGGAGCTCTGTATGTCCTCTGCGGGAGCCCACTTTTGAAAATTGTCCTCCCTGTACCTTTCTTCCGAGTGTTTTTCCCTTTTCTCCTTCACCTTCCTTTCTGAAATATATTTTAGCTGAGCTAAAGAGGTATTGTGATTACCAGCACGTTAGCAAACTACAGCCAATTCTATAAATCCTTATGGTTTAATGAATGCCAAATTCAGCAAAACTCTTTAAAATAAGACATACAGTTTTTAAATCAGGAACATCCCTGCTGTCTTTGTTTTTCTTTTTCCTGCATTTCATCCAACGTGCAGTTAATGGTTTTTTTTTAAAATGTAACTGCAGTAGGTTGCACATTATTTGAAAAGCCTCTCCATAATTAAATCAATAGGTGACACATTTTAATAAGCATTCACTAGCTAAATAAACTGTTTACTAAACACAACCGCTTATGAAGCTAGATCTATGCACACTGTAATGCTGTTGATGTAACTGGTAGTACACTAAGGATAGATTTATTCCATGGAGATTTAGTGACTGGCTTTTTGTTCAAATCATTGTATTATTAATAACATTGGTATTATTATTAATAGTACAATTAATTAATAGTATCATTAATATTATTAGTGACATTATTGATGATAATAGCTATATGCTGTCATAGTAATAACAGATGTAGATGCATAGTGCTTTTCATCAGTAGATCTCAAAAGAGCTTTACAAAAAAATGTAAATATCATTATCCCCATTTTACAGACTGGGAAATTGAGAACCAGAAACGACTTTCTCAGGGTCCGTCAAATAACCACGGGCAGGGCCAGAACCAGATACCTTGGGTCCCAGTTCAGTGTTTGAGCCACTAGATCCCACCCCGACTGCCTCCTTCCCTTCCACAACAGGGAATAAAGAGTTCACTCAACTAAATGTACATATGAGACAAATATGTGAGGTATTAAGATTAAATATAAAATAAAAACACCCATAATAAAAGTGAGCAAAGATAAAACATTCTTTATTTTTGCCAAACCATTGCAAGCTCAAAATCTTTGAGGATCTGGCTCTGAGAAACAACACATTTGCTGAAAACATTCTTTGATCATAATCCTATTTGTTTTAAACGCTGATATTTTTCAAATACCATTAGGAATTCTGTATAGCTGTGCCCCAGGAAAAGTATTTCTGAGCAAAGAAGACACTATGCAGCAGCACCATTCCAACAACTTGAGATACAAGCTACTAAACTCAGTTGACATCTCTAAGTGGACATGGCATATTTGCTATATGAACCATACTTTTTGATGTGTCCTGTTACCACAGGAAAGCCAACTGGTTAGAGCTGGGTGCTGGGATCTGTATGAAGCAACGAACTGCATAGTCCACTAGAAAGAAATATTGAGGGAAAAATTGTTGCCTGACAGCTCTGACTAATTCTTCCAGGAAAATGTTTAGAACTGACAGCTCTGCTTGTTCCCAGGAGCTTGTGAATTACTCGCAGGGATGAGTACCCAAAACTTTGACAATAATTACAATCCATTTTTTTTAAGAACCTGCTTCGGTCGGGGTGGGGTGGGGAGGAGTGCAGAACAGTACTCCCACTGGTTTTTTTTTTTTTTCAAATTCTGTTCCCAAATTACTATATTTATTAAATTTGTGCATTATTTCAGCTTCTATAATTGACACAGGCTTTACATTTTGCACTTTTCCAGTTATAATGTTTTCTTTTTAAAAACAGATAATTAAACTGTAAAGTCCGTCAAAGAACACACAACCTTGAACTACTGCCTATGAGCTAATTATACTGGAACAGAAGTGTCTCAGACAGTCAGGGAATATGTATGCTCTAAAGTTACTGACTCATAATTCTCAGCTATGCAGTTTCTTGCATTATCATTGATTGTGGGTGTCTGATTTGCATAAATACTATATCATTATTTTACAATAACCGTATGGTAAAGATAACCCTGTACTGGGGTTGACTGACAGCCATTGTTGGTCAATAGCTAGAATTTGAATAATCCATGTCATTTCTTGACAACCAGAATATGCAAATCCCTCTGCTGTGATTGGTTCTCCTGTTTAGAATTTTAAATATGATTGCCAACAACACACATATCACCTCATTGTCTCAAACTCCAAATTCACACAAAATAAGAAGATAATACAAAAATTTTAAAAGGAGCTGAAAATACTAACAAACAAATGGATGTCTTGGGGGGAAGGGGAGGAAACACCCTTTTGACTCCCATATTTGGGGTCGGGAAGGAATTTTCCCCCAGAGCTGATTGGCCTGGGCTCTGGGGGTTTTTCACCTTCCTCTGTAGCACAGGGCATGGCTCACCTACCGGTGAATTCTCTGTATCTTAAAGTCCTTGACTCATGATGTAAGGAGGTAAATAACTCAGTCATAGGTTGGTGGCCTATTACTGGAATGGGTGGGGGAGGTCTGCATTTTGCAGGAGGTCAGAATAGATGATCATACTGGTCCCTTCTGACCTTAAAGTCTATGGCTATGTCTACACTGGCAAGTTAGTTCGAAGTAAGGAGACTCAATTCGAACTAACTAAAGCCATGGCTACACTAGGCTTTAGTTAGTTCGAATTAAGGGCTTCCTTAATTTGAACTAATAAATTTGAATAGGGTATTCGAACTAAAGGGTTAATTCAAACTAACTAGTTCAAATTAGCCAATGTGGCCATGTTAATTTGAACTAATTTCTTAGTTCGAACTAACCGGCCATTGAAATGAATGGGGATTGCTAATTCGAACTAAGCAAGTGCCGTGCTTTCAAACTAACTTTTTCTAGTTCGAATTAAGCTAATTTGAACTAACTAAAATTAGCTCAAATTAGTTAGTTCGAACTAACTAATTTGAACTAATTTTAGCAAGTGTAGACATAGCCTTAGAGTCTATGACTCATTTGCCCCATTCAGGCTCTACCCTACTCCCAGTGAAGTATACTACTTGCAGGAACCATCTTAAAATTGCTTGTTTAGGAAGTGTTGTTTTGACTGTGTTGGTCCCCGAACATTAGAGAGACAAGGAGGACAGGTGATATCTATGATTGGACCAACTCGTGTTGGTGAAAGAAACAAGCTTTCAAGCTATGCAGAGCTCTTCTTCAGGACTGGGAAAGATACTCGGGCCTGGCCTGCACTGGGCATTTACTTTGATTCAAAACAAACATGGAGTCCTGTGGCACTTTTAAAGACTAACAACTTTATGTATTGAATGAGCTTTCATGGTTGTGATCCCATTTCTTCAGCTGCATGAAATGGAATCTGTGGCACATTAGTCTTTAATATCACCACAGGGCTCCTTGCTTGTTTTAGCTGACCTAACACAGCTACCCCTCTGGTACTTTGGTACAGTTATGTTTCTCAGGAGTGTGAAAAAATCTGTATCCTGGAGAGATGCAGTTATACTGAACTAAATCCTAATGTATACCTGTGCTAGGCTGATAGAAAAATTCTTCTGTCAAATTAGCGATCGCTTCCCCGGGAGGTGGATTGCCTACACCAGTGGTTTGCACCTTGCGGTCCATGGACTCCCTGGGGTTTTACAGACTCTGTCTAAGAGTTCCTAAGGGGTCCGTACCTCCGACAGAAATTTTTTAGCTGTCATGAAAAAAGGTTGAAAACTACTGACCTACACCAACAGGAAAAACCCTCCCATTGGCATAAGTAGCATCTTAGGCACACCATTTAGCTTGCAGCCACCCAAACAAAACAGTCCCTGAACATTTTGCTGTCTCAGTAGAATTCCTGTTTTCCCTAATGTGAACAGGTTGGGTGGGTTCTGCTCTGTATGGAACTAATGTATAATAGAGCTGATCCTGCATTTTTGTGAGCCCCCTGAAAAAAGAAGGCTTTAGACTGATGTAAACATGCTGACTTGATAATATCCAAAGAGGGTTTGCACCCCGAATCGTACTGCAGTCATTTTCAGGGAAGTTTACAGTACGCTTCTGAGCCTAATTCTCTCCCTGCAGTTGGAAATTACTCATATGACTATGTAGGGAGAACTGTGTTTCAGAGAATGGAGAAACAGACACCGGCTGCATATATCAAACATTTTACATACTGAAATAGTTCAAATGGAAGCTGCACAATCAGCGGGGCTCTCATGGTTTGATCTGAATACACTGACTGAGGAAGTTCCTATTTGGATAATTTTGCTGAGCAGGAGAAGAGCCTGATCCTGTACTCCAGTGCCCGGAAATCAAAAGTGAAGTTAATACGAGTTTCACAGGCAGCAATGCTGTAGAGTCAAGCAGTAATTACAAGCTAGACTGTGGAACCAGTATTCACAATGGCTATGTCTACACTTGTAAATTTAGGTTGACTTTAGCTAAATCAACTTAACTAAGTCGACTTTAAGTCGACTTAGATAAATCGACTTAGCATGTCTACACCTAAATTTAAAATCGACTTAGGGGGAACTTATAAAGTCAACCTAGAGCATCCACACTGGATGCCTAGGTTGACTTCTACGGGCTAGGGGGACCTAGGGCAGGTCCATGGGGGCAGTAGGGGCACCTCTTACCCAGTGTCAGGGGGCTCAGCCTTTGCCCCATTGTACCTAGGTACAATGGGGCAAAGGAGGACAGGGACCCTGGCAGGGCATAGGGGCAGGGTGGGCAGGGCATAGGGGCAGGGTGGGCAGGGCTCTGCCCTGCCCTGTGGGGGGGCATGCCAGGCTCCCTCTGTGCGCCCCCCCCCCGGCAGGGAGGAAGTCCTGGAGTAGCCCTAAGTCGACTTAGGGCTACACCAGGTCTACACTGGCTTAAGTCGACTTGAAAAAGTCGACTTAAGCCTTAAGTCGAATTAAAAGCAGGTTTAATAAAGTCGACCTAATTTTCATTAAGTCGACTTTATTTTCCTTAAGTCGGCTTAAGCAAGTTGCTTAAGGAAACTGTAGTGTAGACATGGGGTAAATTAAGTCGACTTAAGCAAGCTTAAATTGACTTAATTTACAAGTGTAGACGCACCCAATGATGTGTGCTTACTCATACAAGTTATTGATTGATTATTCACATAATGTTGAAAACACTGGTTCATTAAAATTGATCTGATGTGAGTGTTAGCATCAACAATGAATGACTTTAAGGAATGTTTGTTCTTTTAAGTTTGAAGCATTCATTCACAATACAAATTTAGTTTCAAGCAATAATTTGATTTACAGTGTGATTAGCCGATACAGAACTACTACCAAGACTCCTCTGCCAAACTAGCTAACATGAGCTTTCCCTTTTGAACAGGCGTGACTGGCTAAAAAAGCAGTGTGGGTGATGAATGAGACCGAAAGGAACAGAGCCGAAAATAAGTCATGAATTTTAAGATAACCTATTAATTAGTTATGAAAATACTGTACATTCAATGTATAACATTAGTAAAGGAGAAATCCTAATTAAAAATGAGGCTGCTTTGGTGTGATTTAGATTTTTGGAACTCATTGCCTTTGTCTACACTTGAAAAGTTAAGTTGACTTTATAAAGTCAATTTAATAAGGTCGACTTTAAGGCGACTTAAAGTGAACCTTATTAAGTCAACTTAACAGAAGTGGACTTAACTTTTCAAGTGTAGACGTGGCCCCTTTTCAACCTTATTAAGTTGACTTAATGTTTTAAATCGACTTTAAAAGGTCCATCTAGGCACTACTCCACATCTCCATTCGCTTAAGTCAACTTAATAAAGTCGACTTATGCGCTAGTTCGAATAAAACCAGGTGTTATTAATTCAAACTAACTTTTCCTTAATTCGACTTAAGGAGCAGCTTAAGTCAAATTAAGGAAAGCCCAGTGGAGACGTGGAATAAATTAAGTCGACTTAAGCTTCCTTAAATTGATTTAATTTGTAAGTCTAGATGCACCCATTAATAGGTTTCAAACAGATTATTGTATGTACAAATTTACCTTTAATTTATAACAAACCACTCTATAAAACAAATAGGTTTCACAGTAACCAGCACACACATGTTCTTACCGCATCTTACGTGTTAATTGAAAATAAAAGGGTTATTTTTCCAGACAAATTATGATGAGTGTTCAAAGTGTTTCTTTATAATTCTAGACTCTGCAGCAACATTTGTGGTGGTGGCTGTACAAAAATGGCAGTGTGGCCTTGTGGACGGGTCTCTAGCCGGCTATTGGAGTGATCTGGGTTCAATTTCCAGCTCTCCTACTGACTTGTAGGATAACTTTGGGAAAATCACTTCACTGTCTTGTGCCTCAGTTTACCCCACTGTAAAACAGGAATAACAGTACTTGTGCTTTTAGACCTGAAGAGATGGGCTAGTTATTATATATGAATAACTTTCATTCATAATGAATCTGTTCAAAAGTTGAAAATGGCTCTAAAGAATGTAATAGCTTGTTACAGCCATTTTCAAACTGATTTCTTATGAATAAAAATTATTGAGTAAATTCAAAGCCAACACCCTGATTCAGTGAAGCACTGAAGCAAATTTGGACCTATGAGAAGGAAAGGCAAACCAATATTTACTATTCAATATATCCAGAATCACCACTATGGGTTTGTTATTACAATCCTGACATAGGCTATTTTTATACTGAAGTCCATGGAAGGTTTGCCTGTGTAAGAACTGAAGGACCAGGGCATGCAGACATTCAGCTACTTAACCCTCTTCTAGCTTTCTTGCTTGTAATTTTGAATTTGTTTAGGGACTTTTTATGCCTTGGTCAATACTTAACATAAATGCACATTATTCCTCGTTTATTTCTTTCAGTCTTCCAGGAAATATTTCCCGGTCACATTCTTCGGAGCAATCACTTGGATAGCAGTTTTTTCTTATTTAATGGTCTGGTGGGCACATCAGGTAAGAGAATGATAAGGGTGTGAAATGTAAGCTTCTGCAAGCTGGACTGATTCTCACTCAGAGTGAGATACAACTCAGGGTGTGGAAAGGTGTCAGAAACTGGCCCTTAAAGAGTTGCCTTGTCTCCATTTTGTTGTTGTTCTTGTTTTTTGACAAATGTTTGGTCTTTCTGTTAGCTACAGAACCAGCAACAATCATTCGCTTCTAGCCAAGGCAAATAATGCCTCTGAAAATCTTACATGGGCTGTTCCTTTTAAGCATGGAACTCATAGACTCATAAGCTATGTCTACACTGGCAAGTTAGTTCGAATTGAGCAGGCTTAATTCGAACTAACTAAAGCCATGGCTACACTAGGCTTTAGTTAGTTCAAATTAAGGGCTTCCTTAATTCAAACTAATAAATTTGAATAGGGCTTCAGAAGTAAGGCTTTAATTTGAACTAACTAGTTCGAATGAGCCAATGTGGCCATGTTAATTCAAACTAATTTCTTAGTTCGAACTAACCGGCCATTGAAATGAATGGGGATCACTAATTCGAACTAAGCAAGGGCCATGAATGGGCCTTGCTTAGTTCAAACTAACTTTTTCTAGTTCGAATTAAGCTAATTCGAACTAACTAAAATTAGTTCAAATTAGTTAGTTCTAACTAACTAATTTGAACTAATTTTAGCAAGTGTAGACATAGCCATGGACTTTAAGGTCAGAAGGGACCAGTACCATCATCTAGGAGTCAATGGCCTATGTGGGCTTACCATGTATACCCCCAGTCACCCTGCTCATAAACCCATTCTCCTGACAGCAACACCATACAGTTTAAGGGGAGCAAAACATGTTGCAAAGACTGTATGTTTTCTGGGGTGAATTTCACCCTTACCGATAGCCCAGTTTCTGCTGTCCTCCTTCAGTCAAAACTCCCATTGAACTCAATGGAGATTTTTGTCTTTTTGCAGTCCTAATGGGAACACATTTGAGTGGGTTGAATCCTTGTAAAAGTGACCTACAAAAGGAAATTTCTTTTCCACAGTGATGATTTTTATTACTATATTCCTGTCTTTTTGCCTGTCTCCACCTGTTTGTCTAATCTTTAGCTTGATTTTCCTTGGCCTGATATTTTTCTTAAAGGCTTGTTCCTATTTGAAAACTAAAGGTTTGCAAATCATGCAGCATTCAGTGTCTGAAGGGTTCACCAGTTTAATCCCATAGCTTGATTCACAGAGGGTCAGAAAGATTCAGCTCCTGCAAGCTCCAGTTGAAGTTCTAGTGTAAACCCTGATGTGGCAGTTAATGGATGTTTTTTGCCTTAGGAGACATAAAAAGAATTGGTCACTAGTAATTTCTTATTATTCATCATATGCAGAAGGTTTACATGCCACTGTGCTTTAATGAAGCTACACACAGCTGAAAGCGAAGTCCCTGCCCATACAAGGCCTTGCTTTAACGGCTGAAGCCGTGGCTGTTGAGGAGGAAGAGCAAAGTTCTCTCAGGTGTGTGGAGGGTCCTAGGGCCATCTTGTCAGCACAAAGTAGAATGGCTTAGGGCAGAAAAACAGTAGGTTATGAACATTCTTGTTCCCTTAAAAACAACAGTGTGCATATCCAGCACACTGCAAACCACATTAGCCATACTGACAGAAAATGCTCACCTGGGGCTCTGGTGCGCTAGCTGCTACAATAGCAATGTACCCTCATTAGCACATTGGTCTCATGCCCTGTATCGTACAGATTCCTCTCCTCTTACCTCCCCAGAGCATGGTCATTCGACACAGGGCAGTATTTGGCCCTAAAAAAGCAACCAACAACTTCTGCCTCTACTGACGGCTTCATTCATGATATGAACTTATTCTTCTTTCTCCCTACGAGCAGCAAGTATTAGAAAATTCACTCAGTCAGTAGAGCCATACTATAATTGAATTCCAAATCTAAAACATGTCATGTTTCAAAAATTTGGGAGCATATTCTACTCTCTTTCCATTGGTGTTCTATCAGCCATTGAGGCTGGAATATACCCCTAGGTAAGTTTCCATTTTAACTAAATTTACAGCAAAGAAGTCCTATTTCTGCCCTCACTTCTATGCATTCTTTTGTATTTTTCCCAATACCTTTAAGGTTGGTGAGACCATTGGCATTAGCGAAGAAATCATGGGATTGACTATCTTAGCTGCGGGCACCTCTATCCCTGATCTAATTACCAGTGTTATTGTGGCACGAAAAGGTCTAGGGGATATGGCAGTATCTAGCTCTGTTGGAAGTAACATCTTTGACATCACGGTGGGGTAAGTACTGCAGAAAGATCGTTACGGTGAAGTTATAAAAACCTGTTTGGTTATGGTGTTGGCTCTCATTGCTTTCTGCTCTTTTGCATACAAGAGAAATAGAAGATTTCAGAATGAAGTAGTTTACACATGCAAGATGCTTTACTTGACCTGTATCAAGGTTACTATCTAATCGGGTCACCAGTGAATAAGTATTTGTTAGATTAGCTTGTTATAAACCAGTTGCCTGAGCCTCCATTTTGTTTGTTTCTTGACAGTTCAGTCTGGTAAATTTCATATTTTTAAAATATTTAAGAGTACTGTTGCAGATGCAGTGTTTAAAACATGACTTGTTTTAGTCAGCAGTTTTGGATTTGGTCATGTTTGTTCACAGTGTCCCCACTACAGCTATCTGTATGATCAGTGATCATGAATGTGGTTTGTTCTTGCAGTACCTGACCAGTTCTAGTCTATGCCAGAGAGTGTTCCGCATGCCAGATAAATCCTGATAAACCCAGACATACCGGCACTGATCCTCAGTTATACTAAGGCCCTTTCACATCGTTCTAACAGTGAAAGGAGGCCTGAAAGTGGATGGAAACAGCACCCTGAGAATATACTGTGTGCAGGGGCCTCTCTGGCCACTGTAGTGCAAAAGAGCTGTACACCAGCCCTTGCTTCCAATCCCTGATATAATGGTGATGGCTAGAGGAAATGCACTGTTTGCCCCATAGAGGCCATGGGAAGCTGAGCACTAGTCAAAGGCTCCATGAGGCTGTTTTTACTAACATCAGGGCCAGTCAGTCTCCTCACAATACATGATGTGCAAAGGGAGAACTTAAATTTAGTTTGCCCCCATCTCTGCCCTATGAATAGCAACTGAGAATGCGGGCCAAAGTCTCCATATCATAGAACCCCAAACTATTTGTTTGCCATCAGAGGCCACCAGGAGAAGATTTCTTATTATGATTTTTGATATATCTGATTGATTTTAATATAGAAGAGTACTGAGCCAAATTCTCTCATTGACATCATCTAATTCAGCACCACTGATATCAACTGAGTTGCACCAGCATCACTGAGGAAAGAGTATGACCCATAAAGTATTGTTTCTTTTAATAAGATAAAGTGCTATCATGGGAGAAACTTAAAATAGTATTCAAACAAAGAATAAACAAGCTGTGATAGGCAGAAACATAGCCAGCCCCTGTTTTCTGGCTGGGCTCCTGCAAGTGCAGGATGGGCCCGCCCACCCACAACACCCAGGTCAGCAGCAGCATGAACTTTGCTGCCACAGCCGCGGGGCCGGCCAGCAGCTGGGGGCTGCAGCTGAAAGCGGGGCAAAGGAAGTTTGCACTGCTGCTGAGGGCTAAGGTGAGCGGGCCACAGGGCCAAGTGGGTGGACCCCAGCCTACCCCGGCCCACCTGTGGTTAGGGTTGTCTCCATACGAGAACCTCCGTTTCTGCACTTCGTCATAGGAACAGACATACACTGCTATTCCCCATTAACCACTCTGGAGTAAAGATACAGTTAATGCAGCACAAGAGGCACATTCCTGATCCCCACCATCCCAGATGAATGCATCTGTAAAGCCAAATTCTGTTTCATGCAGTTCATTTTTATGCTGCTGCACACTCATCTTCTGGCATGGAAGTGTTTTGCCAAAAATTTCTAGGAATTCTTTAGGCAGATCCTTTTCAGCAAGTAGAGTGTCCTGGCAAGTCCCGGTCCCGGCAAGAAGGAAGCCCCATGGTCCCGGCAAGAAGGAAGCCCCGCGCTCCAGCTGCCGGCTGCAGAGCAGCTGGAGCGTGGGTCTCGGGGAGAAGGGATCCCCACGCTCCCTCCTAGCTGGGCCCCTGCGGTCCCGACCAGGAGGGAGAGGGGGAGACCCATGCTCCAGCTGCTGGCTGCTCAGCAGCTTGAGCGCGGGTCTCCCACGCTCCCTCCTGGCCACAACCGCTTGGTCCTAACCGGGACCAAGCTCCAGCTCCTGGGAAGCCTCTGAAGGCTTCCCAGGAGCTGGAGCACAGCCGTGCTGGCAATTGCCAGCACTCCGGCTGTTTGGGGAGGCCGCCAGGCCTCCCTAAACAGCTGGAGCACTGCGCGAGCAATTGCCGGTGCTCCAGCTGTTAGGGAAGCCCCCGGGCTCCAGAGGCTTCCCAGGAGCTGGAGTGTGGTCCCCACTTGAAGGGAGCATGGGGCTCCCTCCTAGCCAAGACCGAGCAGTGGCTGCCAGGAGGGAGCGCGGAAGACCCACGCTCCAGCTGCTGAGCAGCCGGCAGCTGGAGCGGGGATCTCCTGCTCTCCCTCCTGGTCAGGATCACAGAGTCCCAGCTAGGAGGGAGCGTGGGGTACCCTTTTCCCCCAGACCCACACGCCAGCTGCCAAGCAGCCGGCATCTGGATCGCGGGTCCCGGGGAGAAGGAAGCCCCGCGGTCCCTTCTCCCTGGGATCCCCGCTCCAGCTTCAGGCTGCTGAGCAGCTGGAGCACAGGTCCCAGCCCGCGCTCCAGCTGCTCAGCAACCAGCAGCTGGAGCATGGGTCTCCCGCTCTTCCTCCTGGCCGGGATCCCAGTGGTCCCGGCTAGAAGGGAGCCCCACGCTCCCTTCTCCCCCAGACCACTCAGGGGCTTGCTCTCCCTGGACCGAACTAGTCGACATAGAGAGTCTAGTGTAGACTCTCTAAGTCGAGATAGTAAGGCCCACTTTAAGTCGACTTAGGAGTCCTGTGTGGACTCTCTAAGTCGACTTAATACAGTTGACTTAAAGTCGACTTATTTAAGTCGACCTAAATTCCTCAGTGTAGACATAGCCTTAGTGTCCCTGCACTAGCCTCTTAGATGTACTTTGTTTGGTTTAAACCTACCAGCTTCATGTTGAAGTGCCTCCAGAGCATTCTTCATACCACTTTCTGTTTCTCTATGGCATTTCGTATTTCTCCTTCTGTTTTTCAGTCTTCCCCTTCCATGGCTCCTGTATGCTTCAATTAACAGCTTCTCCCCGGTGACGGTCAGCAGCAATGGATTGTTCTGTGCTATTGTCCTTCTCTTCATCATGCTACTCTTTGTCATCCTCTCCATTGCTCTTTGCAAGTGGAGGATGAATAAATTCTTGGGTATCACCATGTTTGGTCTCTATTTTATGTTCCTGATCATCAGCGTCCTTCTGGAGGACAAAGTGATCTTGTGTCCCATCTCTATCTAGTAGGAAGTGCCGTTTCTTGGATGAAAACAAATATCTGCAATGCACAGTGTCCCCTGAGCATGAACAGTGGATCCACAAGCTTTTTATTACAAAATAAATAAAGAGAATAAAAAGGACTGGATTTGAAGTGGAAAAATTATTCAGCTGATGCATTTGCTGCTGAATAAAATAGTTACATGTAAGAGGTGAGATCAGCTACCTTGGGGCTTTTCTGCATGTCACTGCTCACTGGCAGAGGTTCTGTACGTGTGTTATAACAATGCAAGTTATTATATATGCTACACATATGCTATGTTTCCTTGTATATCCCTTTCTCTATGTTAATATATTCCTATACACAGACACAAGAAGTAATATACACATGCAGGTATAACCCTGCAGGGAGAACACTAGTATTGATTTTAGGGAAGCACAAACCTCTTGTTTGGTATTTATCTAGTTACCTGTTGAATGTCCTCAGTGGACGATGTTAGTCAACAGCATCTGCATGAGTAACAAGCAGAAGAGGACTCATACAGCTCGTCATTCAAATGGACTCGTGCTATCAGCCGAAGAGGGTTGTTGAGCTTGCACACATTTTGGACAACCACACTGTGGACCTTTAGAAGCCCTTGGCAAAGTGCAGGTGGGTTTCAGTCGAATCCAGCTAAACCCAGGAGTGTGCAGAAACTAGCATTGAAGGTACACTACAGCCTGACAGTTTTTACTTGGTACAGACACTCATGATAGTCAAAGGTAAAACCCAAACTGGGGATCTGTGGCCTCTTCTAGCGTCATCCCAGCATGCAAGTAGAAAATAGGACTACTAAGTGAATTCACTACTTTTCTATAGTGCAACAATACTATAAACAGTACCAATGTCTTTCTGATGCTATTACCAGTATAGGTTTGCCTTTTCATATAAAAAAGAAGGCTGGATTTGCTTATTTGTAGTATTTCATATAAAATTTAGATGAAGATGCATGATGAGAAACTGCTTAGTTGCTGAAGTGAATCTCCTTTTACAGACTGTTTTCTACCATTATTTGCCAGGAGTTAAGTCCTTCACTGTTGTATACTTTCTTATCAACTTTGGGGCCAATCCTCAGCTACTGGAAATCGTTACCGCTCCACAATTTATTCTAGTTGAGGCTTTGTCCCATAAGTCTGGGAGCTTAGTTCGGGGAATAGAACAATTGTAATATGGTGGGGTTACAGGTTGAAACCCAGGCAAGAGTCTTCTAGAGTCGCTGAAGTGTTGGCATCTTTTAATTATGGGGATATGAGGGGCCCATAAAGAAAAGAACCCATTCCTGCTCATATTGAAGTCATGAGAGAAGACATGGGTCCAAAATTAGAACAAAAAAGGCATTAGAAAAGGAAAAAGAGAGGGAGAAATCAGTGCTCCTACAGAGGAAGATTTTACGTTTCCTGTAGTTGAATATAAATTGGGACATTTGAAACCTTAGTAAAAATTATTTTAGGTGGTGCCTGCTTGTTTTCTCAAGGTCTGTGTTTGGTTAGAGTTCATGAAATTTCATTGGGTATCTGTTTTCCAAAAGTGACCCATTTCAGAACTGTTTCTGGTTTAAATCCCGCTTACAGTGGAAATACTATGCCCAATATTTTGGCTTGTTGATTGTTTTGCTTTTATGGCCATGCTTTTTTTCTTTCTGTATCCCATGCTTTCATCGCTTTTTGCTCTTAAGTGTATTCCTTGTATATATGTTTATATCTCTAAATAACTATATCTGCATGGAGCATTAAAACTAAGAAAACAGCTGTAGATCAAACAATAAGAAATATATATTTAAAACAAAAGAAAAAAGTTCATATTATTAAAGTGCAGCTACTAAGGAACAAAAGCAAGGAAATTAGGATTTACGGTTGCTACAGAGTCAGCTACCCACTTCCTGTGACTAGGATTTAATACCTAGGTACGGAATTGCATATAGCGCCAGATTCTGCTCTTCATTACACACCTGCAGTGTCCTTTTCAACTGTGAGCAGAACTTTGCCTTGTGAATTTCAAATCACCCATTACTCTGAAATCCCTTTATCTGTGCTGTAATCTTAACTATAGTGGTGGCATTGTCTCCACTCACTGTTTGTTTATATGGCTACAGCCATGTGTAAAAGCAGATATCCATATCTACAGTGATCTCAGCTGGAAAAAAGTGGTAGTCCTGTGAGGAAAAAATTCAGGGCCCAAATTCTGAACTCACTTGCACCAGTAAAATCCTACAGATCTCAGAGGAGTTGCACAGCTGTGAGGGTAGAATAGGTCCCCAACTCAAATCCTTTGTGGTATCTCTTAGGTGACAATGCTCACAGCAGCTTTGTCAAACAGAAACAAAGGTTTCAATGTGGCCACAGGGATTTTTCCCTTCGATGAGAGGAATAAAAAATAAAAAAACATTTTACATGTTTTGCTGAAGTTGTATTAAATATGTAAATAGTTCCAATAACAAGATGCATTGTGATGAAAAGTCTCATCTGTAATGCTATGAAACAGCTCACAAGACTGTACTGTAAAGCAGATGCATCCTGCTTCTACCGTTGGCATAGGCGAGTCATTCCTTCAAGTGATTCTCTTTCCCCGTTAGAAAATGATACTGACCTTGAATTGCTAGTGCAGGTGGACATGCCCCAGGTTGAATGGCTGAAAATGGTAGTAGTTTCCTGTAGCTATTTCCCACCTTTACTCAGGAGGTCTGGGTGCTGGCACAACACTGAAAGGAGAAATTCAGGGTAGCAGGAAGAAGAGAAATCTGAGAAATTAATACATTTGAAATTCAAAAGAAAGTTAGAATTAGCCATTTTAATTAAACAAACAAGTGAAACATATTTATTCAGGCTGATCTTCCCAAGCATGGCTTATTTCACAAGTACTCAGCTTAGTAGCTATATCAAATGTTTACACAGCCACAGGAAACAAATTGGATCATGCAGTCAAAATAGGAGAAAAACATAGCAAGCAATCAAGCTACAGAAGCAAAAGTATTGTAATATAATGGTGGATTTCTATTGAATAGGAGATTATCTTTAAGACACAGTACATAAATCATCTTATAAAGACAGGGACTGTTTAATGTTCAGGTAGTTTTTTATCAAGTGACCGAAAAAGCAGGCTTACAAAGTCATTTGCCGTTTATTTAGAGGGGAAAAGGTAGTTCAAACTCACCAGTTTGACATTTCAAACAATAAACCACACGGGACCTGATTTTGATCTCAGTTCAGTCAGGGCACTAAATCTGTCAATACAGTTATGCCACATTTACACCAATGCAACTACCACCAGATTCTGTTCCGCACTCAGGAGGGGGGAGAAAACCACCATTCCTCTTTATATGTATAACAGAGATAGCACTAGAAGAGCTGGTGTGTGCTTTGGAGAGTAAAACCATTAGCAGTTGAATATTATATTGTACAACATTGAATATCCCTGAATATCATACAACATAGAATACACAACAGCTGAATAGCAAACAACATTGTGGCATGGTAGGGAATAAACAATTTTTTCAAGATGGTATTTAGCAAAAAACGTTTCAGTCCCGTGGTAACAGACAATTCTAAGGAAAGTTTTTGTGTAGCCCTAGTGACTGTAATTTCATTTGTGTGCTAAATGTACATGTTAAAATATCAGACTGTTAAGGAAGCTGGGAATTAGATTGCCTCTGCCAACACATTTATCTTGGAAAGCATTAAAAGTTATTCCTATCAGTAAGGCACCTACCATGTAATTTCCATTGCATACTCTTAACGTATTTTGTGGTCACTATGCTTAGGTTACTGTTATCAGTGCATGCGAAGATCTACCATGAAACAGGTTTTATATATATACAATTATCCTGAATTCTATAAATATCTGAAGTAGCTAGAAATCTTTTAAAATGGAATATTTTATGCAATGATCATTTATTCCACTGTATATTTTTAAAAATATGGGAAGTATGGCTACTGAACAGTGCTTCTGCAAAATAACATCCTGCGATTCTATATTTATTGTGGCACATTCAGTTTTACAAAATAAAATACAATCATTTTCTAACTGTCAGCCCTGAAACAGCCTGGGATCTGAGATTCAAGCTTCATTCTTTTTTCTCACACATCATCACCTGTAATAAAATTTTTGCAAGCCAGATAGGCTTTCAGTGACATTTATGCAACCTCATTGCCTTCAGTAATGTTACAATACACAGATGTAAACTGATTGGAATGTAGCAAACACTTGTTGAAGCACAGAAAGAAATAAAATTCAACTCACTCATTAATACTGGTATTGGCTGTGCAAGGCAAATGGGTGTAGAAAAGACAAAAACTCTAAGTACCTTGGAGCTTGGACTTCATGGAGTTTCATTTAAGATGCTGTTTGATATTAGAAATAAACAGGTTGGCAAAAATTTTGTTCCATTACACCTATATTGAAATCACTGGGGTTGCAAAAGTATACATGAGAGCAGAATGCAACCTGAAATAAAATATGTATTTGACTATCATTAATTTTGGTTTTATTTGTTTTATGAAATATTGTTTATTCAAATAAATATTCAGAAAAAACACTAACAGGTAATTGGGGAAAATTGACATCATCTTGCTGAGTAAACAAATTATGCATGCTCACTGAAAGCAGAATTAGACCAATGTAGTTTTAGGTATTGAGTCTTACTGTTCTGACCAGTTCAGTATTATTTATTTTTGGCCTATTTTTATCTTGCTCTTGTATTATTGCACTTGTCAGCTCATTGACACTAATGGATTTTCATGAGGGTATGACTCAGTCGAAATCATGACCAGGAGTGAAATACTGGCCACACTGGAGTCTTGAGAAATGTTATTACTGATGGTCAATGAGGTCAAGATTTTACCCCTGGTATCTATGGGTATGTCTACACTAGAAAAAGCTAAGTCGACGTTGTTAAGTCGACTTAACAAGGTCGACTTTATAAGTCAACTTAAAGTCGATCTTATTAAGTCGACTTAACAAAGTGACAAATCTTTAAGTCGACTTAAGTCCACCTTGTTAAGTCGACTTAATGGCTTTAAGTCGGCTTAATAAGGTCAACTTAAGGGCTGCTACCTGTCCACACTTGACTTGAGATGACTTAAGGCTTAAGTCGACCTAATGAGTGGTATTTATTAAGTCGACGTGAGCTTTCAGTAAGTCGACGTAAGGAATTTCTTAAATTGACTTAATGAAAGTCTAGTGTGGACATGGAGTAATTTAAGTTGACCTAAATTGCTAATGTAGACATACCCTATGTGTTTTCGACACAAAGTTTAATGGAAGTTGTGTGCATCTATTGAAGGGGGAATAATAAATATAAAATATGTACATTGGAAATCCTTCAGAAATAGTTTAGAGAATAGTCTCAACACTAATTACATTGATGTAACAATTTATACACTGGCATTTTGGGAAATTATTTTTTTTCCTTGTAAATAAGAGTGAAGCAGTTAATAAAATTGATTATGTTTGTGTTTTTCTTTGACCAATTGATTCTGTTTCATGTTTTCCTCTGTTTCCTGCAAAGCTTAATATGAATGGGATGGGATAGCTTAAGGAATCACAAATGTCTAAAAATAATTTGTATAACTTTGGTGTACGGGTTTTTGGATCTAATTTGAATGCTTAAGGTTGATTCAAATTGTGCATAGGGTTTGTCCTGGCCTTCTGCACAGGAGTTAATTTCACGTATCAGAATGATCCCTCTTAGATCTATTACCATAAGTACAGAAATGTTAGTGCATATGTCTTACTCATTTCCTATATGAATGAAAGCAAGTAGCTTACCAAAACTGCAGACCAAAGTAAGACAAATCACTGTACCCATAAGACATAAATAAGACACAGTCCCATACTCCTTATGTAGCCAAAGCTCATATTAGCGCTATTGTTTGTTCATACTTATGACTGAATGAAGACTAAACAGTCCAAAACAAGGTATCCTACAGAATAAGAAGTTATGTATTTTGTTTCTGTGTGTGTATGTGTGTGACACAGAGAGAGAGAGAGAGAAAGAGAGGAGTGGGTAAACCTACTTACATGAGTATAGATTTACAGCAAATTGTCCCTATAAACAAACGAGAGTAGCCCAAATGAAATTTGTATATATATATTTAAAGATATTGCACTTTATCGTATTTTATGTTGCATAATTTTCTTAATGTAAAGTCATTTTTAAAAAAGCAGATTATTTTTGAGTTTCTAAATATGGGTGTTATTTTAAAAATAATCTATTATTATTCTCTATTATGTAATGTTTAATATAAAATACTCTTAAATCATCCATCATATGTTGTCAAAATGTAACACTTTCATACAAAGCCAAGACAAGCCTGTCTTCTCACAAAACAAGGCCAAAACAGGAACTGAATGTTAATGTGGTAATTAACAAAATGACCTAAGATGGGTAGAATAATACATATACATTGGGCTATGGTCTACTCTCAGTTACACATGCTCAACTTCACTAAAGACAATGAGGTAAAAGAGACTGGAATTTGCCCTTATTCCTAATACTAACAGCATGATTTCTCAAAATAATGTGCATTGTTTTGCAGCAAGCCAGTAAATCCTGCAGCAATCCTACAGTCTTTGTACACCTGAAATTGCATGCTTTGGGCATGCATAGAATGAAGTTTCAGGCCTAATTTGGCAATTAATCCACATCACTGTGCTAATATATTCCCCAAATGAAATTTCATTAAAAGAAGCACCTTGTGTTTTAAGTTTACAGACATAAACTAAACTCCATCACATAATTCCTACAGTATCTTAGGGTATGTCTACACTAGCAATTTAGGTCTACACCTGACTTTCATTAAGTTGACTTAATAACAACCACCTATTAGGTCGACTTAAGCCTTAAGTCAACTTAAAAGGATGGTGTGGACGGGGAATAACCCTTAAATCGACTTAATCCACTTTAAGTCGACTTAATAAGGTTGATTTTGTCAACTTAAAGTTGATCTTATTAAGTCGACTTAACAAAGTCGACTTAACTTTTTCTAGTGTAGACATACCCTTAAATTTTTCAAGAGTCAGACTATCTGATGAAAAGCAACAACTCTGAAATTCTTGTCAAAAATAAGTATCTGTTACCTGGTGTCAATTCCTCAAAATGGACCTAGTTCTGAATTCAATGAGGCTAGTCATAAGAGTAAAAACTACTTGTGTCAGTAAGGATTTGCAAGATCAGGTCCATATGTTGTCGCCTGAAAATTTTAGTAGTATGTTATAAATGGCAACCAGATGTAATAAAGTGTTTTTTTTAAATGCAGCAATTTTCAAACTCTTACTTCCTTTACTTTTAATTTAGAGGAAAAGAAATCTGGAGATCCTATCTTTATTTATTTATTTTTTTTAAAAATCTTTTATCATGGAAAATGGAGTCACATAGCCCCAAGGTAATTACAGGATTTTGTGTGTGTATATGTATTGATCATTATTTGCTGAATAAAACAGTACCATAATTCTGCATTGGTACATTCTTTGAATACAAATTTGTATATAGTATGAAAGCTATATTTATTTGTACATAGGCTATTGGAAATAATCCTCTTCTGTCAAATATATTTCTTCCCTATCACTACTGAACTTTTCACTGTGCTTGTGTACTCTTTCACGCTAATGTACCATCCTTGTACTTCTGAGAATCAGTTCCTCATACACTTTATGTAACTGTCTCTAAGTGTAAAAAAATAAAAAAGACTTAAACAGCCATTGTTTTGTTTACTCTTTTTTATCTTATTCTCTTGTTAGAGTGCTGAAAAATACATATTGTTCACTATTTATTTTTGCATTATAATGATATCAGAATGAGGGGAGGATGGATTGGATGACCTTTCCTGGTCTCCTGAAATCCTACATTTCTATTATTCCTATTAAAAGTACAGGTTATTTTGAATGCCTCAACAGAGATTGAAGCCCCATTGTGATGCATTCTGTCCATACAGAAAGTAAACAAAAGTCCAAAGAGCTTAAAATCTATGTAGCCAATACAAACAAAGGGTCACAATAATGGAGATATTATCCCCATTTTACATCTAAGGAATTGAGGCACACAGAGATCGACACCGATTCAGCACGGTGCTTAAGCATGGGCCTAACTTTCAACTAATGAGCAGTTCCATTGGGTACGTCTACACTTACAAATTAAGTTGACTTATGGAGGCTTAAGTCGACTTAAACTACTCCGCATTCACACTGGGCTTTCCTTAAGTCGACTTAAGCATTTCCTTAAGTTGACTTAAGGAAAAGTTAAGTCGACTTAATAATACCGTGATTTAGGTTGACTTAACGCTTAACGCCAGAGTGGATGGGGATTAGCGCCTAAATCTACCATATTATATTGATTTAAAGGGTTAAGTTGACTTAATAAGGTTGAAAAGGGGCTATGTCTACACTAGAAAAGTTAAGTCGACTTTTGTTAAGTTGACTCAATAAAGTCGACTTAACTTTTCAAGGGTAGACATAGCCACTGAGTTCACTGGGAAAAATTAACTAACTTGGAGTTAAACACAGACTTGCACATTTTGTTGAATCAGAGCCTAAGTGACTTGTCCAGCACCCCACAGGAAATCTATGGCAGGAGGTGGGAATCAATCACAGTCCAACATCTTTCCTCAGGTAAGTGCAGACCTAAATTATGCCTGTAAAATGCACAGAAAGGTGGAGGGGTGTTGTTATTGTATAGACCTATGAACACAGGCACTGTTGTTGTTCATTAGAAGCTCAGAACACTACAAAACTAATAGGTTCAGTGCTCTTAGGCTGAACTTTTCCAAATTGTAAATATTCTCTTGCAAATTTGACCCCTTTCAAACATCTAATTCTTTGTGTGACTATTTATTAAACTTCCACACCTACCTAGCTGCTCACGGCAGCTTTGAACACTCTGCCTTGAGCAATTCACAGTGCTCAGTTATTTGCATGATGACATTTGGCAGACTTTCTCTGGGAGAGGCAGCATAGCAGGAATCCTGGGCAGGAGCCAGCCCTTTAGATCTCTAGCACAGTCCATACTGAAAACAGTATACATAAAGCTCATCAAGATGAAGTACCAGCTGGGAGCTGTAATGCTCCTGACTCCTGAGTGGTTCACTGGATGAAAGGAGACCACAGGAATCTTTGGATATGTCTACACTAGAAAAAGTTAAGTCGACTTAATAAGGTCAACTGAAGTCGACTTAAAATTGACCTTATTAAGTCAACTTAACAAAGTGCCAACACTTTAAGTCGACTTAGTCCACTTTGTTAAGTCAACTTAACTGGCCTTAAGTCAACTTAAGGGTTACTCCCCCGTCCACACCATCCTTAAGTCGACTTAAGGAGTCGACTTAAGGCTTAAGTTGACCTAATGGGCGATTGTTATTAAGTCAACTTACGCTTTCATTAAGTTGACTTAAGGAATTTCTTAAGTTGACTTAATGAAAGTCCAGTGTGAACACTGAGTAATTTAGATCGACTTAAGGGTCCTTAAGTTGACCTAAATTGCTAGTGTAGACATACCCTTTGTGAATTCCCTGAATTTTGAGGCATCCTAGAAAATTGCATTAGTATTGGGGGCAGGGGAGGATGTCCAGGCTGATGTCACTTAACAGGCGTGAACCTTCTTTAGACCCAGGCCTAAAATTCAAAATAACCTATGAAGGACCCAGACTGGCTTCAACCCCACAACTTGAGTAGGGCAGGATAGAGAACCACACAACCCAGTATGAGTACCTGAAAAACTGTGTTTCCAAGGGACTCAGTCCATGTTGGGACTGCCCCCTGCACACAAGGGATGCACAACTCATATTAGCCATAGTCTACCCTAGAGCGCTTTCCTGGAAACCCCACCCTCACTACCCTTTTCACCAACTTCATCCCTGGGTGCAGGGGGGGGGAGGCAGCAGGAGAACTTGGGGGTTGCTATTGTGTAGAGAGGGTGAGGGCACCTTCATGCTTGTCCTTTTCTCCTGGCCTAACTCTGAAACGTTAATCACAAGCTATGCCAAAATGCTTAACATCCTTGTAGGATCACAGAGCAATCATCTCCTCCAGAGGGATTTTTTTTTCATGGAGTCACACACGTACTCTGGGTTTAATGCCCTATGGTTTAAGGCCATGCTGATAAAGAGAAAATGGGAGTGGCATATGAGAAAAGTGTCCTACATTCATGAGCAATGGGTTGGCAGCTGATGAGCACAACTCACCACTGTGTGCCTATCCCATCCATCATATATGCTTGGTTTGTATGCATGTATCCTATTTTATATATATTTATCTTTCTTTATAACTTTAGGAAATCTTAATCTTTATAGAAGTATACTTAGCATACGTGTTAAGTATACTTAGCATGGCAAGTTAACATAACTTTTGTATTAGCAGCTGAAATGCAAGGGACCTACAGGCCTCATTGTAAAATTTTTATAAATTTGCAGAATAAGTCTGTATGTAACAGCTTTGCAATATGTAAGTGGATGTGAAGTTAAAAATATCAAAAAGTAGGTCTTGTTTTCCTGTGATCAGGCCATATCAGCTCTTCAAATAATATGGGTGAAAGGTAACTAACAATTTTGGTGGGGCATTTAACTTTCCAATAGAACTACCACAAAACCCACAAAATGGGTAAACAAGACTAAGGGGAAAGTGACATGGAATGTTCTAGTAGGGAAAATACATCAATTATATGCATGAACCCCTTAACCCATAATTGAAAGGTACCTAGACAATTTCTTGGGTGAGGGCCCATATTTGGGTGAGGAAGTATGAAATCATTTGGTTTATTTTTAGAGGGGTATAAAGGTGTAAAGTCTGTTATGTAAGGAAGAAAGGTATTTAAGATGCTAAAATCTGGCAAGCTATGAAGCTTCCATTCCTTTCACTCTGAAGTCATCTTACCTGAGCTCAACATCATCCCAAAACCCACAACTTTATCTTTTGCTTTCTATTTTCGTTTAGTTTAGTTTAGTTTAGTTTAGTTTAGTTTAGTTTAGTAAAATTAGTTATGTTTGCTTAAGATTATTAGAGCCTACACTTTTCATTTCAACATCTGTACCCTAAGGGAGTCTAAGTATAAACTAGTTATAAAGTGCTTTATAAAATATATAGTTTAGTGTTACGTTGTTGTTCACTGTATAAGGTTTGTGTAAGACTCTGTTAAGTTTATTGCATTGTATTTGATCATTTAATCCTTTTATTGTTTTATGCTTATGTGTTTGGTAATAAAGAAGTGGTTTTAAGAATTCTTTGTACCTGTGATTATTCTTTGGAGGGAAGGAGGGAGTCCTTAACTTGTAATTGCATCTGTAGCTGGATTTGGACTAGAACCCACTTCTGTAATAATTAGGTAAATTATTATATTATTATATCATAACAAATATATAAATTCCAAATGTATCCTAAAATCCAGTCAACAACTTTAATAATTCAGTCATTGGTTAGAGGCTTATTACAGGAGCGGGTGGGTGAGGTTTTGTGGCCTGCATTGTGCAAGAGGTCAGACTAGATGATCATACTGGTCCCTTCTGACCTTAAAGTCTATGGCTATGTCTACACTAGGAAAAGTTAGGTCGACTTTGTTAAGTCAACTTAATAAGGTTGACTTTAAATTGACTTAAAGACGACCGTATTAAGTTGACTTAGCAAAGTGGTTACCCTTAACCGGGACTTAGTAAATTAACCTAACTTCCCTTAGGTCGACCTAAGAAAGTGGACTTATGCATCCACACTGGCCTTAGGTCAACCTAAGGAAAGATTAGGTCGACCCACTCAGGGTTAGTTCGAATACCCTGTGGTTCTTATTAAGTTGACCTAAGCTTTCATTAGGTCGACTTAAGTCGACCTAATGAAAGCCTAGTGTGGACAGGGCTTAAGTTAGGTCGATTTAAGCCTCCTTAAGTCAACTTAACCTACCTTTGTAAACATAGCCTATGAGTCTACTGCTGTCTATCACAGCCCTTTGCCTGCATCCCCCGAACAATCTGCTCAGAGAGGGCCACATTCCTACAGCTGGATCAGAGCTTCTTCTCCCACCCAGGCCCAGGAGATCCAATAGCCCTGTCTGCTCCAGGCAGGAGCATGGCTGGAGCTTGAAGCCAGCATTGTCAGCTGGGCATTTGCACTGAGCAATGGAGCTGTGCTTGACAAGCCAGGGATCAGAATTTCCAACATTAGTAGGGACTTTAAAGGAGGGTGGGGAGTTTCCCATAGATGCACCCCTGGGCAGCGAAGTTCACAGTGATGACCAGAGAAGGCAGTGTGTGGGAGACAGTAACTGTTGCATAAGTAACACAGGGTCTGTCTCACCCTGTGTCAAGCTAAGTACATTGACTCTATGCCACTTAGGGAAGTGGTGTTAATAAGTCTGCATAACAGGGCACTTGTGTTGGCAGGGGCCGCGTTTAAGTGAAAACAAATTCACACATCATTCAGTGTAAGTTGCTTTGCAGGGACCTGACTGTGTAGCATAGCCTCGGTCTGGAAGTTGTGATCTTTGTTCGAATGCAGCTCTTTGTAAAACACTTGAGAGTGGACTTGGTGCGTGCACACCCAGCCCAGTTGATTCTTCTTTCTCACTGAAGAATATCATGGTTGAAGCTGGTAGTTACCAGTTGGCCAAATATTGCACTCCTTATTCACCCAAGCAAGGCAACTAAGACTGTTAAATGGGCAGTTCTAATTGGTGCTAATTCCATTTGGGGGGCTTTCTGTAAACATACTGTGACAAACTCAGGCTGTACGGCTACATTCCTCACCACGCCCTGCTTATCCCTGCCCGGGCCCCTCACTCCAGAGACCAATATCCCCCTGCTATGCCTGTCATGCCACAATGGAGCAGGCTGACTCCATGTCAGCCCCTCTCTGCCCCTCTCTGCAGGTGGTGGGTGGGGCCCAGGATGGGGAGCAAGTGACAGGGAGGAGTTACCAGGAGCAGAGTGCGGGGAAAGAAGCAGGATAGGAGCGTCCAGTTTTCAGCAGTTAGAAAGTTGGCAAACCTAGCAAACACAGAGGGGAAAGATAAACATCATTTAGGGTGAGATTAATTTACCCCAGGACCTGCCACTAACAGAGTGGGAAGTTCTAAATCCTGCAAGATGAAGTGGGTGCCTGACCATAACAGATACTATCTTCAAAGCATCTGACGAAGTGGGATTTTCTCCCACGAAAGCTCATGCGATTAATAATCTGTTAGTCTTTAAAAGTGCCACAGGACTCTGCTACAATAGTTTCTACAATAGACTAACATGGCTACCCCTTTGGAATTTGATAACAGATACTGTGAGTGTGATTTTCTGTAACCCAATCCTGTTAACCTGCATGCAAGCTAACAAAATAAAGCATACCACCACCAGAATCGCATTAATGCCACATGAGAAAACATTACAATGCTGTAGGAAATCTGTGGGCAGCTTCAGTAATCCAGAATACCATATATAATTGTCTCTCAGACACTAATTTGACCTACTTTGCCACTAAATGAAATTGTCAAATGATCTATAGATACAGGATGGCAAAGCTTTGTGCTTTATTTTTATTTATTTATTTTTTTGCCTTGATGAGACGTCAGTAACTCATTTTGCATATTAGGAATGTGTAAAGAAGACTAATACCTTGCTATAAGTCACTGACTCAGTAATTACTTGCCAGGCCACAACCATCATGGCATCAGAAAGAATGTAAAAAGTTCGTTCATTATCAAGGCATATCTTCCTGACAAAGAGGGAGTCCCCAAGTCTCTACCATGTATGAGCAGATATTGAGGATCGTGGTTGATGCAGAAGCTGGAATTTCAGGTGACCTACTCTAATTTCTGTCTTAAATTGACTTAAATTAAGACACTTCCACAGTAGGCTTTCATTAAGTCCACTTAAGAAATTCCTTAAGTCGACTTAATGAAAGCTTAAATTGACTTAATAACTACCACTCATTAGGTCGACTTAAGCCTCCTTACATCGACCTAACTCTTCCTTAGGTCGACCTAAGCCCAGAGTGGCTACATAAATCCACTTCGGTAAGTCGACCTAAGGACTTATTAAAGTCAACTTACCTTTTCTAGTGTAGCCATAGCCAAGGAGGCCTAATCCCAGCCCCTTGTTCTATTCAATGGCTGAAAAATTTCTTCAACCTTTAGCTTTGTAGCAACCTCTTTCAATCCTGGAGGGAGAAGCACAGGTTGCAGGAGGGAAAAGTTTAGAGAAGGTATGAGGGCTATGTCTACACTTGTCAAAATAAGTCAACTTTGCTAAGTCAACTTAACAAAGTCAACTTTAAGTCAACCTTGTTAAGTTGATTTAGCATGTCTACACTGTAAATTTAGGTCCACTTAAAGTCGATCTTGCCAAATCAACTTAGAGCGTCTACATTGGACACCTAAGTTGACTGGCAGGGGCTAGGTGGACTTGGGAGTGGTGCATGGTGGGAAGTGTGGCACCCGAGAGGTGCCCCCCTTCCCCAGGCACCCCTTTAAAAGTGGCAGGGAGCTCAGCACCTTCCCCATTGTGCTTGGGTACATGGGGGCTGAACAGTAGCAGGGTACAGGAGAGGTGGGCAGGGCTGTGTTCTGCCCTATCGGTGGGCACACCAGGCTCTGGCTGTCCCAGGCATCCTGGGAGGGAGGTCAGTGGGGGAGTCCTGGGGGCCATTTAAGTCAACTTAGGGCTAAACCACGTCTACACTGGCTTAAGTCGACTTAATAAAGTCGAATTAAGCAGTAAATCGACTTAAAACTAAGTCTTATTAAGTCGACTTAACTTTTTCCTTAAGTTGACTTAAGGAGCAGCTTAAGTCGACTTAAGGAAACTCCAGTGTAGACGCAGAGTAAATTAAGTTGACTTAATCCTGTTTAAGTCAACTTAATTTACTAGTGTAGACTCACCCGAGGATTGGAAGATAATCTATTTGCATATGGCTGGAAGGAATGCTAGCTGTTGTTTCAAGATCTCGATAAATAGGTCTCAGTCTAAAGAGCTGATTTAATTTTTAGAAACGAAGTCCTCTCATGTGCTGTGTAATAACAGAGCATTTGAAACATGGCAGCAACAGTAAATCTAGTGAGAACCACAGCAGGGAAGAAAGTAATTAACAGGAAAACAAAACAGAACCTAGAAACAGATCAGAGGGGCAGTATGGAGGACTCTGACCACTAGGAAAGCTGGCTTTCCAGATAAATAAATCTTGCATAGATGCGCGAATTGAGTCTGTAGACAAAGCTGGTCATTGGAAATAATGAGGGATAAAAAGGAAGATAAAGCTTTTTTACTATATTATTCAATGGGAGTGAAAAGAAATGAATGAAGCCTGTTGCCAGAAATAATGACCAAAACATTGGAACAGATGATAAAAGTGTTTTGAATAGTGTAGTCAGACAGAATGAGACTGTAGAGAGATTCGGGGGGGGGGGGGTGCAGGAATTGGGGGGAGGTTCAACCTGAAATCAAGAAGCAGAAGAGGGAATAGTTACTAAACTCTAGTATCCATATATAAATCTGGCAACATATTCTCTAATTAGAGACAGGATCACTTGTGTGACATGTGATTCTGACTTACAGGAACAGTGGGGAAAATAGATCTGACTCTGGAACACTTCCTCCAAGTAGAAGGGCAGCCAAACTGTCCAGGGAACAGGTCTAAACAATGACTGCCACCAGTGCAGCAAATTACAAATATTCAAGCTAAAAGAAGCAGGACCGAGACAGACTAGCCAAGAGTATAGGCATTGTATAAAGCACTGTATATAATGCGAAAAGCGAGACGAAAGGCAGAAAGTAAAATGCCCAGCCAATAGCTAAGCTGCGTGAAAACTCCCTGGCATGCTGCCTTGCCAGCAAATGCCTCAGGGCTCCAAGTTTGGTGCGTCTTTCAAGAAATAGCTTGTTATTTTGACAGGAATTAATAATCACTTCAATTCACTCAAAGGACTGGGTTGGGTTACATAACTAGTAAAACAAATTTATTTAATAAAAAAGAGATGAGTTTTAAGTGAGTTCAAGCGAAAGGGCTAAAGATAGAAAGCATTACAAACAAATGAAAGTTAAAATGTGCTTTCTAATGGCTAGACCTAACTTAACAAGCTACAGTCCTTTTTCAAAACAGTCCCCTCCACAGCTTCTTTTTCCAGCAAAGGAGATGAGATGAAGTGATCACTTTTCCCTCACTTGATCTGCTGATGGCTTTGCTTGCCTAGAATGCAAATAAGGGAGGGGTTTTTTTGTCTTTGGTCACACTGCGCACAATTTATGTGGGAGACACAGTCGAGCAGGTGGAACCATGGTCCTTCGGTTGGAAAAAAAACTGTTTATCAACTCATGATCTCACAGGCTATGTCTACACTGGCAAGTTAGTTCAAATTAAGGAAGCTTAATTCGAACTAGCTTAAGCCATGGCTACACTAGGCTTTAATTAGTTTGAATTAAGGGCTTCCTTAATTTGAACTAATAAATTCAAATATGCTTTTTGAACTAAGGGTTAATTCAAACTAGTTAGTTCGAATTAATTGCTTGGTTCGAACTAACCGGCCCATTGAACTCAATGCAATTCGCTAATTCGAACAAAGCAAGTGCCATGAATGGCACTTGCTTAGTTCGAACTAAATTTTGCTAGTTCGCATTAAGTTAATTCAAACTAGCTAAAATTAGTTCGAATTAGTTAGTTCAAATTAACTAATTCCAACTAACTTTAGTAAGTGTAGACATAGCTGTAGATGATAAGGTCAGAAGGAACCAATATGATCATTTAGTCCAACGGTTCCCAACCTTTTTGCCTTGAGGGCCACAAATATAATTTTTTCAAGCCCTGAAGGGCCACCAGTCTATTTACTCAAAATTGAATTAAAATGGAATTAATTAAATTTCTATTAAATTCCAATTAAGGTCAATTAATTAATTTAAATTACTTTAATTACATTTTTAATATAATTTTTAATTTGAAACATTCATTTAAAATTTAAAAACATTTATTTAGTAGAAAGAACATTTAAAATTAAAAACAGCTTTAAATTAAAAATTTTACAATTTAAAAAAGAGCAAACTCTTAAAAATAGTTCATTTCACACAACTCTAGTCTAATGTGATTGCTGTGGCTGAAGACCATTGTGTCCTTAATGGCTCATCAGGATACTCCCTAGGACCATATCAGCTGATAGATTCCTTAACATTAAGGAGACAATGGTTGTTCACATCCTCCCATCTAAGGCATTTGTCCAGAAGGCCACAAGTTAAAGTATGGATATAACATCAAATTCTTAACTTCTAATCGAAATAGAATTCCTAGACATAAACTATATAATCATTCCCAGCAAATTACTACCTTTCTATTGATACCAAACATGACATAGTTCCTATGGATTATAGCATTTATGAGATATCCATAGAAAATAATATCATAAATGCTTCCCTAAATCCAGACAGTGTCACACACAGGGCTCTGCCCTGCCAGGGTCCCTGTCCCTCTTTGCCCCATTGTACACAGAGGGTGTTCCCCCCCCCCGCCACCGTGGACCTGCCCAAGGTCCCCCTAGCCCCACAAAGTCGACCTAGAGCATCCAGTGTGGACGCTCTAGGTCGACTTTGTAAGTTCCCCTTTAAGTCGACTTTAATTTTAAGTGTAGACACACTAAGTCAACTTAACTAAGTCGACTTAAAGTCGATTTAGTTAAGTCGACTTAGTTAAAGTTGACTTAAAAGTGCAAGTGTAGACATAGCCATAGACTTTAAGGTCAGAAGGGATCAGTACGATCATCTAGTCTGACCTCCTGCAAAATGCAGGCCTCAAGACCTCTCCCACCCACTCCTGCAATAGGCCACCAACCTATGACTGAGTTAGTTACCTCCTTAAATCATGATTTAAAGACTTTAAGATACAGAGAATTCACCGGTAGGAATGCTACAGAGGAAGGCGAAAAACCCCCAGAGCCCAGGACAATCAGCCCTGGGGGAAAATTCCTTCCCGACCCCAAATATGGCGATCAGTTAAACCCTGAGCACGTCTCAACAGCCAAGAAACAATTCTCTGTAATAACTCAGAACCCACCCCACGTACTCTCCCCTCTTAGGCCACTTGTATAGCCACCACACGTAGCCAAATATCACTCAATTTCCAAGATAGGCTAATCATACCATCCACTCCATAAATTTATCAAGCTCAGATTTGAAAGAAGTTATGGTTTTTTCCCCCCAACTCCCCTTAGAAGGTTATTCCAGAACTTTACACCTCTAATGGTTAGAAACCTGCGTCTAATTTCAAGCCTAAATTTCTTGATGGACAGTTTATAACCATTTGTTCTGGTGTCCACATTGGTGCTGTACTCAAATAATTCCTCTCCCTCCCTGATGTTAATCCCTCTGATGTATTTATAAAGAGCAATCATATCCCCCTCAGCCTTCTTTTGGTTAAGCTAAACAAGCCAAGCTTCTTGAGTCTCCACTCATAAGGCAGGTTTTCCACTCCACAGACCATCCTTGTAGCCCTTCTCTGTACCTGTTCCAATTTGAATTCATCCTTTTTAAACATCGGGGCCAGAACTGCACACAATATTCCAGATGGGGTCTCACCAGTGCCTTGTACAGCGGCACTAACACCTCCCTGTCTCTACTTGAAATACCTTTCCTGATACATCCTAGAATCGCATTAGCTTTTTTCACGGCCACATCACATTGGCGGCTCATAGTCATTCTATGGTCAACCATTACTCCCAGATCCTTCTCCTCCTCAGTCCGTTCCAACTGATGCGTCCCCAACTTATAGGAAAAATGCTTGTTGTTTGTCCCTAAATGTATGACCTTGCACTTCCCAATGCTCCAATTTCTCTACGTCTTCCTGAATCCTGTCCCTGCCCTCCAATGTGTCTACCATTCTCCCCAGGTTGGTGTCTTCTATGAACTTACTGAGAGTGCAATCTATCCCATCATCCAGATCATTAATGAAGATGTTGAACAGAACCAGCCCCAGGACTGACCCCTGAGGCACTCCACTTATTACTGGTTGCCCACTAGACATTGAGCCATTGATCCCTATCTGCTGAGCCCAATGATCTAGCCAGTTTTCTATTCACCTTATGGTCCATTCATCCAACCCAACTTGCTTAACTTGCTGACAAGAATGCTGTGGGAAACCATATCAAAAGCTTTGCTAAACTCGAGGAATATCACGTTGACAGCTGTTCCCACATCCACAAATCCGGTCATCTCATCATAGAAGGCAATCGGGTTGGTCAGGCATAATTTGCCCTTGGTGAATCCATGCTGACTGTTCCTGATCACCCAGTTGTCCTCCAAGTGTTTCAGAATGGATTCTTTGAGGACCTGCTCCATGATTTTTCCTGGGATTGAAGTGAGGCTGATTGGCCTGTAGTTCCCCGGGTCCTCCTTTTTCCCTTTCTTGAAGATAGATTCTATATTTTCCTTTTTCCAATTATCCGGGATCTTCCCCATTTGCCACGAGTTTTCAAAGATAATGGCCAACGGCTCTGCAATCACATTGACCAACTCCCTCAGCATCCTCAGATGCAGTTAATTCGGCCCCATAGACTTGTGCACATCCAACTTCTCTAAGTGGTCCCTAACCTGAACTTCCATCCCCAAGGGCTGCTCTCCTTCTCTCCATTCTGTGTTACGTAGTGTAGTAGCCTGGGAGCCAATCTTGCCTGTGAAGACTGAGGTAAAAAAAGCATTGAGGACTTCAGCCTTTTCCGTATCATCTACCACGAGGATACCTGCCCCTTTCAGTAAGAGACCTACACCATCCCTGATCCTCATCTTATTACTGACATACTTTGTAGAACCCCTTCCTCTTATCCTT
Organism: Pelusios castaneus; assembly: GCA_007922175.1. Lineage (NCBI taxonomy): Eukaryota > Metazoa > Chordata > Testudines > Pelomedusidae > Pelusios > Pelusios castaneus. Next base: position 917,882 of record ML685908.1, read on the forward strand.
CACATCCCTTGCTAGCTACAACTCCAATTGCCCTTTGGCCTTTCTGATTTTATCCCTGCAGGCCCGAGCAATATCTTTATATGCCTCCCTAGTCATCAGTCAGAGCTTCCACTTCTTGTAGGCTTCCCTTTTGTGTTTTGGCTCACTACACAGTTCTCTGCTAAGCCAGGCTGAGCACCTTCCATATTTGTTGTTCTTTCTGCACATCAGAAAGGTATCTTCCTGTGCCCTTTGTAGGATATCTTTAAAATACAGACAGCTCTGTTGGATGACTTTCCCCTTCAGATTAGCCTCCCAAGGGATCTAGCCCATCAGTTCCCTGAGGGAGCCAAAATCTGCTTTTCTGAAGTCCAGGGTTTGTGTTCTGCTTCTCTCCTTTCTTCCTTTGATCAGGATCCTGAAGTCTACCATTTCATGGTCACTACTGCACAGGTTGCCATTCACTTCTATTTCCCCGATCAGTTCTTCTCTCTTTGTGAGCAACAGGTCAAGAGGTGCAAGACCCCTAGTTGGTTCCTCTATCATTTGTGCCAGGAAGTTGTCCTCAATGCTCTTCAAAAATTTCCTGGATTGCCTGTGCACTGCTGTATTTCCCTCCCAGCAGATGTCAGAAGTCAGATGTCAGAAGTCCTCAAATCATGGTTTAAAGACTTTAAGGTATAGAGAATCCACCAGCAAATGAGCCAAGCCCCATGCTACAGAGGAAGGCAAAAAAAGCCCCACAGCGTTTGCCAATCTGTCTTGGGGGAAAAAATCCTTCCTGACCCCAAATATGGCAACCAGTTAAACCCTAAGCATGTGGGCAAGATTCACTAGCCAGACACCAAAGAAAGAATTCTCTGTAATAACTTGGAACCCACCCCATCTAACGTCCCATCTCAGGCTATTGGTAAATCTACCACCAGTAGTCAAAGATCAGTCAATTATCAAATAAGGCTGCCTTATCATACTATGCCCTCCATAAATGTATCCAGCTCAGTTTTGAAGCCAGCTAGGTTTTTTGCCCCCACAGCTCACCTGGAAGATTAGGTCTACAATTCTTGCTTATGAATTTTTTCCCTTCCTCCTGATATGCCTGGTTTAAACACATTTTAGTTGTAATTACAGCACAGCTGTGTAATCCTGTGTGGATTGACCATACAAACATCACCAAAGAATATTAATGATCAGTGAATGATTATTTTTCCAATTGTGTGTGCTATGATACCTTTTAGTTGCAGATTATAACAATAGTGAGTTGAGTACAGTGAGCTGGTCAGGCCAGCTAAAATTCCCTGCTAAATACCCAGGACCCCCTTACCTTCTGGCATAGGGATACTCTTAGGGTCACACTGTGTCACAGTAAAGCAGATATTAAGCATTCCAGTGCAAGGCAGTTTGTTTGGTTTTGCTTCACAGGTTAGTTGCTTTAAAGATCTATGATAAAATTTAAGTGTAAATGTGGATTGCTTTCAGTTTCTCCTGCCAATCCAGTAGCTCATCAAGCTCATACTACACCTTTTATGCACACACTGAGACTCCTTTCCATTTGTAATTAGCTGCAAAATGCAGACATGTTCTCAAATGAACCTTTAATAGGTGGAGTCAGGCTGTCATCTTGACATGCATTTTAGTGTGTCTAGCTTTCTCTGAAATCCACTGTAGAAATTGCTCAGAGGAGGATCCGCTAGGCTCAGATTTTGCCAGCATTTATGTGAAACAAATGCAGCACTCTAGAGCCTCAGCAGCATTCAGTTCTTTAAAATAGCCCACAGCAAGATCTTCAAGAAAAATTAAAGCTATTTCTATACAAAGCTGCTTGCCTTATGTGCCTTTTGATTTCTTTCCCAGGGACAGCATTCTACTCCTCGGAACAAAAAGATGTCAGGCCCTCCATGAGAAATGAATACTCCCACATCCCCACACACCCCCACAGGCACAGAAACATGATTACTCAGTATGCATTTCTTACTAACATGATCTGTGGGCCTTTAGGATATTCTCTTTAAATAAGTGAAATTTGGGCCGGTTTTGTTTTTTTCAATAGACGCATAAGTGTCCAAACTACAAAATGTAACACCTAAATCTTCTTTGGTTTTGTGCTGTGAGTTGCATGTGCACTCAGGTTTTGGAGTACCTCTGGGAAAAAGTGGGTGGAGAACAATTATGTTGGGCATCAAAGGTGACTTTTGCTCCTCTGAAGAGGGCCAGCACACGGTCTAAACTGCACCTAAATTCCACTTGTACAGCTCAAATGGTGCCTAGACTCTATATTAACTCTCTCAGCAGGGATACATTTCATCCTTTTTAAATGGTTAGCTCTTCAAAACAGGGATCTTGTCTCTATGTCTGTGTATAAAGAATGCATATTACCATACGCCCTCCATTCACTGTATCAATCGCAATTGCTATCATTAAGAAGTAAAAAATAATGCCAGTGAGGGTTGAAAGTAGAGAGATTTAAATAGATTTACACTGATTTATACCAGTGAAGGATCTAACCTATGATTTCTATATATTAATCCAACAGTCCATCCTGAATGACAAACAAGGAGTCCTGTGACAATTTAGACTAATAAATTTATTTACTGCATGAGCGTTTGTGGGCACAATCCCACTTCATCAATTGCATGAAATGGAAATAGCATGGTAGCAGTAAATATATACATACAGAGAAGGGTGGGTCAAGAGGTAAATTCAAAAAAAGTTCCAGAAGGTTGGACTGTTAGTCTACCTCTGCAAAGTAAAAAAGCTGTTTTGATTCAAACAGTGTGGAAGAGGGATGCAAGAGCTGTAAGGAAGAGTTGAGAAAGCTAATGGTCTGAGGAGAAAAGACTAAGCCATTACAAAAAGTGATTCCCTCTCTATTAAGGTAAGTTGTCTGCCTTTCTGGCATTATGCCCCATTGGCTGTGCAGGCAGCGTAACAACCCCATAATGAGGGTGCATGTCATAAGCCTCTCTCTTATGCAACAGCTTGAGGCCTTTGCTACCTTGAGCTGTGTGGGCTCCCTGTAATTCAGAGTAAGGTCTCTGCCCTTTAGGCGCTTGGGACCCTATAGCTGGCTAATATGAATGGACCATGCTGTAATTCAGATGCAGGTTTTTAAAGAAATTAGGACTATTTCAGTGCTATGACCCACCAGTATTTTGGATTCAGGTCTCATTGTTCTCTCTTGCAATTATGCACTTTTTTTTTTTCCCCCCAGATACTGAGAGTTACTACCCTGTAATTAGAATAAGAGTTGCCATCCTCTTGCTTTGGCAGGGGATGTATCTTTGCACTCTGTGACCACACTGTAATGAGAGTTCAGATTGGTCCCATTGACCTCTTAGTATTATGCCCTTGTGGCTAGCTGATGAAAGTGACTACCCTATAATGATGGTGCATGTTGCCTTCTCCTCACTACTGAGGATAATTGAGCTCTTTGGTACCTTGGGCTGTGTAACCAACCTGTAATAAGGGTTCAGGTTGGCCCCTTTGGCCATTAAGATTTGTTGCTGGCTAGTCAGAGTGACTACCATGTAAGGATGCAACTCATGTGGCTGCAGTTAATGAGGGATAAAAAGTTCTTTAGAACCCTGAGCAGTATGACGTCCCTATAATGAAATCTCAAATCTCTGCTGGCCATCTAGTCAACATGCTAACCCTGTTATTGTGGGACATGTTGATGCCTTTGCTACCTTGACCAGAGTGACTTCCTTCTAACTGAGGGCACTGAGTCTGACTCCAGCTCCTTTAGAGCATTAATGCTCTTTACCTGGTGAATTTGACTTACCTGTAATTCAGGGTTCAGGTTGCCTCCCTCCTTGATCTATATGGGGGATTAAGGGTATTTTAGGTATTTAGGCATGGTGACTTTCCTGTAACTAGGGATTGAGTGCCCACCATTTAGACTCTTGGTATTATACCACTTAGCCCACTGGTCAGAATGGGTACCCTGTAATTAGAGTACAGGTCTCCTCAATCACTCTTCATCATGCCTCCTTCCAACCAAAATAAACTATATCCAGAGTCTTAGCCCTTTACAGTCTTCATCAACTTGCCTAGGATTGTGCAGCTGCACTTCTCTACATTGTTTTCCTCTACATTGGTGCTGCTGAGAAAGGACATTGCAGCAATTACTTATTAATTTTAAAAAAGATTCCTTGGTCTGTTTTGGAATCAATTAATTATTTTAAGTATTCTTTTCATCATTGATCTTCTAATACCTGTTAATTATTTCAGACTACCCTTAGTGATGTTGCTGAATTTTCTATTAATAATTTTAACTGCACTGTGTTTGTGATGTCTTGAGGAAAATTGGAGATTTTGGTTTTGGAATAGGATTTTCTTGAAAATATTCCTCTGTCACTCTTCTTTTATGGTAATGTGCTAATTTAACCATTTCATCAGAGTTATTTCTCCTAAATTATATTGCAATTATATTATAGTCACTATCATTTCCCTCTTTCATGCTGGGCAAAGTTTTGGCTAAGTACTCTTTTGATGTTGCCTATGATTTTTATAGCTATGAGTCATGGATTTCTTCCCAGTTTTACTTTCCAGATATTATGTCCATTTTAGGTAATCTGAAAATTCTTGTATTTATTTGAATGCATTAATCTGTATAGAATCCTTTTGTCCTTTGATTTTGGAGTTTCTTTTCATACTGCTTTTAATAATTTGTCCCTGGTTTTTGTTTTGTTCCCCACAGCATTCTTGTCAGCAAGTTAAGAAAGTATGGATTTGATGAATGGACTGTAAAGTGGATAGCAAACTGGCTAGATCATTGGGCTCAGCATGTAGGGATCAATGGCTCAATGTCTCATTGGCAACTGGTAACAAACGTAGTGCCCCAGGGGTCGGTCCTGGGGCCGGTTTTATTCAACATCTTCATTAATGATCTGGATAATGGATAGATTGCATGCTCAGTAAGTCTGCAGATAACACCAAGCTGGGTGGAATGGTGGATATGCTGGAGGGCAGGGATTGGATTGAGGGAGACATAGCCAAATTGGAGCATTGGGCCAAAAGATATTTCATGAGGTTCAAAAAGGACAAGTGCAAAGTCCTGCACTTAGAATGGAAAAATCCCATGTACTGCTACAAACTGGGGACCGATCGGCTAAGTAACAGCACTGTAGAAAAGGACCTGGGGGTTATGGTGGATGGGAAGCTGAATGAGTGAACAGTGTGCTCTTGTTGCCAAAAAGGCCAACATTATATTGGGCTGCATCAGTAGGAGCGTTGCCAGCAGATCAATATGTGATTATTCCCGACTATTAGGCATTGGTGATGAGGCCTCATCTGGATCCTGTGTCCAGTTTTAGGTTACCCACTACAGAAAGGATATGAACAAATTAGAAAGAGGGCAACAGAAATGATTAGGAGGCTGGGGCACATGACTTATGAGGAGAGACTGAAGGAACTAAGCTTATATAGTCTGCAGAAGAGAAGACTGAGGGGGGATTTGATAGCAACCTTCAACTACTTGAAAAGGTGCTCCAAAGAGGAGGGAGCTAGGTTGTTTTCAGTAGTGACAGAGGACAGAACAAGGAGCAATGGTTTCAAGTTGCAGCTGGGGAGGTCGAGGTTGTGTATTAGGAAAGCTTTGTCACTAGGAGGGTGGTAAAGCATTGGAATGGAGGTGGTAGAATCTCCATCTTTGGAAACATTTAAGGCCCAGTTAAACAAAATCCTGGCTGGGATAATTTAGTGGGAGTGGTCCTGCTTTTAACAGGGGGTTGGACTCGATGACCTCATGAGGTCCCTTCCAACCCTAAGATACTATGATTGAATAGATCACTGTGCTCATTTGCTTTAACAATTCCTTCATTCATTGGCATTGCACAGTCTATTTTAACATCTAGGCCAGGAGAAGTCAGTTTCAAAACCTTGTAATATCAGATACAGTCTCATCTGGGGTGAAAGCATAGAAACTGGAAAAGACCATGAGAGGTCATCGAGTCCGGTCCCCTGCACTCATGGCAGGACCAATTACCCTCTTAAATCATCCCTGACAGGTGCTTGTCTAACTTGCTCTTAATAACTTCCAATGATTGAGATTCCACAACCTGCCTAGGCAACTTATTCCAGTGGTTAATCACCCTGGCTATGTCTACACTTGGAAATTTAAGTCGACTTTAGCTAAGTTAAGCTTAGTTAAGTCGACTTAGTGAGACAACACTTAAATTTTAAGTCGACTTTGGGGGGAACTTACAAAGCCGACCTAGAGCATCCACACTGGACGCCTAGGTTGACTTCTAGGGTCTAGGGGGACCTAGGGCAAGTCCACGGGAGCAGGGAGGGCATCTCTTGCCCAGTGCCAGGGGGCTCCCCCTGTGTGCCCCCCCTGGCAGGGAGGGCATTGGTGCAGTCCTAGGGTACCCCTAAGTCAACTTGGGGCTACCCCACGTCTACACTGGCTTAAGTCGACTCTAGGGAGTTGACTTAAGCCCTAAGTCGAACCAAATCTAGGTTTAATAAAGTCAACTTAAGCAAGTTGCTTAAGTCGACTTAAGTAAACTGTAGTGTAGATGCAGGGTAAATTAAGTCGACTTAAGCAAGCTTAAGTCGATTTAATTTACAAGTGTAGATGCAGCCCCTGACATGTAGGAATTTTTTCCTAATGTCCAACCTAAACATTCCCTGCCATAATTTAAGCCTTTTGCTTCTTGTCCTATCATCAGCGGTTAAGAGGAATAATTTTTCTCCCTCCTCCTCATGACAACCTTTTAGGTACCTGGAAACTGTTATGTCCCCTCTCAGTCTCCTCTTTTCCAGATTAAACAAACCCAGTTCTTTAAATCTTCCCTCATAAATCAAGGGTTCCCGCCCTTTAATCATTCTTGTTGCTCTTCGCTGGACTTTCTCCAATTTGTCCACATCTTTCCTAAAATGAGGCACCAAGAACTGGACACAATACTCCAATTGAGGCCTAATCAGGGTGGAGTAGAGCAGAGGAATTACTTCTCATGTCTTACTTACAGTACTCCTGTTAATATATCCCAGAATGGTGTTTGCTTTTTTTGCAACAGTGTTACACTGCTGACTCATATTTAGGTTGTGGTACACTATGACACCCAGATCCCTTTCTGCAGTTCTCCTTTCTAGGAAGTTGTTGCCCATTCTCTATGTGTGCAATGGATTGTTCTTTCCTAAGTGGAGTACTTTGCACTTGTCTTTATTGAATCTCATCCTGTTAACCTCAGGCCATTTCACCAGTTTGTCCAAATCATTTTGAATTGTGATCCTATCTTCCAAAGCACTTGCAAAAGCGTTGAGATATCCCCAACAGTTTAGATACTTCTGCAAAGATGATAGCTGAATTATCAAAGGCTCTAGAATCTGCACAATTAGGCTGGATATCTCATGAGTAAAATTCACAAAACTTCCCACACATCTACTTCCAATTCTGGTTTCAAACCAATATGAAAACACCCTCCATCATTGAACGCCAACCTCCTACATTACTGTCTCCAGCCAAAATTAGATTCTCTAAATGGGCAAAGGTTCCAACTGGCTCGTGGGGTATCTAATTCAGTGTGTGCAATTTATAGTATAGGACCTTTTCCACACCAGCAAATTTCATAGCTGTAATTTACCACCAACGCTAGCTGAGCAATGTAGTGCAGACAGGACTCATTCATGTGCTTTTACCACCACGACATCTAGGCTCTATTACCTTTTCCACCATCCTGACTACATTCAGCTTTCACTGATGTTAATACCAGCAGAGCTGCCCAGATAGATAGTGAATTACAGATTGAAAAATGGCTAGAATAGCCATTCAATAGCTTTGAAAACTGGAACAATGAGCTTTAATAGGAGGCAGGAAAAAACTAGTGGACAGATTCAAGGAGGGAGTAGACATTATGAGTGGCAGGCTAGGTTTGTGATGGTATTTTGGAGAGATTTGAAGGAAAGGGCAAAAGTACAAAATAGGAAGGCTAGAGAGCAAGGCTGTCTGTAATCAGAGCCAACTAAAATTATCACTCAGCCCAATCATTACAAATATGCTTGCTGTATCCCTGCAGCCTCTCTAATGCTGTATTTGGGTATGGCACTTCCTCTTTTCTATACATTTTACTCTGCACAGTCTCCATCCCTCCATTCATATATATATATATATATATATATATATATATATATATAGAGAGAGAGAGAGAGAGAGAATGTATATATGTGATTAAATCAAATTGGTACAGGTAGAACATACACCTGTTCTAGTCTAGGCTCTGGAGCGCTTTACACTAAGGGCCTGCAAGCTAATTTATTCCTTTCCAAATAGAAACCTTTGTCCATCACAATTTGGGAAATAACACAGAATGAACCCAGAGTGTAGAGTACTGAGTGAGCACTTATTAGATGGATTACTGATGCCCCTTCCTTGGGTGCATCAGATTATGCTTTGAGGCATTGCTCTGTTTCATTAGATGACTGGAGGTGTGTGTCACGCATGTGTGCCACTTTCTTAGTCTGCTGCTTTTGAAGTGAAATGAATAAAGACTCCCTGTTTGTGGCAGAAACCCAATGCAAACTTCTTTATTTATACTGAAACCTCTTTTAAGTGCATCTTATTTGGGCAAAGGTATCATTGCACAGTGCAAAAAGAAACATGTGCTCCCTGAAAATGAATGTCATGCTGCAATTTAGGAACAGGGAGACAAGAACCTAAAAAGAACTTAGTGACATCCATTAGTTCAGATGCCCATGCAGTTCAAGAAGGCTGTTCAAACTCTTTGTTGTGGATCCTTTACAGGTTCTGTATCTGTGCAGGACTAGGGGACTATGAGTTAAATAAGGAATATCATTTAAAAAGAAGATTTAGAAACATGAAACATGAGGAAGAATGAAATGACATTTTATAAATTTGTAAATTTATAAAAAGGGAGATAAAGACAACTTGGGCAATTCTAGACCAGTCAGTCCATCTTCAGTACCTGGAAAGATAATGGAGTAATTAAGCAATTACCTTGCAAGCACCTAGAACAGGTGTCAGCAACCCGCCCCCCCTCCAGCAGCCCTGCCCAGCAGGGGGCAGAGCCAACAGGGAAGATGAGCCTCATGGCACGGCTTCTGTTTCCCTGCTGGCTGTGCTCCCCAATGGGGAAGAGCGGCAAGCGGGGGCCTGGAGCCACGGCACACGGCTCTTGTGGCCCCAGGCCGTGCTGGGGGGGGGGGGGAGTGGGGTCAGTGGGGGTTTGAGCAGAGCCGTGTGCCTCTCAGGCTCAGCCCATGTGCCGCGTGCTGGGGGTTGCCGACCCCTGACCTAGAAAATAAAAAGGTGATAAGTAATAGCATAGATTTGTCAAGAATAAATCATGTTAAAGATACTTGAGAGCTTTTTTTGACAGGGTAAGAGTCTTTGTGGATGGAGGAAAATAGTAGATGTGGTATATCTTGACTTCAGTAAGGTCAAAGGGCAATTGGAATTGCAGCTAGCAAGGGATGTGAAGGGTAACAGGAAGGGGTTCTACAAGTATGTCAGTAACAAGAAGAGGATCAGGGATGGTGTAGGTCCTTTTTAAAGGGACAGCTGGTGCACGGCTGCGGCCGCGCTCCAGCTGTTTAGAGAGACAGCTGGAGAGCGGCAGCCCCGGGCTTCCTCCTGGCTAGACCGAGCGGTCGCGGCCAGGAGGAAGCGCGGTCTCCTGCGCTCCCTCCTGGTTGGGACCATGGGGCTCGCTTGTCCCCGAGTCCTGCACTCCAGCTGCCACCGCGGGGCTTCCTTCTCACCGGGACATGAGTGGTCCCGGCCAGAAGGAAGCCCTGAGGTCCCTTCTTGCTGGGATCCCCGCTGCAGCTGCCCGCTGCTGAGCAGCTGGAGCATGGGTAGCTGGAGCGCAAAGCTCCGGCTCTTCCTCCTGGCCCGGACCACTTGGTCAGGGAAGTTGTCCCCGGGACCCCAGTGGTCCAGGCTAGGAGGATTCCCTTCTGCCCGGGACGTGGAAAGTCTCGAGCAGAAGGGAGCCAAATGGTCCGAGGCAGAAGGGAGCTCCTCGCTCCCTTCTCCCCTGGACCGCTCAGGGGCTTGCTGCCCCGGGGAGAGCCAGCCCCATGCGGGGCTGGCTCTCCCTGGAGCAAACAAGTCGACTTAGATAGTCCAGTGTGGACTCTCTAAGTCGACTTAATAAGGTCGACTTAAAGTCGACTTATTAAAGTCGACCTTCTTAAAGTCGACCTTAATTCCCTAGTGTAGACATAGCCGAGGTCCCTTCCAGCCCTAATATTCTATGGTATGTCTACACTAGAAAAAGTTAAGTCGACTTTCCCTGCCCAGTTGCTACTGGAGTGGGGATTATATGTACTGTCAGCCCCTCCACACCCATATCTATAGCTACATGTGTCCCTGTGTTGGTAAAGTAGGAATCCTTACCTCCATATGACTATCCTGCACAACTGTTTTAGTGCTAACCACAGCCCACCCCCATGTGATTAGACATTGTTCTTCTGACGGGGGAAAAATGAGACTGTGGATTTTAAATACTTCACATGTTTAGACAGAGCAGGAATAGCTATGGAAGATCCTCAGCTCCCTGAGACTTCAAGGGGGGGATGGTGGGGACATTGTACTTTTGAAAAATGAAGTTCCAAAGGGGTAGACGCATTAGTCTTTCGCAGAAAAACAAACAGAGTCCTGTGGCACTTTTAAAGGCTAACAGATTTATTTATCATGAGCTGTCGTGGGAGAAAAATCCCACTTCGTCAGATGCTTTGAAGATGGATAACTTACAGAATGGGAAGAAATAAATGCAGGGAAGTGTATGACATAGGATCAGGTCAGGCTGTAACAGCAAATCAAAATAGATGTTCGGATTCAAACACTGGGGAACAGCACATAGAGGAAGGTGAGGTCAAATCACCTGTTGTAATGAGAAAAAAAATCCATAGTCCCTGTTTAACCCCAAGGCAACTGATTTGAATTTGCATATAAATTTGAGTTTTGCACAAAGAAAGGGTCAGGGCTGTGCACATACACCATATTTTGTAAAACTCATCTGGAAACTGGGCACTTCCAGTTTTCAAGGGCACATGGTCAAATTAAGTCATGTATTGCTGCATCAGTGGTTTCATTAATATATCAGCTAATGTGCTGGCTTTGAGTGGAATGCATTCCTTATATCTATGCCTCTCAGCCACCTCAATACCAAGGATCAGATCGACCCCTAGCATTCCTCTCCTTCTGAAAAACAGCCCCACCTGAGCAAGCAAATTAGCTGACATATTAGCCTTAGGGCTCTTGTGGTGTTAAAATTCTAGGGCTGTAATAAATGAAAGGGTACAGGTTTGACAGAATCTGCCACTGCCCAGCAAGTCCCCTCTGTTTGTCTGATATCAGTCACAACCAGAAGCAGAAGTTGCCATTCTTTAGCAACAGAAGGATCACAATAAAAATCACAGAAAGGCTTTAAAGTCTCCTCTCAAAATAGATGATAATGAATGTATTTGTTTCCCAAGGATAATACTAAAGGCCTTGTTTCCCAAGGATAATACTAAGGAACCTTAGTTGATATAAATTGCCATATTTCTGTTGAAGTCAGTGGAGTTCTGCAGACGCTGAACTGTGCGAGAAGCTGTGCGTAAAAGTCTCACTTGACGGTGGCAGGATAGCTGCCTGTTCTTTTGAACATGTAGATGTTCCAAACCTGATATTTAGAATAAACCATTCCCTACCTGTAAAAGCGTGAGAGAAAAGAGGAACAGATGGAAGGGCTGTTAAAATAGATGTAAAAATAGTACCTTTCGTTAAACCAGACAAAATACAACAGTTCAAGGAGAAAATGTTATGTGCCTCACTGAAATACAGGCCCTGTTAGAAGGAAGTCAAGATGCTGCAGCATGGGAGGACTGTGGAAAGTGGGGTTATCTGTTTGCATTTAAGACAGTCAAATATAGATTTAGCCAAGAATAATGCTTTGTTACTCTTGAGCGCCATCTCCTGCCTCTAGTTAAATAGGTAACAATTCCACCATGAAACATAGAGCAAGAAACCAAATACATCAATCCACCATTTTTCCATTTAGCACTAAGATCCAAAGCTGGATAGCTTCTGTAAACTATGTCAGCCCCCTTATTTGAGTCCTTCTGTGTGTCCCACTTCTTCATTGAAACAAATTCAATCTCCTGGCCATCACTTTCAAGAACCCTCATACCACTGTCTCCTCTTTACCCATTCTTGACTCTGACCCTTTTGTGGCTAACTTTCATTGTCCATTTCCTCCACAGCTATCTTTTAACTTCTTCCAGGATGCCTCTTATGAATGGCACACCTTCTGAGAGCTGATCTCCTTCATATTTTTTCTCAAGGCCCCTTTTTTCCCTAATGCCTACAAGATACTGATTAGCTATTAATGGAGAGGTTGAGAGGCAGTCACAATACATGTAATAATGTATAACAAATGTACACAATTAAACCAGACACTACTTCCTGAACAAAAACTATAAAAACATCAGAAATGCCATTTGCAAAACAAGTCACTAAAATAGATTTTTCAGAAAAATTGACTAATTATAACCAAAAAGCTTTAGCCTGTAATATTTTTTTGTCTTTCTTAATCACGTTTTTCTATTCACCTTTCTATAATTTGCATACAAATAATTACTTGCACATCTGATGACTTCATCCCTTTCCGCCAGTCTTTGTTGTTTGCTTGTCTTCTTAATCTGTGAACTATTAATGATGAAGATTGTGGCTACTCTTGAGTGTGGACAGGACCTAGCACGTTACGGGTAATAGGGCGTGACTTCAAATAATTTGAAATACGTTAGACTAATACATACTGTAAATGTATAGCTAGTACTGAAGTAGAAAATAACCCTGCACAGGTAGAGGTTCCTTAGCTAATTTCATTAAAGCTGTTAAGTTTCTTAGCTCTCCCCAACAGTGAAATCCCTTATGGGTTGTGAATAATACGATTCATGGGTGGCTTGCATGTAATGTAACATTGCCACCTTGTGTTGCAAACATCTGATTACATTTTTTGCGAGACATGAACTATCCAGTTTAAAAATCAAATTTTAAACACATTCCCTTACATAGGTTTATTTAGATTGTAAGCCTAGAAGTGGTCTTTTTGTTCTAAGCCCAATGAGGTCCTGGTCCGTGAGGAGTCCAGTTGCTGTTGTAAAATAATTAGTAAGTTAATCCCCACCTTTGATTATGTAAATAATTTCTCAGACTAGAGATCTGATCTGTGTGGATGCTATTTGGCCAAACAGGAAAATATAAAATATAAACAATGAGACAGAAATGCATCATTGTATACACCTGTACAATGTGGCATACATGAACTATGTGTCAGCCTCAAAATGGGAGGGACAATCCATCATTTCCCTCAGAATAGTTACATGTTTATAAATACACTATTTTCTGGCTTTGTGAACTGGGAATAAAGTCTTATTATTTTTTTCCCATTAGAGGTCACACCTTTTATTACCTGATGCGCACGCTCTCCCATTTTTCACTTCTGAGGTGCTCCAGTAATGTTTGTTAGATGAAGATTCTGCTACCTGACCAAAGTATTGGGGGAGAAAAAGCTGCAGTTATGACAGAAACCCTGTATGAACGAGTCATTTATAACCAACCCAGAAGTTTGGCCTGTGACACGCGGATAATCACAACCGCAGCAATTGCCTGAGTGAGCCAAAGTTAACGACAGCAAAGCCTGTGGTTTTTACATGGAGCTTATCTTTGCTCGCAGGGACCTCAAGTTGTTATGAAGATGATGCTCTACAAATTCTTATGGGCACTAGAGCTTTCTGTGCATTTTTCAAGACAGAAGGAAATACTTAGATCTACACAGAAGTAAAGAATTTATTCAGTGTGAACAAGTTATTTAACAAAGAGTCCTTTTTTCCTGTTTGTGAATGGATTCCATTTCTGACAGATTTATTCCTACCTAGTCACCAGAAAAAGATTAACTGTTTTTTGTCCATAGCATGCAATTGTTCACCTAAATCAGAGAATATTGTTTTTGCATTCTGATTGGATGTCTGCAGCTCTAAGAATAATAGTTTAAATCTTATAACTTCTTGGCTTAATAATCTTTCATGCAAAAATTCATAAAGCTTCTTGAGTGTCTCACATTTTTGCAAACGCTATAAACGAGTGAATTATATGGGATCACCTGTTTTTAATCTGCAAATCACTTCTTGCATTATTTAACCAGTTCCTGTCAAATGTGGGATGTGCAATTGAGATCAAAAAGAAAGGCATGAACCAGATATGATGGTGGCTGGATTAGGACTATTTAATATCATATTACAATAATCCATATGAGATAGGACCTGTCAGGTACCAATAGAATGGTTATAATTTGCTAAGAATTATTAGATTGTTTATGTGTCATTTTTGTATTGGAAGTTATGAATATGTTTGCTATATCTGTATTTTAACTTGTGCTCTGTTTCTGGGCCACACCCCAGACTGGATGCTACAGCCACAGTCTGCTTAATGGCCCGTTAAGAAAACTGTCAGGTGCAATGGGCCTACAGAGAGAACTGATGAATCACCAGGACTTGCTTATGTGGCTCTGGAATCCATCTTATTGCTGTAAATTTCCACACAAAATATGGAAAAGGCCACAGGACATAAAAGGCAACTGCACAACCTCCATCATATCTTCAGTTCAGTCTTCTAGTCTACAGCCATCATCTACCTCTGGCTCTATTTATCTACAACTAAAGCTGTGAAACAAAGAACAGAGACCCATCAAGGTACCGGATGTGTACCAGAGGAACTATATAAGCCTGCCAACTCCAAATTTTACCAAGGTCTTGATATATATGGACTTTTAATAATGTTTATGCAGCTGATTGCTTTAATCCTTTTAAACAGTTTTCTTATAGTTTGTTTCTTTACCTGTATAATAAAATTTTTGTTTTAGTTACTAAAGGAGTGACTGGCAGTGTAGTATTTTGGGTTAGATCCAAACTTATGTTGACCTGTTAATGTGGCTGATCCTTTTCGGTCAGGAGAACCCTTTTGGTAAAGAGCATGGAGTTTTAATTAACATCTCTTTACTAGACCCAGTGGCTGAAACCAGTAAAGGAGGCTGTTTATATTTTTTTGTGGCTTTTTGAAGCCCCTGTGGAGAATCAGAAGCAGTTTGTGACTGGTTGGGGAAGTCTGACTTCAGGTCACTCACCAGTCCTGGGAGAAACTGCAGCCTGCCCTGATCTTGGCATTTTCAGGTAGCTACCCTAGGCATGGCAGGGTCACACCTGGGAGGCTCCATAGGCAGTAAGATACCTAACTGGGGGTGAAACCACTTGGGATGGAATGCTACAGGCTGCAGGGAAAGGAAGAGAGACTTCCCCATGTTCATTGCATTCAGAATCAGCAGGTATGTTTAAAAACAATAAAACCATCAAGAGGAAGTAGTCACAGCTGTTTAAGAGACTCAGGATTGTGTTCCTTTGCCCACACTTATGACAAAATGTTCCTGGTGGAGCTTCTCAAGCCCTTCTTCCCACAGCTTGCCTTTTGAACCCTGCAGGTAAGTTACCTGGATCTGCTGATTTGTGTACTACTCATTTTTTCTAAGTATTTGTTCATCTACTTTCTTTTTTAATCAAAAGCTCTAATTATCTAATATTGTTTTCTTTCTTCCTTCAAGAAGAATCATTTAAAAAAAAAAAAAAAAAAAAAAAAGTCAGTCCAGTAGGCTAATCAATCAGTAATGGAATTTCTAGTCTCATTTATTGATGGTCCTACTTCCAGTCTAGTGTTTCTCACCCCTTAAATACTTTAAGACACTTCTTAAATGCCCTTTATCCAGTATTAACTTGGGACCTATAGTGCATCTGATACCATCCTGTATTCATAGAGCTGACTGTAGTATGCAATAGTTGACAATTATTACAAGCATTTGAAATTAAAAGATACAAATAGCATTTGTTTTAAAGGTAATTGAATGCTGAAAAATAAATTACACACTTGTCATAAACTTTCACTATAGTCTTCCAATAAAACAGACAATACAGATATAAATTTTACTGTTCTTTTATAGAAACATTAGATCTGATTTTCATTCCCCAATAGATGTACATTTGCACACCTGCCCTTGTGCATATATTCAGATATGTGCACACAAATCCATGCCAAGTTAAATATGCATTTAAAACATGTATGCATAAAGGCTGTAGGTGTTCACTGCTAGGACGTGCCTGTGAAAAGGAGACACACATTTGCCTGTGTGTAAATGTGCAGAAATTCCAAGGCCAGAAGGGACCATTTATGATCATCTAGTCTGATCTCCTGTATAGCACAGACCAAAGATCTTCCCAAAAATAAATTCCTAGAGCAGATCTTTTAGAAAAACATCCAGTCTTCATTTTAAAATGGTCAGTGATGAAGAAGCCACCACAACACTTAGGAAACTATTTCAGTGGTTAATTACTCTAGCATGGGGTTGAAAAAAATCAGACCGTTTGAAGTCCGTAAACCTTAACAAGAAAGTTGTATTTACACACACACACACACTTTTTATTAAAATAGTTGTACCCTAAAATAAATACTTTTGTTTGCAAAGAATACACCCCTACAAGAGTGATCAAGGTGCTGAACAACAATTTTAGAACCAGCAGTCAACTATAATAGTCTTACAATAAACTTGCTGAATCTAAAAGCACAGGGCCCAGGCTGTCTCCCACAGGAATTGGATAGGACCCTTTTGCTCCAATCCCCCTCACTCAAGTCACTTTACGCACCAAATGAGATTATTCACACATATGTATAAGTGTCTGCAGAATCAGGACAATAGGCCTCAATTCAAGAAAGCACCTAAGCACATGTTTAAAGCCTTAATTCTTTCCTTGAAAGGGATGCTTTCAGGAATCAGGGCCTAAATTCAGAAAAATAGATAAGCTTTACTGTTAAGTTCACAGAGCTATTTTCATTACTGCTCTTAAGGCCACAATTCACAACATCAAAGCAAAGAAACATGTGACCTTGACAGAAGAGATAAAATATTAAATTAATTTAATAAGGAGTTTAAAGTGCAACAGTTACATTTTGAAAAGTCCATATTCAAACAAGGTGGACTGAGAGCATTTTATAGCAGAATGCATCCTCATGCAGTAAGTTCTGTACATGAGTGGAATGCTTTTTGTTTGCAGGAACATATGTACAAATACAGAGGCTAGATGTTAGTTTAACAAAACAACAGAGTACATGTACATGGATTCATTCACGTCTGAGATAACTGAATGCTCAATTGTCACTCATTCACATAAACCACTTCCCAGTGAAGAGTCAGCTTTTGCTCTGAACCAAATTAGACAGCCTGCCCCTTAGTGTTGAAAGTTTGGGGTGGTTTTTTTTTGTTTTGTTTTTTTAATAAAAGCATATGTAGAATTTATTCTGGTCATTTCTAGTACTCAACTTCAGTAATCCCGAGTCTCACAAGCAATGCTGAAAAATCACTTATTTACTTACTTACTTATTTAGTACATAGGAAAATGAGTTAAGTTCCAGCAAGTGAATACAATTCTGATGATGAGCTGGTAGAACCATTTTATTACCTGAGAAATATTACAAACTGAGTGTTCACTAACTTTATGGAAGGAGGGAAGGGATATAGGGACAGCACAGCAGAGAACAACAATTATTATTATATAACTAACAAACAGCTTACGTAAAAAGATTTTCATTTTTAAAAAAGTGTGCATTTCTCACAGACACCAAAAGAGAGAAGGGCCAGATCCTTGGCCAGTGTAAATCAACACAGCTCTACTGAAGAAAATGGAGCTGATTGCAGGAAGGATCCAACTCAAATTCTAGAAGATGCAAAAACCTTCAAAAAATTAGCAAGTTGCTTACCTGCCTTAAGCGCCCTAGAAAGACAGCAAATGCCTGTAAGTCATAGGTTTCATTTCAGTGTGGGTACAGAAATATCCACCTAGACATTACATTCTAAATAATTTGAGCCAAATCCTGTGCTCCTTATTTGGACAGAACTCCCAGTTAACTTTAGTGGGAGTTTGACTTGATTAAGGGCTGCAAAATTTGGCCTCTTGTTATCTTTGAGCATGAATTGGGATAGAAAAGTTATACAGAGAGAGTGCAGTCAAAATGCTATAAATCTGCTAATCTACCCAACAGCTGTAATATTAAAAACATTGTTTCCTAAAGTCAGTACCTGCTGATGCACCTCATTTTTTGTCCCTGTGCAAATTCTGTCCAGCAGGAAGACTTGTCAGCAAAGTGAAGGGAACCTTGTCCTAGCACACAAATAGTGTAGGAAATATAACTTGTCATTACAAAAAAGAGGTTATTATTGCACATAATGTAAAGAGGAATGAGAATGAGTTCCTAGTTAACAGGAGAGTCAAGCCTCTAATTAAACTACAGTATTCTGCTTACAAACTAAATTACAGCTCTGGTGCCTTTATTTGGACACAGCTACAGAAATGGGCTGCCAGCTACCTTAACACAGAAGGCCTGATCCTCCAGCCTGGCACAGCTGGGTTCAGTGTAGGACTGGAGGGATGCGAGAGGCCAAACGTGAGTTCACAATTCTTTCATGCATCTTCCTGATCCTAGTGCTTCCTTGGCGCTATTCAGAAACCTACCCACAGCACTACTTAGAACAGCTCAGATGTTCAGCGCTGTTCTAAGTTGTATGTGCCCAGCTATTCACAGCTTCAAGGGGACGTTCCAGTAGCTGGGTAGAGTCAGAGGGCAGTGATTCACATGCTCTGCTGGGTGGGGTACAAAGATAAGTAGCATGCAGCTGTCACGGCTCAAAGAAATACTGAGGACCAGGCCTAGAATATTGAGGAAAAAATAATAGTAAAAAACACTAATAACTGAATTCAAAATTTAATTTTAAGGATTGAGGGTGGTCTCTATGCTCATTTCTATCTATTCAGGCTTATATATTGCAGAAAGCCAAATGCTTAATGCCTATTTATCAAGTTTGGGAATATACTGTATATTTTATATATAATTTGGATGTGTTTACAATTATTTGCATTTTCATGGTTATTCTGAATATTAAGAAATATTCTGTATCTTATTACCAATCAGTGTTAGCATATGTGGTTTATGTCATTTACGAAGGATGGAATGAACCCTGTTGGCATTGATACAGCATCTTTGCTTTATATTTCTGAACCATTCATTTTACTACTTCTTGTTCCACAACAAATTTTTATTTATTTTTATTACATATTACTAGGAAAATGTGAACCCTAGTTCTGCAGTGCCCATATGGATACAACTAGGGTGAAATCCTCACCCCCACTCTGGCCCCTGTACACTGAGGCCTGGTCTATACTGTGGGGCTAAGTTGACGGGAGATACACTCTGCATGCTGCAGAATGTGCATCTCCCATCGACTTAGTTATATTCACTTACCTCTGGATCTTCACTGGGCTGCGTCAACCAGCAATGCTCTCCCGTCGTGCAGCCTTACTCCACTTGGAGGGGTGGAGTTATTGCATCGACGCAAGAGCACTTCCAGGATCGACTGAGCAGGTCTGTACAGCATTTTGAATGTAGACATAGCCTGAGTAAAATGAACTAGAGAGGCATAAAGAAGCTTGAAAGCCCTCGTTCAAACTGAGCAGGCACTGCACAAGACAGCCTGCCCTGTGCAGATCCACTCACAAACCCAAACACAAGGCATTGGTTTGGATCTCAACCTATAAGGAGCTCATCTCCTGGTTCAGCTGCACCTAGGCTCTCACAAGAACAGCTGATGATAATGGTTGGGTAGATGTCTCCAATTATCGGTGACTCCTTAAACCTGCATCATTTTGTCCTTAAAAGCTTGTAAAAGCAGCTCACGAGATTACAGTGTGAGTGACTTTCAACCATAGCCCTAAGTAGGAGTCAAACCCAAAGAGCAGCCTTAAAATTAAACTGGGTTCAGACGCTACACCTTTGGGCCACCATTGTTTTACAAGGTAGGTTGATACAAATGGCAAAAATTATACCACACATTCCTTCAAAGAGGATGTAGTCATTGAGGTTTTTAAACTTCATTGCTTAGAAGGACATCCAGACCCTAAACATGGTTTTAAGAGGACCATTTACCTTTACTAAATACAACCACCAGGACATCAGGATATAACTGCATTCATTTCTGCTTGAAAGGTGTTAGAAACTAACTCTCATCAACTGGACTTGGGGTTAGGGTTTCATTTTACTAATGAATACCTTAATCCAAACTTCAATGTTAATAGTTTAGGGTGGGATTTTCAAAATTGTTCAGTGTTGACTGAACACTGGTCCCACTCAAATTATGGGTACAACTTCCATAGAATTTTTCAGGTGCAATTGGGCCAATGCCAAATACTTGTAAAAAATTCTCACCACTTTAATCTTTTTCTGTAAAGGTGGTAAAGCCCAGACAGTTCAGCAGAGCTTGAAGGGGATTTTTATAACCATCTCCATATATATATATTCAGATAAGATTTTTAATAGCTAGCAGGTTCTCTTATGCCCCATACAAACTGTTAATCATTAGTATCCTGTAGATGATTGTCAGAAAACACCATCATTCTAATCCGAGTTATTTGAGGAAAATATTAGGAATTTAGGGTTCCTGAATTTCTTATTTAGAGTTAAGGTCTGAGCCTCTTCTCACTTACCCTTGTTTCACACCAGTCTAACAATTCTGGGTCCAATTTTCCTTTGTTATCCTCTTATGCAGCTCTGCTAGTGCATTTAGTTACTGGGAAATTTCCTTGGTGCAGGAGTCATCCCCATGTAATGCAGAGCTACCACAATGGCTCTAAATTACCCTTTTTGCAGCCTACATGTGGAGACATGACCTTGGAGAAAAGCCTGTAGCTGGACCACAGAGGCTACTTATGGTTAAATGCAAGTAGGTACAAATTAAAGAACATTCAGGGCTTCTCTAATTTACACTGAGTGCTGGGCTCAGAATATGGGATGAAAAAGATGTCTTAAAGGCACCTTTCCTCCTCCCCTCCCCCATTGCTCCTTCACTAAGTAGAGCTCTGGCAGAACCAATGTGAAAAGAGAATCAATCAGCTGTTTTGGCCTCACTTGGAAAATATCCTTAACTTTGATATTTGGAAAGAATTATCTCATAATAGATGCTACATCAAAAATAGAGTGCAAAACAAACCCATTCGGCGTCAAAAGAGCTCTAAGTTAAATGATCTAGAGCAATCATTCTCAACCTGAAGCTAATGGGCCACTTGCGACTCAATCAGCAGTCAGTTGCAGCCCATGTCAGACCCTCAAGGGCCACATAGGTAGTATATTGTGTGGATGTGGCCCACATAACACAGAGCAGCATATGTGGCCCATAATGGTAATAGGTTGAGAACCACTGGTCTAGAGCCACCACAATAAACCTTCTGGCCTCCTCTCCAGAAAAGAGAGAAAAGGTCATCTTTTACCATCTGTTAACAAAACACTTGTGAACTCCATATGCATATTAGTCAGAAAAAACCCAACTCTAGTACTACCTTTAAGTAAGTACAGTCTGTGATGTAAAATAAATAGATTGTCCCCTCCACTAAGTGCTTGATTTCATGTAATCTTCACAGGTGATTTCTTGTGTGCGCAAAGGAGTGTGACATAGGGCACACCAATGAAAGCCCATTTTTCACTCGGCCAGAACTTTATGACAGGGCCCTGTTCAGGGATCTCAGAGGCAGCATCAAAGTAGGCAAAACAGACACAGCCCAGGTAAGCAGCAAGGCAAATGAGGATGTGCCTGAGGAGAACAGAAAACAAAGACGACGAAAAAAAATCAGTCATATGACCCCAGTAAAGATGTCAAATATATCACCAAGTTTTCAGGCCCCTACCCCTTTCTCCTGTTCCTCCTGAACATGGCTAGCGTCAGTCCCTGTTTTCTTTGGGCTAACAACATGTAGATAACTACACTACACTAACTGCATTCTTGGTCCAAACTTGATGACCTTTGAATATGATGCAAATGCCACTTATGCTGAATTTGGGGGAGACCGTTGAGGGTATGGTCTTGAATAAAAGGGACTTTTGCTCATATGCAGATAGCTGTGAAGGAGGGGCACTGAGCTCTGGCTTTTCTTATCTATGTGTGTGGTGTCATGGTTTCTTTTAAGGATAGAAAGATTCTCACCCATCAGACCCATTGTTTCACCCTGATAACACTCAGACTATTTTGGCATCCAGGAGAGCTAGAAACTTGGTTGTCTTTAAAAGTGAAGTTAGAGTCTGCAGAAACCGGGTAGGTCAGAGGACACAAATTATCAAGTGGATAGGATGTGTGGTTTGGAGTAGTTTATTAGTAAAGCTATTCATCATGTTGAAAGAAACATTCAATGCATAAGGAAGCCTATGTGCATATATCTGTATTAAAGGATTTTCTTCTTTAAAAATCAAACAATATTTACCCACAGTACTTACCACACACAGTGCAAATATGGAAAGTTAAATGAAGACCAGATCTCACAAAATGCTTTGTCACTGATCCAGCAGAAAAGTGCTAACATCCACCAAAGACCTGAAAAGAGGCCCAGCTTGTACACACGCAAGTTTTCACACCTTAGAAATGACATAAGGAAGGAAAGAAAAGCCATTATCAGTCACTATGTGGTTTGGCTATATTGATAGAATCCAGGACACCAGATTGCACACCTTTAAGAAGCCAGAGCTGCTTTATACACACAAATGAAAAGTAATGTGGATAAATGCAAAGTAATGCTCAGTGTAAAACATAATCCCAACTATACATATAAAATGATGGGGTCTAAGTTTGCTGTTACCACTCAAGAAAGATCTTGGAGTCATTGTGGGTAGTTCTCTGAAAACATCCACTCAATGTGGAGTGGCAGTCAAAAAAAAACCTAAACAAACAGAATACTGGGAATCATTAAGAAAGGGATAGATAATAAGATAGAAAATATCATATAGCCTCTTCATAAATTCATGCTACACCCACATCTTGAATTGTGTGTGCAGATCTGACACCCCATCTCAAAAAAGATACTTTAGAATTGGAAAAGGTACAGAAAAGGGCAGCTAAAATGATTAGAGGTAGGGAAAGGCTTTCATATGAGGAGAGTTGCCTAAGACTGGGACTTTTCAGCTTGGAAGAGAAACATCTAAGGGGGGGATGAGATAGAAGTCTATAAAATCATGTCCGACATGGAGAAAATAAATAAAGGGGTATTATTTATTCTTTCTCATAATACAAAAACTAGGGGGTGACCAAATGAAATTAATAGGCAGCAGGTTTAAAATAAACAAATGGAAGTATTTTTTCCCCACACAATGCACAGTCAACCTGTGGAATTCCTTACCAGAGAGTGCTGTGAAGGCCAAAAGTATAATGGGCTGGAAAAAAGACCTAATAAGTTCATGGAGGATAGGTCCAGCAATGCCCATTATCCAGGATAGGAAGGGATTGCTGCTTACCAGAGGTTGGGAAATGGCCAACGGTATGGATCACTTGAAGATTACCTGTTCTGTTAATTCCCTCCAAAGCATCTGAAATTGGCAACTGTCAGAAGACAGGATACTGGGCTAGATAGACTAATCCAGAGAATGTTCTTAGTTCTGAAAAAGTCATATGTTGAACTGTACTTGCCAACTACAGTATCAGTTTAAGGTGCTGTCACAGTCAGAAGAGATTATGCAAACAAAATGACACCTTTACTCAGAAGCTCTGCTCCTGGATACTCTTAGTTACTGGTGCACAGCTTCTGGATGAAAATTAAATTTTATAGACACAGTAAAGTGCTGGAAGCCTGAGCTGGACTCCATTCTCCACTGTACATCTGAAGCAGCCTCAGTTCTCCAAAGAGAACTATGAGGATTCAGGAATCTGCCAGATCTCCTTGCAAGAAAGGGACCTAAATGCTAGCTGCAGCATCTTTTTTTAACTGGTGATGCATGAAAAATGCCTGGCTTGACTTTCAGAGCTCAGGGGGAATTTGCCTAGTAAGCATTTAGAAGACACAACGCTACTTTTTTTTAATTTATAAACTAAGCAAAATTGATTTGGTCACTGAGTCAATAAACATGAAATCCACCAATGTTATTCTTAGCCAGAGTCCCTTTCCAGACAAGAACTACACTTGAATTCTTTGGTGGTTTGGGGATGATTTTTGTTATTTTAAGATCAAGATTTTAATTAATTGCTGTCAGAAATATGAAATACAGTAAACACATTCTGTCTTATAAAAGAACGACTATTTAAGCAAAACATTTACCATTTCAACAAAGAGGAGTTTTTCTGATTGTTAGAAATGCTGGGTTACAGATCTTTGGCACTGGGGTTCAATACTACCCATAAATGACCAGACTGTAGTATGGTTTTCAAGGACTGGTTAAACACATCTTGGTTCCAGCCACACTGTTAGAACACAAGGCAAATCTACTTGAATTTTTGAAGTTCTGTCTTCATCTAAACATTTCTTCAGGTTTAGAATTTATGTAAACATTTATTTAGACAAATCTAAAATTTGGGCCAAATTTTCATTGGTGTCTTTGATGCAGGAAACATTTGAAGTGGGTTTTTTTTTTTAAATACAAAAATTAACTTATGTTTTTGGGGTGGGGGTGTTTAGTCTGCAAGTTATTTAGTAACCTACAGTTTACAATTATACTAATGCAAAAGTTTTAATGACATTTCCTTCAAAGGCTTTGACAAAGACACTGTATCTGGCGTTGCACGCTTTGGAACCTCAGATACA
Source organism: Pelusios castaneus (assembly GCA_007922175.1). NCBI lineage: Eukaryota > Metazoa > Chordata > Testudines > Pelomedusidae > Pelusios > Pelusios castaneus. The sequence continues at coordinate 942,512 of ML685908.1, forward strand.
AAATTCCCAATTTAAGTTAACCTAATTTAGATTAATTTTGACCATGGATGAAGGAACCAAGCCTGTCCACATACAGTAGTTTCTTCTGGAGAGGGAAAAGAGCCATCTGTTTTGGCCATAAGCAGGCAGCGTGGCCTCAAGTTAATCAGCTCTGCCTTCAAAAGCAGGTGTCAATGTACGTGTGGGGAATTAGCTTGGGCTGCATGGCCTGTAAAACATGAATCCTGACTTTTTCCCCCCCCACATTATACATAATGAAGTTGGTTCACCTCAGTTGGAGGGGGGAGGTGCTACTAAATTCTGTGGTATATACAGCTTGTTAAGGAGCCTAGATTCTCTGTGGCATTAAATGTTACTTAGCCAATGAGAGAGTTCAGTACAGGAGTTATACAATATGAGGTCTTTCTACAAAAAGAAAATTATGCTTCTGGTTTTTGTTTTTAAATTGGGTGAATTTTCCTGGGATTCGACCTTATAAACACTGCCAAGAATAGTTCTTAGTATTGTGTATAGGGTCGTTGGTCAAGAACCATGCTCAGCAGGATGTCAGGCCCTTTTGGGATTTCAGGACCAAGGACACAGATCTCAGCATATGTTGGAGGCCTGGCCTACACCTGTCGCCATTTTTAGCGGCAGTCAAAGGGAGATACGCAAGAGATACTACAAACATAGAACAAGACAGCTCCTGCCCCAAGGACCTCACAGTATAAATGATCCTGTCATTTTAGGACTGGTTATGGCACATACAAGTAAAAGATTCCTGGTGTCTCATACGACTCATTTGTCGTCCTCACTTTTGAACTTTCAACTTGACAAATTCAGGGAATTCTGAGTGGTTTCCAAAAATCAGTCATTACCTGTCTGCTGCGTTCACATCCACATATTACATATAGGCCTTCTCCTTCTATCACTGCCATGACAAACTTCACTCTCCACTTGGCAGAAGTTCATTGCAATACTTTTTCTTAAATAATATACTCTCAGCTCACTCTGTGTTGAGAGAAGGGCAAGAGGATAGGTCTCCATCCCAAATGTGGAGGTTGGGCAGAGATGTGACTGGCAATGGAATCTTTAAAAAGGGGGAGAATTTTTGGACTTTAAGTATAAATTCTAATCTTATATTTCCATCAGCAAAAATTAAAAAAAGAAAACCATAGAAAAAACATTTGACTAGGTCGGTGAAAGTTTTCTAAAGATGTAGCTGCCGTGATATATCAGAGTTTGCAAATTCGAGATTTACTAAATCTTTTTTCCATGAAAACATAGCAGAAGAATGTTTTATTACTAAAATTATTCTGCTTCAATTGAAGTTTTAACATGCATTTGGGATTAAGCAGTGGAATCCCTTTTTATCAGGCATAAGGTTTGGCAGTGTACTCATTTATAGCCAATGGATTAGCAACAGAAAAGCTACCACGCTGCATAATCTTATTCATAAGGATTTCCTTTTGCATTCTTTTCTACATTAAGTGTTAGGGTCTGACATTTCCTTTTTAAAATCACCTATAAACTTCTCTTTTGTAAACAAAGAGCTCCATGCTTCCACTGCCAGTTTTCTGGGTCGCCACTCTGTTCTGTTCATTTCACAAGTAATATATCAATATAAAGGGATTTTTCCCCAACATAAAGACACCTTGTGGTTGCCTCTGTAATTATTATTGCACGTAATATGCAAGCCAGGATAGATTTAAAAAATAAATAAATAAAGAGACCCAATTCTCTAATCCGGCTGACAAACAAAAATCCAGAGGAGAGTAGGCAGGATATAAAGGTAGCTTTAAGCATTCTGTATGCTAGTCACAATATGAAATAACAGATTTCTTCTGTATGCTTGCTGTGACTTTTTCCCACTCCAAGACTGAATAGTTATGATACAGCATCAGAAAAGGGCAATGAGATTTTTGGTCTGCTCATGCAGAGGCATTCAGTCAAAGGGTAGGGACATCATAGTTTTTCTTTATACTGCTCCAGCAAAACTATACTTAAAATGCTATATTCAGTGCTGAACACCACATTACAAAGAAGGTGTAAAATGTCTAAGGGCGTAAAGAGATTGCTTTAGTCATACATATGAGAAGCCCAATTCATTATTCATTGTCAATGTTAAGATTCCTACTCACTCCAGTGGGACATGGATCAGGTCATAGAAGACCAAAAACTCCTACTGTCATTATTATGCACAAATACCTAGACACTGATGGATGTGTATGGATTTGCTGTTTGAACTCACAAAAATAGACACATGCAAATGCATGCCAATCTTTGACATTCTTTCAGCTAAATGTGGCATGAACATGCACACACATGCACAAAATCAGGTGTTGTGGTCATAAATGAGGCAAGCAAATGCATATGCATAATTGCAGATCTTTAACACAGAAAACCTGGTCTCAGCATGTAGCTGCCTTAAGCAACAGCCCTGCCTACAAATATTTTAAGATGCAAAGAGCAAAAGAGCTTTAAGTAGTAGGATGAGACTGAAAATTTATGCTGAATATCAAGAAAAAAAATTGCTGACAGTGAAATCTAAGGCACTCCTAAGGGAAGTGGTAGAGACAGTAGTTACAGCATGCTAGTAGTTACACTAAATTCTTGGGGTCATTTTAAAATATTTTTTAATTACTCTATAAAGTAAACGCATCAGAAGACATTATAAGAATGTGTTCATAGGTAAGCAAGGGCAAACCCCCAAAAAGTAGGAGGGTAGAGATGGTCTTTTCTGCTCAACACTCATGGATTTTCTGTAATTCCCTGTGCAGTTATCTACATACAGTTATGGGTGCTTTAGAAATATTATGGGAAGCAGCAAAGCTAGATATCTCTTTTCCACTGCTTTCACGAGCCATAGGGGTGTGAACTTCAAACTCCAACTGGAACCAGGTAAATTCTCTGAAGCTGTTTTGTCTTTTTATCTTAAAACAAATATGGAAATGAAGTTTTAAAAACCTGTTAAAGCAACATTAAAATTGAAGAAGACTTGCATGTGCCAAGGTTTCAGGAGCAATATTCATTCTGCTGTGCTGCAGATCTGTAATATTTTTAATCTTTCTTTTTTCCTGAAAAATGATAGCTGAATATAGTCTTGTGAAGATCTCACCAAGTTAATTTTGCTGTTGAAATCTTACCATTTGGCTTTCCGGTTGTGCAGTACATTTGCATGAATGCAGTGCTTGTATATAATAGAAAGCACTAATTTAAATGTCTGTTAATAAAAATCACCACAATGTGTTTGCGTCTCCTCTGATAATAGCCATCCACAGTCGTTATTCTTACAGGGCCAGCACACAGCACCATCATACTAACACCAGAGGGTTACCCTAGAACACACATGGAATTTATCATCCTCTTCTTCCTCCTCCTCCCCTTTGTGCCTTTGAAAATCTCCCATTTTAGCGTGTCCTACCCTACCGGTCATCTCTTTTCCCTTTTGAGATCATAATGCTCTCTTATGACAGCAGTTTGTTCCCAAGGAAAAATCAGAGTAAGAGAAAATCTTCATTAGGAAACACAAAAGGTCTGATTCACCATACTCCAGTTTGAGATTTACATAATCATAAAATGGAACAATACAGTGATGTATTAGGCCAAATATCGTCTTCTACTTGGAACAGAGAAAATGACTGGCCTTGAAAGTTTCTTTTCCCCCCCTCCTTACCCAAAATAGTTTCAGAGATAAGGTTCCACACCAGGGTAAAGAGATTTCAATGTACAGTGGGATTATTGACTGCACTAGCTTGGGAAAAATCCCATTGGTTTTCAATAACTCTCAGATTTTTTAATATGGTAAAAAGGGATTAGATGTCCTCTTCTGGGTTTAGGAAAATGCATCTGTATTTAAAATCACCCAGCAATCAGCATGGCTTAAAATAATACCTTTAATTCTTTGCTTTCACATTTAGGAATTTTCAAAAAATGTTGCAGGTATTACATCCCACATTGCACAATTAAGCTGGTGGCTCCCTTGGTTCCCTTATAATAAACAACCCAAAAGCAGGAATGTCCAAGCCATTGATTCTTCTAAAGGTAAATAACTGAGAGTTCCATACACTTTAATGAGAGATGATTTTCATATGAAACTCATAAAATAAGAGGTATGAATTTACTTATAGGCATATCTATGGCACTTGACCCTAAAATGTCTAAGCCCCTAGTAAGTTCAGGATTTCTCCTTGCAACTCCACCGGGAGGTACAGGCACATTAGTGTAAGCAGTTTCCAAATGGAAAACTGAGGCACAGATAGTTTAACTGATTTGCCCAAAGTCACACAGAATGTCTCTCCAAGAGGCTCTCTCTCCCTCAACATTAAAGATTTCTGGGCACTTTCATCTAAATAAAGTTCTAGCCAACTCCACCAGCCTCTTTGGTCAATTTCCCCATCTCTTTTAATGCGCGGTGCACTATTCAGTTCCCATACTCCTCCTATCACAGGGAGTTGGCTGCATTTCAGTGGTGCTTTTCAACAGGAAGGATTTAATTATACCTTTCCAAAATATTACTATTAGAGGCTTTTATGTATTCTGATAAACTGTATGGAAAGAATCCACCCTATTCATGAACAATGAATATTGCATATTTAAATACCAAAAAAAGGTGAGGAAATACAGAAGTTAAGCCTGGTTCTTTCTTTCCACTTCAGTGGAATTACTCCTGATTTACAAGAGTAGGGGAGAAGAATCAGACCCAAGAATTGCTTTGTAACATTAACTTGCCCTTGTTGCATATACTGGTCCAAATCCTCAGCTGGTATAAATCAATGCATCTCTATTGACTTCAACATAGGTAATCCTGTTTACACCAGATGAGGATCAAGCCCTATCTGTTTAACTATACATGTAATGATCTAATCAATCACCGGAAATACAAGCAGACAGAGTCCAAAGAGCTACTCAGGCTGTGAAAATTCCTCTCTTGTTGAGATGAATGAGGTGGCACAAAGTAAGTTCACGCCATTGCCAATATAGCAGGGCAGCGGCCACAGAAAGACCAATGGCTAGATTGCATCTCGTAGGCTCAGACCTGTGCTGAGGGCACTGTGAAGCTACAATGTTATGATATTAGATGCTGAACATGTTAAATAGTCAGTGCAGACGAGGAACCACCATGACCGGTCTTGTCACTTAGCACAATTACTGGCAACCTTGAACAAACATGACCAAGTTTCCTGGTGTAGACCAGGCTAGAGAAACAAAATCAGAGGTGCCAACCAAAAAGATTAAAAAACCATGGGTCAGGAGCCCCAAAATTATGAGATTTTAAACCAATAATAAATGTTGGGTCTTTATTTGCCTTCTTGTTTCAGAGCCTTTAGGGCTCAGGTTTTTGAGCTTCTTGGCATCCACAAAGGCTAGAAAACCATAAAAATTTCATTAAAAAAAAAAAGCAAGCATCAAGGATCTTCAGAAACTAGGGCTTTACGTAAACACATTAAATGTTGTGAGAGTTGCTATGAAATGAACTCTCAGGGAAGCAATTAGGGAGCGGTCTGTGTGCTCAGCTAAGTAGACTGAGATTCTGCCTAGCCCTTATGTGGATCATGCATTTAGAAGGTGATCTGCCCAAAAGTATATTTCTATATAAATGAAACCCTCAGGAAAAAAAAAAAAGTGTCAAGAAAGGCTGCTTCACATAAAGAAGAAAAACACTTACCTCTTCAACTCAGCAATAAGCAGAGCTGTGCAGGGGACACCTAGTGTCATTAATGAGATGTTGTTGATAGCAGGCTTAATGAATGCAAGGCATGTTGTAACTCCAGAAAGGACACCGACTGCAGCTTTAAATCTTGCCCTGAGAATTATAGAAAAAGTATACAATTTGTTTTAATTAAAGCCTTAAATTAGAGATTTTAAAAACCCTAATGAAATCCTAAAAATGTTTAACACTATTGTAAACAAAAAGTTTCACTTCTTTGACTGGGTATCAGAAATGACACACTATGATAACATCTGACAAAGTAGGTTGGAGCTCACAAAAGCTTATGCCCAAAGAAAGTTGTTAGTCTTTAGGGTGCCACAGGACACTCGTTTTCATAACAACAACATGCTGTGTCCAGAATGTCTACTTTAGCACTGAGCTGGCAAAAACTTTAACTTTGCATACATGTGTGACATATGCATAAGTCTTCATAAGACTGCAGCCTGGAGAGTTTAATATTTTATAGGCACATTGATCATAAATATTTGAAACTGAGGCCTTATTCTGATCTCTCTTATTCCATTATAAATAGTGAGCTATTATATGGCATTCAGTGAAGTTACACTGGTCTAAAACCAGTGCAGTGTTGCCAGTTCTCATTATTTTACCATGAGTATCATGATATTTGTTATTTTCCTTAAAGCCCTGCCTCCTGGATCATGTTATGCGAGACTCTCAGCTTTCATTTTTTAATAAAGTACATTTCTAGCTCTCTGGGTTGCAGAGAAAAGCTTGCAAACATGAAATCTGAAGGTTCAAAACCTTAAGACAACTACAGAGATTTTTTTAGTTTTATATTATAATGTCATGATTCTTAAGCTGTTGGTTGTGGAGGACATGACGTGGTTTTTTTTCGGTTCAGGTTTGGCAATGCCCCCAGTGTAACTAAAGGCAGAATCAAGTCCCCAATGTTTCTAGTATACAGTCTGAAACAGACATTGTGAATTTAAATGTTGGGTTTGACAGGCTACATACTTTAAACATCATTTTTCTGGGGTATAATGTACGGGAGATGGGGAAGAGAAGAGAAGGGAGGGAGGGAAATATACATATGTCTTCAAAGCAGGAGTTCCCTCGGATATGGAGGAGGGGTGGGAAATATACACGTCCTCCAAGCTGGAGGTCTCTCAGAAGCCACAGTCAGAATGCATTTCTCAGTTGTTTTTAAAGAAGTCCAAAAGAAGATTTGCCAAGAGGGTAACACACACATGGGCTAAGTTCTATAGCAGCACATGAGTTGAAGCCCAAGCAGAAAGGATGCAAAGAAGCTGTTAATCCATCTTTGTGTTTCTCTAGTTCTGGGCCATTACAAGGTTAGCAAGGCCCTGAGTGCCAATGAGGGCAACTCCAGAGGTTACTCTAATTTACAGACGCTTGCATGACTGCCTACAAGCTGCTCCCCATCCCAGAACAGCTAGAGTACAAGGTGCCTTAGTCATGCCACTCCAGACACTGACCCACCTCCAGCCCCGTCACACTGTGACATGTTCTTATGAGGTGTGTATAAGGGCAGCACAGGGCTGCTTATGTCGGCTCTCTGCCACATCTGTGCTCACAAAAAATTTCCATAATGCTGCTGAGGTTCAGTAATCAAACAACCAGGAGGACAGTCTCTGCCCCATAATCTGTTGGCCCATATCTGTGCAAGAGTTGTTGTCCATGGGCAACACTTTTTTCTTTTAATTCTACATCTGAAATAGAGCCAAGGTACAGTTGGGTAGTACCTTTCTCTAGCTCAGATCGGGGTCACAATAGTCTTCACTGATCTCAACCCCCAACCACTAGAGTTGCTCAGTATAAAAAGCTTTTTGCTTTAGAAGACAGTTCTCCAATGGCAACAGTTCTGGGGGGATTTCAGGAGGCTCTGAAACTGAGGTGAATAAACCAATTACATTTACACAGTAAGCACCTTAGGAATACTGAGAATAAACCAGTGTCCAACCTGCCAGCCTCCAGTGGTAGTGTCTGAAAGTCCTTAATGCAATTCAGTTATGTTGGACAGCAAATTGAGTATTACAATTAATTTGGGGGGCAGGAGTGGGCATAAAGGGGACTGAATAGATGACAGTGGGGAGCATGGGATAGATAAATAAGATTACAACACAGAGAGTTAGGCAAAACAACTTCAACTGAAGGTAATTGCCCATTATGTGCCTGACATTCAAAACTCTCCTTTGGCCCCTCTTATCTCCTGTAAAAAGAAAAATCAATCCCCTTGAAATTTGACATCCCACGTTAGAAATAGGAGTTTTAAAGATACAGGACCTCATTCTTGTATTTATTACAGAGCAGTTATCTCTTCATATCTGACTGTGGGGAGATTTGCCACTGACCTCAACAGATCCAGGAATTCATCCCAAAAAATCTATTCTTCTTTAAATAAACAGTACTACTGAGAAATCCAGTTTACCAAGAAAGCTGTTTAACCCTATTCACAATTCTGTGCCTCTATGCACAGAACATTAAGATATGCAACATGATGACTAAAGGATTTTTTTTGGGGGGGAGGGGGAGGCTAATTCTTATGTAATGATATATTTTTGGACATCATGAAATGTCCTATAGTTGCATCAACTGTCAAAATGCTGCCAACCACATAATGAAATTCCACAACAAAACCACTGCTTCACTTTTGCTTTGGAGAGTGAAAGAGCAGGCAGCATGTCCTGTAAAAGACTATGTTGAAATATGCAGAAGTAAACAAGAGTCACACAACTGGGGCACAGTCATGAGATTGGAATGATGGCACACAGTCATTTAAGATGCACTTTTCATAATGAAAGCAATCTGAGGAATGCTCTGGTGGAAAGGTCAAATCTAGTTGTTTTTAAAAATAAGATGATCCTCCAATAAGATTTGTGGCAAAACCAAAAACAGCTGATCTTAGGAAGGCAGGAAGCAATGGAATACATTAGTATTAGCAATTTTAAAAGAAAAGCCATTGTAGACATCAATGTTACTGCTCAAATAGTCTTCGTTAATCACTTCATTTTCTTAGATCCAGGCTCTCTCACAAAAACAACATAAAAGATGTCTTAATGTGGTTGTAGCAATGTGTTATAGCATGTTTTTTCTTGGATTCATGCCCTTTTCTATAACGTGGTTATTTATAAATCACGTTCTTTCTGACCATGCGGGTGGGGGAAGCAGACCCAGTGATAACATGATTCACCCTCTAAGTGATTAGAGCCCTAGCCTTGCAAACATTTAAGCATGTTCTAAATCTTAAATCCTAATAGTCCTATTGAACGCAACTCACTTCAATGTGACTACTCAAATGCTTTGAGTTAATCAGGTATGTACCTGTTTGCAGGATCACAGCCGAATTTTAGACAGAATGCAGTGAGTGGGCCTGGAGATAAACAGCAGGAAGAGAATAAGACAAGGAAGGACAGTAGTGACAGGGGTAACATTATGTGGTTATTCCACATAGTTAAGTGCAGGTCTAGGTTCTAAGGCCATGAACATCCAGAAACAATCACTGAACCAGTTTAAGCGCTTTAAGCTAGATGTTGACTCACAATAAATATTTTACTGGACCAACTTCTGTTAATGAGAGAGACAAGCTTTCCAGCTCACACAGAGCTCTTCTTGAGGGCTGAATAAAGGAACTTAAAGTCACAGTGAAATACAAGATGGAACAGATTGTTTAGCACAAGGTGAAACAGCCCATTAACACCTCTCCAGTCACAGGAGGAAAAGGAAAAAAAAAACTGGGGATGTGAAATATACCTGGGTACAATCCAGACAATGAACAGCTATGTCACCCCTGCCCTGCAACCTTGGGCGCCTTACGATGTCTTGCAGCTCCCATTTGGGTTGCTTACAAAGAGCCTTCCAGCATACAGGTCACACCCAGAGTGTTTATGTGTAACTGTCAGCCTGCTGGCCAGACTGGCTCTCACCAGCCTTGATTATATTGCAGGCTGATCCTCACACACCCCCAGTCTTGCATTTCTGGGGGGCGGGAGGGAGGGAAATCTACGTCCTGTACTGCCCAGTCTTCTCCTGGACTATACAAGTTATGCTAGTTCCATTATTCCTATAAAAGGAATAAAAAGCAAAACACAACTTACCATGTGCAAATGGAGTTTCCCACATACTTCAACACACCAGATTAGATAAAACAAAATAAAGTTTATTAACTATAAAAAGATAGAGTTTTGAGTGAGTACAAGTAATGAGGCATAGGAGTCAGAAATGGTACAAAAAATAAAGGTAAGATGCTAGTGGTGCCTAATTTAACAAACGGTTAAATCCAAAGCAAAGTTTTCTCACCATATGCTTTCAACAGTCTTAATGATCAAGCTTCTTAGGTTAGTCCCCCACCCTTCAAGTCCAACAGCTGCTTCATTTGTCCCATCATTTACAGTGAATCGATGGGCATGAGGTGGTCCCTTGGGGCATCTGCTCCTTCTTTTTGTGGTCCCGTTCCCCCTTTGAGAAGCATTTCCAGGTGGGAGTAAGGTGACAGGCAGTTTATGTGGCAGGATGTTCCCAGTTGCTTTTTTCCCCCTCACCCGTTCGAGCGGCCGGGGGTTGGCAGGGATGAGGGCGGGGGTGGGGGTTGGGGAGTCGCGGCTGGGGGGCAGTGGGAGGTGGGGATCCAGCTGGGGGGGCAGGGAGCCAGGTGAGGAGCCCAGTGGGGGTCCAGCAGGGGACCGGAACCTCTTGGGGACAATGTGGGGCTAGCAAGGCCCTGGGAAGGGGCAAAAGTCAAGGATGGGAGGCCCCCATGTGGTGTAGGAGGGCCCTGTCCTTGACTTTTGCCCCAGACCCCAGAATCGCTAAGACCGCCCCTGACTTCACCTTGAATTGTCTCTTGAAATGGTTGTTAAGTACTTATGCTAAATAATCTGTTCCACCTTGTATTTAACTATGGTACTCTGAGTGCATTTCCCAGACCTAAAGAAGAACTCCGCAAGATGGAAAGCTTGTGTCTCTCACCAACAGAAATTGGTCCTATAAAAGTTATTTCCTCATCCACTTGATCTTTCTGACATCCTGTGAACAACAAAGGGACAACAACTCTGCATAATATACATTACCTGTCATTTCGAAAAACCTTTGGAAGGTATCTTCTGGGGAACCACATGGCCAGAGCACACATCAGGACCCAAAGAATAGCCAACTCATCTAGCATTTGACCCAGGAAACTGAGTGTAGCATGGAAATAGACCGATCCAATTCCTGGATGAATCAAATAAAAGCCAATATGAATAGTTGCAGTAGTTTCTGGCACTAAGAAGTGCTGCTTACCAATGGACCTTATAGTACATGTTTTGACAAGGAGTTCAATCTGTCTGGAAACAGTACAAAGATTTAACCACCACCACAATACCTTGCAATTTAGTGAAATACCCAAAAGGGTAATATAAATCTGTGGCAGCCAAGACTTATTGCAAAACAACTCATTTATGAAAGGGGCCCATGTCATCTCTAAATTACAAAATGCAGCAAATGTAAATGAAACAGAGCATCAGGATATCACTGTAACTTGAAATGGGAAAAAAAAAGATATTAAAAAAACCCCAAACCCCAATATTTGCTCTAAAAAGAGAGAGAATCCCTCCCAACCAGTAAGAAAGTCAAGGAAAGGAAGCAGCAGATGGTGGTTACACTTAGCAAAAGTTTACAGATGGAAAATCCTCTGTTTTACAGAGCCATGCCATCCGCACAATTAAGTATCCTATCTATATAGTATTTCAAAATCTTCCATTGTTACTGACAACATTAATGATCCTCTGTACACAAAATGGGTTAACATGTAACTTCCCTATCACTAAACTATCAGAATGTTACAAACAAAAGGCTCTTTGAGCTGCTTCCAAATGGTGCTAAACATCCTCAACTCCTACAAAAGCATGGGCTGAGACTGCTCAGGATCAAGTCCAAATGTGGCAAGAGCAATTACGCAAAGGAAGGGGAGAACGGAGCTGAACTAAGCAGCCCAGAGTTCTAGCCAATCTCTATCGTCACAGCACATTTTCCTTTGTGAAAGAGAATGCGCTTCACTAGCAAATAAGTTCGAGCAAACTGCTCACTAGACATCAAGGTTGCTTTATTTTTCAACAACATGATGTGCTGGCAGGAAAAGAACCTAATTTCCTCTCTCTTGCAGTTCATGCATGACCAGACACACTCGGAGACTAATCAACTTACCAACAACAACTAGCAGAGTCCATATTAAGTATATTCCACTGTTGAAGCAGGTTGCATATTGACGAAATAAGCACATACATATAGGTGGTAAAACAAAAAACAAGATGTTGCTTATCTAGAAAAGAAAATATAAAATAAAACGTAAGCAAATAAAGGGAGAAAATGAAACAAACCTTTAAAGTGTGTAGGATATCTAAAACCAGCTAGGAAAGCCCATTTGTTGCTTGATCTGATGACCATTCCAGCTTACCGAAACTCACATATCCTTACCTTTCCCCTCTCCCCACAAAGCTGACCCAGGTTCTGCAGTGGGGGTCTTTGATTTATTCTTTATGTTTCTGAAAGTAATCAGGACTGGGAACAAATGTTTAATTCAGATGATCACTTCCTTAAAATACCTTCTTAATCTAGCCCATGAGCAACATTTTTTGTGATTATAAAATACATCATCATATATTTATGCCATTACACTTCAACAGTACCTAACAAGAAGAGGTTAACAACACAGGCTTTGTCTACACTTGCAATTTAGGTCGACTTAACAACACTGAAGTCAACCTACACAAAGCTGCGTCCACACTGGGCGCTTATTAAGTTGACTTAAGCGCTTCCTTAAGTCGACTTAATAACTACCACTCTTTATGTCGACTCAATGCCTAAGTCGATTTGTTAAGTCGACTTAAAACCGGTGTGGAAACCCAAAGTCGACCTAATGCCCTAAGTCAACCTAACTGGCCTCCAGGTCGAGGGATGGCCTGAGGAGAAGGGAGTGTGGCTCGGGGGCGATGGGGCTCAGGGGAAGGGAGAGCCGTGGCTGGGGAGATGGGTTGCCAGCTCCTGTGTAGCAGAAGAGCCCCAGCCGTGGTGCGGCAGGGGTTTCCCCGTGGCTGGGGCTCTTCTGCCACATGGGAGCCGACAATCATGCACAGCTGGAGCCCCAGTGCGGCAGGGGTTCCCCCGCGGCTGGAGCGCTTCTGCCGGACAAGAGCTGGCAACCCATCTCCCCAGCTACAGCTCTCCCTTCCCCTGAGCCCCATCTCCCCCGAGCCCATCTCCACAGCCACAGCTCTCCCTTCCCCCGAGCCCCTGAGCCTATCTCCCCTGAGCCATGACTCCCTTCTCCCCAGCCCCATCTCCCCAAGCCACGGCTCTCCCCAGCCCGATCTTCCCCAGCTGCAGCTCTCCTGTTGACCTAGCACCTGCTCGTGTGGATGCAGGCAGTCGACTGGAGTGTTCTGTGTAGACGTTCTAAGTTGACTTAACAAGGTCGATTTAACAGAGTCGACTTAGCTTAGCAAGTGTAGACATAGCCAAGGATTGTAGCTTGTGGCACCCTATTCTTAATAACTGATGGAGCCTTGCATGAAAACTTGTGGAACTGCCTAGATACAGATCACGTGGTCCTCTCTTAGAGGAAGGGAATTAGGTCTGGGGAACTCTGCTGCAGTTTTTAGGCTACTGGTCCCCATCCTACTGGGGCACACACCCTAGGGGGTGCAGAGGAACATCCAGCAGGGCACTGGGGCCCAGGCCAGCCCTCGATGAGCAGGTGGGGAGGGGGTGCCAGCACCTCCCAGCTCTGCTTTGCCCCAGTCCTGTCCGTAGCTGTGGTGTCTGCTGCCAGCCTCCGCTCTTGGCCACTGGCCCCGTCCCTGGTTCTTGACTGCCAGTCCTCACCCCCCACATTTTTCACCTCCAGCCCCCTGCTATCTTGCCTCCTGCTCCTGAGGATGGCTGCAACCCCGCTCTTGGTCCAGGGAAACATGGACACATTCTATTGCTGGCAATGGGAGGTGTGAGAAGAAAAGTTCAGGATCCTCTGACTTAGTCTGCAACAGACAGCTATGGAGCATTTACCCTACAGCTTCATGGCAGGATAAGCGGCAGAGGAATGAGACAGAATTTCTCATCATTGCGTCCATTACATTTTCAGTGCCTAGCCCAGTTACTCAGGCAGGAGAGAGTGCTTGGCCTTTAGAGAGCTTCCCTGAATAAAAAGGGGAATTACAGCTGCTTTGTAATTTTATAACGTATACTAACCAGCATGGCCTTTTAGTACCTGATCTTGTATTCCCAGTGCCCCTCCACTTTGCATCGAAGTTAATGAGAATTTGGGGTGGACAAGGCGCATAGATGCTGTGTTTGCGCCTTCAACTGTCTTTTTCCCTCCTCACTTCAAGTATAGTCTTCACTCCACACAAGTACAGAATTCAGGGAGATTATAAATTCAATCACCTCACTTCCATTCCCAAGAAGGATCAAACTGTGGTCCTAAAAATCAGCATTCAAAATGACAGAAACTAAAAGAGGGGCTCCTAAGCATATTAATTTGTGAGTACTATATGCAAGAAGCGTTCCTTCAAACTAAAGATGCTCCTTCTGAGGGTCACATTTTCTTCAGGAGCCTTGACCTTAGGGTTTGATTAAAGTAAAATGTTTAGAAAAAGCTATCTCCTGGTCAATTTACAGTAGCACACTCTTTACTAGAGACACCGTGAATCTGTGTCAACAGAACCCTTGGAATTAGCATTCAACCTGTGACTCAGAAGATAGTTTTATTTATCATCTGTATCACACTAATACATAGATAAATGATTTTAAAGAAAGGATCAAAATGAAGATATTGATAAGGTCGAAATACAACAAAAATATGTTTTAAAAAACTGACCAACCCCCCCTTCCTGTATCCCCCAATTTTTTAAAAAAACCAAAAAACCCTAGACCAGCTGCTACAGACAGGCTATTGAAAAGAGGGAGGAAGGATTCCCTGGCTTTTTTAGGACAGGCCTCCAGGACTGTTACAGAATAGTACACAGCAAGAATGAATGGATTGTCTACTGTTCCATATATCTGGGGAGATCAAACAGTCATATATAGGACCGATACAAAAACTGATGATTAAAATAAATAAGTAAATTGGCTTTTAAAATTTTAAAATTATTTTTTTAAATAAATCTATTTGAATTTGTGACAACTTATGTTAAGGCCTAAAGTTAGTGTAATAAAACCATCTAAATTAAATAAAACATACTATTCAAGCAGTACATGTTTGCTGCCAAAGTTTTAAAGACAATCCATCCACTGAAGTGGTTGAAATCACTGGCTAAGCACCTGAAACCAGAGTTTGTTGAAGTGCTAAACCAGATTTAGACAGCAGTAGCCTCTTTTGCTGGTGAAGAGAGAATATTTTCTTTGTTTCAGTTTATTCAAAGAGCTCAGTTCAATTTAATTCATTCAAAGTTACGAAAACAGATTGGGAGTTTTTTTTGTTTTTGTTTTTGTTTTTTTAAAAAAGCAAGAAAGCTTGTCCCTCTTCCAATCTATTAATAAAAACCAAGGTGTGAGAGAATGAGATCTACTAGATCTAAAACTTTGAAAACACATGGTGATCAGAAAGAACATATTCATATTCAAGAACATATAGATACTTCCTTTGTTTAATAAAATCAGTTTTAAATGCAAAACATATTTTGATAATCTTACTTCCTCCGTCTTTATGCATTCAGCATATTTAAAGTATTTTATTTAACTAATGAAAAACCATTTAAAATGTTACTGTGCTTTTTAAAATTGAATTCCAATTTCCATCCAAATGCAGCTTGGCACAGATATAAAATTAATCACCTAGTAAATATGAAATGTGTCATTCAACATCTTTGAACATAAAACAAAGACTCTGAATAAGTGTATATTGAGCTATACAACTGCTTTAATGCATGTGAACAAAAAAGATCAAGCACAGTAACTATCCTCCTGGTTAGTACAAAGATTTACAAAATATCAAATTACAGCCACCAATAAGAATCAACTTGACTTTAGGAAAATAACTAAAAAGTGTAAATGCAAAACAAGTTTAAAAGGGATCATTTAAATCAGTATTTCTTGCTTGCTGATTTAAGTAATGATTAAATTCAGTGATGTAAAGCACTTCGATTTAAAATCAATCCACTTTAGTTACACTAGTAAATTCATGCTATAAACACATGGTATTTTATTCTCTAAATTGCAGTTCTCTCAAGGGACCAAGGTTGTTAAATTATCTGGGCATATTCTACCTTGGTCTAGTCACAACAGCCATTCTGGGCCCTAATCATCCCTAGTTTGCACTTTGCGGAGTAATTTATACCTTTGCACGTGGATGCAAAATATAGCTATTCCGATCTAAGAGCACTCTGCACCCACATTTTATGTATGTAAATGGCAACACTGTTGAGGCAATGGAGAATCAGACCCACTGTATACCAGTTACACAGACTGGCATAAATGGCATCTAAATGACTGTCTGGGTTTTATGCCCATGATACAGACTTGCACTGAAATCCTGGCAGGGGGTGAAGAGGGGATGGACAGACACAATCAAACAAAGACACTCAATATTTAAGGGGGAATAAATGAAATATGAACTTTCACCATGTTATAAGGATTCATAACTTTTCATGACCCCAGTTGTTTGTGTTCCCCTGTACTCTAAGCACAAAGGCTAACCCATGCTTGCTGCTCCCAAAAAAAGAAAAGAACATCCCATGAGTTAGATGGCCCCAGAAATTAGAATGTGGAAGAATGAGGACAGCAGCATTCCACCCTTAACAATTGAATGAACTTTATTGGGAATGGGTGGAGAGAAAAAAAATCTGGTTTGTATTTGTTTAGTCATAGGGCCTGATTCTGATTTCAGTTGTGATGGTAGAAATCTGGAGTTGTGCCAAAGACGCCAAAGTTACACTGGTAAACCCAGAATAAATGGGACTGATAACTAGACCTTTCCATTTATTGTGTATATATGCAGGGGGGTTTTGTGTGATGGTACTTAGGGGTACGGAGTACTCGCATCTTTTTTTCACAGTGATGCAGCCCCAGGTCCCTGGCAGAGTACCAGCACCTTTTTAAAAAAAAAAAGAAAAAAAAGTACTGTATACATCTCTCAATCTTAAATCAACAAGGGATTAGGTTCAGAAAATGTTCTAGTCTCTAGAGTGGATGCTACTTTGTGATCAGCTTCTTAACATTTTCCATTGCATTTTAAAAGGAAAATGTTGTAAAGTTCCATTAAAATAAAAATGGAAGTCTAAAATGATAGTGAAAGAAAACGACAGTAAACAGGCAGGTGAAACCAGGTCACAAAAAAAAAAAAATAAGTTTCCTCTGGTATTCACCCAAATAAAGTGACAGGAAAACTAATAACTTGTCATGCAATTGGATATTAACAGTCACATGCAAGATCTCATTCTAGCCATGGGTGCAAAAAGGCAAAGGGAAGCTGAGAGACTCCTGCTATTTCCCCCAAGCTAGAACAACAGGAGAGCTCAGTTCCTTTGTACTCCACATGGAAGGGCTTTGGAACCATAGCTAAAAACTCTAGTATACAAAAGAAGGTGATGGTATTTGGGCATGTCTATTAAAGTTGCCGAAGAAAAAGTACGAAATGTAAATGTTATTTGCATCTTACCGCTTTCTATTTAAAGTGACAAGATGCACTAACAATATTTTAATATTTCCTTAGCCACACTTTACAGATGAGAGGTACGTATGTGTCCAAAGCAAACCCTGAAGGTGCGGCATGCACCGCAGAGCCCCCCCCCCCCGAGCTGTGTGCCCCTCCATACCGTGTTGTAGAACTCAGCTATCGTGGGCACAATAGTGTAGTTATCTTCGCACCAATCGACCTCGGAGCTGCCGGCTCGGAGCTGATCCCACAAATAGAGGGTGCTCATGGCTGCGGGGTAGGGGGCACTGGCCGCTTCTGCTTTCAACGCTGCTCGGTGCGGTTGCTCCCCTGGACTGATCAGCAAGGCGCAGGAAGCACTGCTGGGGGCCCCTCGGCTGCTTTATCTTGGTTTCCTCTGCTCCAGCCAGCCGGATCCGGAGCCCCAGAAGAGGCAGCTTTATAGCTCTCAGCCTGTTGTCGGATTCACCCTCCCTCTCTGTGGCCAGTTCACTTATATACACGCCTCCCAGCTGAGTCCTCTCCGCCCCTCTCTCCTCAACTCAGAGCGCCTGCGCCTCCTGCCTCCCCTGCTGGCCAAGACGCTCCCTGCAAGCATCACTGGCCATCGGACACAGCCGGAGACCCGGCTCCTGCTCTAATTGAAGTCAGGGCCAGCGCCCGATTGATTTGCACGGTGCAGGATCGGGCCGCAGGAGAGACACGGCTGTACGGAAGAATCCTGCACCGGTCCCCAGCGGAGGCACTAGGTGGGACTTAATAAATCTTCACTTCAGTCTCTGTGCGGATCACCTTACTGCCAATCCGCGCAAACGGGGGTGAAAACACGGGGCTAATGTGGGGCCCAAAGTGAAGAAAGGGGAAAAGAAAGATAATGCAGAAAGCGTTCAATGTAACATCCACTGTCATTGAGTGTGGACACCGGCATAGCAACTGAAACGGGATGTATTAGAAACATTTCAATGAATGGCCTGCAGTACTCTTTCCTTCTGGATTCAGCACTTTTGGGTTCTGGTGAAAATCCACTGTCTGGCAGTGCGAAGACTGAAGCAGGCCCAGGAATAGTTTCCCAATGCTGCCCCATTACTGTGCCTTAGCCTGTTTTGGAAGGTTTTCCTCTAAGGATATGCCTGTGCTCTAATGTAAACCAACCCAGATTCAGGCTCAAGCCTTCAGTCTACACACATATATCTATCTGACTCAGGCCAATAAGCCTTCTGGATCCAGACGCTAGGACCCTGCAAGGGGGGGGTGGGTTTGAATCTAAGTCCCATTGGGACCTGGGTCCACAATGTATCATTTTGCATTTTGGACAGAGTGCTTGAGCCTGCATTTCCCCAGTCTGGTGTCCTAAGAGTCTGTAAACACTATCCCACAATGCCATAGGTCAGTGTTCCTATCCTTTCAATCCCAAGACTAGCCAATCGACTCCCAGGAAACAGAAGCAGCAGCCTGGTTCAAGTATTGCTTCTTGGCATTTAACCTTTCCATTTGATCCTGACTGCTAAGCTGCAAACAGAGTGAACTGTTTCTTTCATTAGCTATGGCCCCTGACAAGAAAGTCTGCTGCCAAGTGTACTGCTTCTTGGTCACAGGACTACAGTCAGATTCTGGTAAATCTACGGTGGCCAGCGAGGCCAAGAGACATGCAAATGTAGGACATTTCTTTGGTTACATTGGCTTCACTGTTTTGCATTGTTCACTGTTTGTGTTATGAGCTTTATTTTTTTATAGGTTTTGATGTTGGTTTATTACTGGTGCTTTGATGTTCTAACAGCAGCTGGCGCGCCTGACAATGCTTTAATAGTGCTGGGGTTTTGTAACATGTTTACAAATAAAGGCTTTTATTTTAAAAGTTTATTACCATCACTTTCTCACATTGTATAATGTATAGTGAAGAATAAAGGCATGATAAGACAACTAGGAAGTTGAATCGAAAATGCAAGTTCTTAATACATCTATTCATAATGAAAAGCCACAGTTCATGTCACACAAATCACTGTTCCCATCTCATTGTATAACAGTCATCTCATCCACAAATAATTCATGACAATCACACACACTCCATTGTAGCATACAGCCACAGTACTTCATTTACTGTAAAAAGTACTGTACATATACACCCATAAACATACTATTCTACCTCTTCTACTGCCTCATGCAAGTCCATAATGTGGGTGCTCAAAGCATCTGTGATATCTATTGCCCATGTGCATCCTGCACCAGCTGTGCATCTTCTAGCCGGGTGTACAATCCACAACAGTCATACATCTATGGAAAAAGAGACGTACATGTCCTTGACTAGATCTGGCCCTGAGACTGTTCTGCCCAGCAATGTACGCAGACTTAGTAATTAGCTATGCAAAGACGTAGATCTAGGTAACCTTGCAAAATCAGCAGCAGCAGAAAGTCCCTGAAGCTGGTTCAGACTGGCAAAAAACCACCCAAAAGTAAAAACAAAACAAAGGAATGATTTTGCAAGCATACAAAAGTGTGCCTATAAAAGCAGCGCCCCGAGAACAGCAAGGGCGGAGTCGACAGGAGTAGTGCCCTGACAAGCCGTTGGACTGATCACCCGGAGGCAGCTCCCCAGTCCTAGAATCTTTGGACTGAAAGAAGGCCACCCTGGAATCGTTTGGGTTGGTAGCCGTGCACAAAAACTGGAACCAGTCTGCACTACTGACTGATGATAACCCGCGGATAAAGTATCAAAACGAATAAGAAACCTGTAATCAGAATGCTATTGCAGCTGCTTCTGCTCATTGTTGGGTAAATATGTCTGCAAATGATACTAACTGTAGCTAAGAGTTACTAATGGGACTATTTGTGGGAATAAAAGGAGGAACAGTTATAACCTTGCTTTAGTTAGTAGGATTTGGTATGTTTGCTGTGTTGTTTTAAGCAATTAAAAGACAGTGATTTGTTTTAAAGTATTTAATCAATAAAAGTTACATAAAACAGTGTACACCAAAATCAGTGGTCTCAGGCATTCTCCTTGAGACCCCGCACACCGCTTTTGCATCACAAAAGAACAGCAACATCCATTCAGGGGCAAACAGCTCACCCTTTGGGGACACAAAGATGGTTAAAAACAAGGAGAGTCCTGTGGCACCTTACAGACTAACAGATTTTCTTCAGCATAAGCTTTCGTGGACTATAACCCACTTCAACAGATGCTGTACAACAGACTAACACGGCTACCCCTCTGGAAAGTTCAAAGATGATTAAGAGCTCAGCAAGCCATAATAATGCAGACTGCTTTGATTACACTGGAGTACAAACAGCTCCGTATACAACACCTGAGGGATTTCAATCCAGCAAACACTCACTCATTCTACACCTACTTTGAGTGTAATTAAACCTTTTGCCAAGACCTCTGAAAAGAAGAAATATAAGCCAAAGCAGTTGGTTTTCCCTAGAATAAAAGTGGGGACGGTTACTCCATTCACAATGTCCTCAGGTTGGAATAGTGTCCCAGCCTATCTGTGAAGTTAGATTCCCAATCACCGAAAACCCTGGCATCATAAACTTTTCCAGTGCAGGTCATGTGGCACCCATCTATCAGCCTCTGTGGGCCACAAGGGCCTGCATAATGATGGAGTAATAGTCAAATCTGCAGTTTATGTGCTCCATGAGGAGGGCAAACTACAGGCATGAGTCCTATTGATTGCTGTGGCACCCTCTAGAAACACCATTCTCTTAAAACCAGCATTTACCTCAGAATATTGTTTATGTCCACCAACTTGGGGTACATCAAACACCTGACTGACTCAGAAGCTTCCGCCAGCACTTTAACCATAGTTGACTTTTAAACATCAAAGTAATTAGCAACAGATATGTAGCGGTCTGGGGTACCCAGCTTCCAGATGGTTTTGGTAACCTGCTTCTGGATTGGCATGGTTGCCCCACAGACAGGGCGGATGTGATGCTGAAGGGTTGAGGCAAGCTGCTCACAAAGCTCCAGAAACGTAGCTTTCTTCTTTCAAAATTCTGGAGCCATGGCTGGTCATCATCACCAGCCTGTGCTTGCAGTCCTGCGCCGGAAGTGCGAGTCTTCATAGAGGGTTTGGTCAATTAGTGACTCCTTCATGTTACTGGCTCCAGTTGCCAGGAGCATGTAGACCCAAGAGACAATTTGATAGGATGTGTTGGTAAGTTGCTAGGAAACCTTGGGTAGACTTGTTTGACTTGGGTCTGCATACTGTAGTGTAGATGCATTAGTGTGAGTGTAAGACCTATGTCCACAAATTCTAAATCTAGGCTCAATATTCAGCATGGATGCTCAAGTTTGAGTTTACAAACACCAAGCCTGCGTATTTGTGTCCCATGTATCTAGGGCTTAACTGCAGTGCAGATATACCTTAAAGCTAGAGGTATGCTTCATGACACATTCAGTTTTTGGTGTCTCTGCTGAACACGCAAGCAATTAGTGCTGATAATGATGGTAGTTCCGTGGTATGCTTGGAGCTAAACAGAGCCCATTAAATCTTTCCCCAAGGATCACTGAACATTCATCAAACGCTCACATGTTTTGGTTATAAGTGCCCTGGGCTAGATGCAAATCAATGATCTGGAGTGAAAGATTCCATGTCTCATTATTTTTACAAAATATTCTACCATAAATTTCAGAGGTGCACAACCCACGGGCCATGCGGCCCTTGGGGCCCAGCAAAGCGGCAGTCTTGGGCGGAACACTTGTTCCGCCCTGTCCTGCTGTGGCCAGGCTGGGGAGTTTCAAACCTCCCACCATGAGCACTCTCAAACAGAGAGTGCTCAGGACGGAACGGGCCTGGCCCAGAAGCGGCTCTGCTGGCCACTGCTGCAGCTCCGGGCCTCTGGCCAGGTAAGGGGGAGCTGGGAAGGGGCTGCAGGGGGGGCGGGCAGAGGAGCCAGGAAGGGGCTGCGTTTGGGGGGCAGAGGATTGGGGAAGGGGCCGTGGGGATGGGCAGAGGATCGGGGAAGGGGCCACTGGGGCAGGCAGAAGAACGGGGAAGGGGCTGCGGGGAAGGGCAGAAGAACGGGGAAGGGGCTGCGGGGAAGGGGCCGCGGGGGGGGGTTAGGGCAGAGGAGCAAGGAAGGGGCCAGTAAGTAAACACTGGTGTTCAAATCCTGTTCCCTTTTGCATACAAAAATAAAATTATTTAAAATATGTGTATAGAACTGTAGTTAATTACAAGATTTATGAATGTTATTTTCGTTTACCATGGCGCTGTCATATATACGACATAACGTTGCATTTTTGGCCCTCAAGTGGTCTTAGAAAATGCAATTTGGCCCGAGGCCAAAAAAGGTTGTGCACCCCTGATATATTTGCTAGCACATTATGAAATATAAATCTGTACACATAAATAACCAAATCACATTGTCATGTGGCACTTTGGATGCCTTTTTCACTGTATTTACTTGATAATTTGCAAAATTCACAAATGTATCATGAGCCATCATTAGTGTGAATTAGCAGTGTTCTACAGCAGAAGCCAGATTCTTTGCTATGGTTGAGCCATGCTTGTTGCAAGAGTGGAGGATGAAGAGGCAAAGAAGGCAATGGAAACCTGAAGCATTTCTTTTCCTGTTTCCATGGCTGATTCCCTAAAAGGAGTACAATTTCTCAGAAAACATACACCTTCTTCCTTCCTACTTTTATTTGGCTCAGTTTCTATTCAAAATATTTGTTCACAAGCACTTTGGAGGAAAACCTCCAGATCATTACTGTCATCCTTTTTCAATATTTTGGGTCATCTAAGAGAAGAAAACCCATCATATGCATATTTTCTAATATTTGAAAGATATACATATAAATACTGGAGGTAAAAATCAACTGGAGGTACACCTTTTGACTATATTGAAATATAAGAGACACAGATAGATTTTCGAAGCTACGGAATGAAAAAATACATAGCTGTTTTGCCAAATAATCGGGACTATTCCTCCTGAGTAGGTGTGGTTGTGTGTTTCTAGATCACTATGATACTTGGATGTCTAGTACTAGGATATTTCACGTACACTTTGAACTACCGCATTCCTTGTGTTCCATTAGGACTGACACTAACTCAGGAAGTACAAGTAGGAGGAATCTTTCAGGACAGAAAAAACGTCAATGAGTAAACAAATAAGAGCAATGGAAATGGTAACAGTACATTTTGTTATGAGTAGTGTACCATAAGCTAAGTGTCCACTGTAGGTATGTCATAAACTGGTCTTAAATCAACATAATCCTGTTTTTCCCTTCATTTGAATATGTTTTCCTGCTGACACCAACACTTGGCCATTCCCTGTTTTTCTCAAATCTTTTTCTGAAACTCCCACTCATCAGACTGCATCACACGGCTCTCAGTGGCTCTAGTCCCAGCTGTCAGATATCCTCTCCACCCATTCCAGACTCACAGGCTGCTGCTGCTGCTCTACTATTTCTGGATCCACAAGCTGGGTTTGGCAGTTGCAACAGACTGCCTCTCCTAGCCTCATTACAGCTGATCTCTTAAGACTCCTGCATCTGGCTTCAGACCTCATTCAGATATGACAGTTCATAAAGTTGACACACACAAAAATCCAACAGGAATATCCACTAGTTCAAGCCAACAATTTGATAATCATTCACTTTGAAGTTATGGAAATATTTCCCCCCCTTACATGTTTTCATTTATCCCTAATCACAGGCAAGAAATACACTCCCTCTGCCTTCATAAGAGGAAGACATCCAAACTGTTGGAAACAAGCTTGTGTTGTAAAGTTGAGGAACAATGGCTCCCCAGCACGTTTCCCTGGCATAGGCTATGTCTATACTTGTTAATTTAAGTCGACTTAGTGTGTCTACACTTAAAAGTAAAGTCGACTTAAAGGGGAACTTAGAAAGTCGACCTAGAGCGTCCACACTGGACGCCCTAGGTCGACTTCAAGGGGCTTAGGGGGACATAGGGGATGACCACGGAGGCAGGGGGGGCACCCCTTGCCCAATGCCAGGGGGCTCAGCCTTTGCCCCATTGTACCTAGGTACAATGGGGCAAAGGGGGACAGGGACCCTGGCAGGGCATAGGGGCAGGGTGGGCAGGGCTCTGCCCTGCCCTGTGGGGGGGCATGCCAGGCTCCCCGTGTCCCCCCCCACCCAGCAGGGAGGGCATTGGTGTAGCCCTGGGGTAGCCCTAAGTTGACTTAGGGCTACCCCATGTCTACACTGGCTTAAGTCGACTCTAGGTAGTCGACTTAAGCCTTAGGTCTAATAGAAAGGTTGTGTTATAAAGTTGACAATTTTAATTGTCAACTTTATTTTCCTTAAGTCGACTTAAGCAAGCTGCTGCTTAAGTCGACTTAAGGAAACTGTAGTGTAGACGCAGAGTAAATTAAGTTGACTTAAGCAAGCTTAAGTCGACTTAATTTACCAGTGTAGACGCAGCCATAGTGAGGAAGCTCCTCCATTGCCTGCAGATTTTTGAAGGCAAATCAGAAGGAGATGGAGTAAGAAACAACCGGTTCTCTTCTCTACAACAAATCCCCTTTAAATTGGGTGGATAGCTGAGCACTAACAGGAAGACTCCCTTCTGCATGATTCTGGGGGGCACTGATCACTGGCAGCATAAAGGAAGGTTACTCACCTGGGTGTAGTAACTGGAGTTCTTCGAGATGAGTGTCCCCGTGGGTGCTCCACATAAGGTGTGTGCGCGCCCTCACGGGACAGGACGGAGATTTTCAAAGCAGTAGTCGTCGGAGCCGCGCGCGCTCTCAGGTGTCCTCGCGCGTCTCTTGTCGTTGCTTTAGAGCGCGAGCGGCTCCTTCCTGCCTCAGTTCTTTCTCTACCTGGTGTCAGTTTCAGAAGGAAAGAAAAAGGACCGAAGTAGAGAGGAGAGGAGGGCGGGTAGTGGAGCACCCACGGGGACACTCATCTTGAAGAACTCCAGTTACTACACCCAAGTAAGTAACCTTCCTTTCTCCTTCGAGAGATGTCCCCGTGGGTGCTCCACATAAGGTGACTAGCTAGCAGTGATCTTAATTGGAAGGAGGGACTTTGTGTCCTGTTTTATTCATTACAGATAGTACTGCCCGTCCCACTGCCGTATCAGCACTTGTATTTTGCATTAGGGCATAGTGCTTAGCAAAGGTATGATCTGATGCCCATGTGGCTGCTTTGCAGATATCTGAAATCGGGACATTGTTCAAAAATGCAGTGGTAGTAGCCTGAGCCCTGGTAGAATGAGCTCGTATATGCTCAGGGGGAGAGATCCCCGAAAGGGCGTAACATTCGTGGATGCATGATGATATTAATTTAGATATTCTCTGAGATGACATTGCATTGCCTCTGCATCTACCAGTTGTTGAAATGAATAATCTGTTTGTTTTCCTAATTTCTCTTGTTCTTTCCAGGTAAAAGGCGAGCGCCCGGCGAACATCGAGAGTGTGAAGAAGAGACTCCTGAGTATTGGCGTGAGATTTCAGGAAGAATACAGGTAAGTTTATCTCCTGATTGATATGGAATGTCATAGACACCTTTGGAACAAATCTTGGGTGTGTTCAGAGAGTGACTCTGTCCTTGTGAAATATTGTATAAGGTGGGTCCGCCATCAGCGCTGCTAACTCGCTTACTCTTCTGGCGGAGGTGATTGCGACCAGAAATGCTACCTTCATGGACATGTATCTCAGGGAGCAGGAGGCTAGTGGTTCGAAGGGAGGTTTTCTAATGGTCCTGAGGACGATTTGTAGGTCCCAGGAAGGTGGTCGTGTTTGTGGGTACAGGTTCTGTATTCCTGCTAGAAAGCATTTGACTGTGGAATCTGAGAAAATGGGCTTTCGATTGCTTCTGGTATGAAAGGTATCTATTGCGGCTAAGTGAACCCTGAGTGAGCTGAGCGACAGGCCTGAGTCTTTAAGATGTAACAGGTACTGTAATATTTCAGGGACACTAGCCGTTGAAGGTGGTATAAGGTGAGTTCTACACCAATTAGAAAATCTGGACCACTTCTGTAAATAGGTCCGTCTTGTTGATGGTTTTCTGCTGTTTTGCAGGATATGTTCACCTCCTCTGACCATAGTTCTTCCTGCTTATTGAACCATCTAGGAACCATGCTGTCAGTTGTAATATCTGGGGGTTCGGGTGTTTGATTTGGCCATAGTTCTGGGTCAACAGGTCTTGGCGGAGAGGAAGCGTTATCGGTTGCTCTATTGCCATCTGAATTATCAGTGAGAACCAGAGGCGTCTGGGCCAACGCGGTGCAATCATAATGACTGTTGCTGCATCGCGTTGTATCTTCAGTAGCGAGGTCTGAATTAAAGGTAGTGGTGGGAACGCATAAAGCAGATTGTTGCTCCAAGGCAGTAAGAGGGCGTCTCCCAGGGAGTTTTGCCCTAAGCCGCCTCGTGTGCAGAAGAAGCGGCACTTGGTATTGTGATGTGTTGCGAAAAGATCTATGAGTGGTGTTCCCCATTGTTGGAAGATATCTTGTATAATCTGGGGGTGAATCTCCCATTCGTGTGCTGATGGGAATGATCAGCTGAGAGAGTCTGCTATGGTGTTGTGGACTCCAGGCAGGTAGGTGGCTGATATTTTGACATTGTGAGCAATGCACCGGTTCCACAGTTTTATGGCCTCTATGCAGAGGGAGGGGGATCTGGCTCCCCCTTGCTGGTTGACATAGTACATGCATGACATGCTGTCCGTCATGAGTCTTATGTGTTTGCGCTCTATGAGATGTTGAAATTGGATACATGCTCTGCGGACAGCTCTTAGTTCTAAGATATTTATGTGTAGAAATGATTCCTGCGGCGTCCATTTGCCCTGTGCCAGACGGTCATCGAAGTGCGCTCCCCAGCCTAAAAGAGATGCATCTGTGAACATCATCAATGATGGCACATCTTGTTGAAAGGGTACCCCTGAGAGGAGATTCTGTGGGGACCTCCACCAGTGAAGTGTTTGTTTTGTAGTACTCGGGATCGAGAGAACTCTGTATATTGAGTGCCTGTTGGGTTTGTACCATTTTCCTAGGAACATCTGCAAAGGTCGCATATGGAGTCGTGCGTATTGCACCACAAATGTGGTTGCCAACATGTGTCCTAGGAGCTGAAGGCATGTTAGCGCGTTTGTGGTTGGGGCTGTGTAGACTGACTGTATCAACTGTGATATCGTGTTGAATCTGTCTCTGGGGAGAGATGCTCGTCCCAGCTGGGAATTGAGGTCCACTCCTATGAATTCTATAGATTGTGTTGGGATGAGTGTGGATTTCTGTCTGTTTATCAGGAGACTGAGACTGTTGAATAAACCCATGGTAAATTCCATGTCCCGGGTGGCTTGTGCGCAAGTTTGGGATTTTAGTAGACAGTCGTCCAAATACGGAAAAATTGTAATATGGTGTTGACACAGATATGCCGCTACCACCGAGAGCACCTTTGGGAAGACTCTGGGGGCTGTAGAAGGGCCAAATGGAAGTACAGTAAATTGGAAGTGATCTGAGCCGTGTCTGAATCTGAGAAAGCGTCTGTGAGATGGATGGATCGATATATGAAAATAGGCATCTTGTAGGTCGAGAGCCGTGAACCAGTCCTGAGATTCCAGAGCAGGAATGATGGTTGCCAAGGTTACTATTCGGAACTTTTGATGTTTTATGTATTTGTTTAACTTCCTGAGGTCGAGTATGGGTCTCCATCCCCCTGATTTCTTTTGGATCAAGAAATATGGGGAATAAAATCCCCTTCCTTTTTGAAGATCTGGAACACGCTCTATTGCTCCTATATATAGAAGCCGTCTTAGCTCTTGTTGAATTGCGTGTTCGTGAGTGGTGTCCCTGAAAAGGGACGGGGAAGGGGGATGGAATCTTGGTTTCATGGAGAAGGGGATGGTATATCCCTTCTCTATTATTTCTAATACCCATTTGTCTGTTGTAATTATCGACCATTGGTGGAAGAATGGTTGAAGTCTGTTCTTGAACATGAAGTCCTGCTCTGATGTTCCATGGAGGTTCAGCAGGCCCTCGACCAACTCCTCAAAACTGAGGCTTATTTGAGGGAGTTTGGGAAGTCATTTGGTGGTTGTTCTGTCTTCTTCTTTGTGGTCTCAGTCTAGCTCTCATAGGTTCCTGCCTTCTGAAGTTTGGTCGATATTGATATTGATAATGGAATTTCGGGTTGTAAGGTTGGTATCTATAAGGACGTCTCCTGGTCATATTTGGATAGATCCCATAAGTTCTTAATGTAGCTCTCGAATCCTTAGATGAATGCATTAGATCATCAGTCTTCTCTGAAAATAATCTATCCTTATCAAATGGCAGGTCCTCAATCATAGACTGAAGAGGCTTTGGGAGGTCAGCCGAGTGCAACCACGATGATCTTCTCATCACTACCGCTGTGGCGATGTTGTGAGCCGCGGTGTCTGCCACATCCAACGCCGCCTGTAGTGCTGTACGCGATATCAGTTGTCCCTCACGCACGACGGAGTGGAATTGTTGTTTCTTTGCTTCGGGAATATCCTCAATAAAATCGGCTAATTTCAGATAATTGTTGTAATCATAATTTGCCAACAGGGCAGAGTAATTCGCCACTCGCAGATGTAAGGATGAGGAGGAATATACTTTCTTCCCGAGCATGTCCATTTTCTTGTCCTCCTTATCGTGCGGGGTAGATCTGTTAAACTGTTGCTTGTGTCTATGGTTTGCTGCTTCCACCACTAATGAGTTGGGAAGAGGGTGTGAGAACAAGTATTCGGAATTCTTCGCTGGGATAAAGTATTTTTTATCCACGCATCTCGATGTGGAAGGAATGGTGGCTGGTGTTTGCCAGATCTGTTCCGCTGGTTCCAACAGAGCACTGTCAATAGGGAGAGCTATCCATGATGATGTCGTCATCTGAAGTATTTTTAGTAGCTTATGCTGTGGGCCTGCAACTTCTTGTAGCGGTATTTCCATGGATTCTGCAACTCTCCTAAAGAGCTCCTGGAATTGCTTTGATTCATCAGGAGCTATGGGGGATGCTGATGTGCCTGCTAGCGATGCAGGGAAGTCCTCATCTGGAGGAAAATTTGCTTCCTCCTCATTATCGTCGTCATCTATGTGATGCGTAATTGCAGGTTTGCTCGGACCCCCAGATATTGTCCTCTGCGTCCTGATACTAGATGTGTGGCTATATCCAGGTGCCCATTGAGACCACGGCTCATAAGCCAAAAAGTGTGGATCATATGGTGGTGGTCCGTACCATGGGGGGGCATACCATGGTTGAGGTGGCATATATTCATATCTCCCTCTCTGATGAAACCTGTGAGAGGCTGCAGGGTCAGGTGAAAGATCCCCTTGGTTTATCCTCTGATCACTATGGCAAGAGCCTGGTGACAGAGTAACCTGCCCAGGAGATGTAGGTAGTACATTTGTCTCATTAAGGGGGCTCAGAGTAAAGGGATGCTCCTCCCCTGTGTCATGATGTTTCTTCTTCTCAGTACACTTCCTCGGTGCCGATTGTTCTGGCACCGGAGGATTTGAACTCCGATTGGCCGCTGCCAGTGCCGTGGCTGTCTCCCACGGCACGCTCCGCACCGCGGCAGTCTGTTGACTCTGAGCCTGCAGCGCCGGGGGAGCCGCATTCATTGTCGGTGCCGTGGCGGTGTTTGAAGCCTGTGGCAACTCGTCAACAGCCTGCTTAGTAGCTGAAGACTTCAACCTCTTCGTTTGCTTCGCAGCCTGCATGTCTGAGGAACCGTGAGCCTCTTTGACATGGGCATTAGTGGAAGATCTCGGCGGAGATTTTCTCCTTTTATTTGAAGTATGCGGCGGCGTTAGGTGTCTACCTCCTTTGTTCGGGGAGACACTCCTGCCTTGTCCAGGGTCTGAAGCCGGCCACAGAGATTTCTCCATCAGCAAGAGCTTGAGACGGAGGTCTCTGTCACGTCTCGCTCTATTGCTGAGGTTAGTACAGTGTGAGCATTTCTGGGAGATATGGTGTTCTCCCAGGCATCTGATACAAGTAGCATGCCCGTCTGAGGCTGGCATTGCCTCACGACACGTCTCGCACCTTTTAAATCCTGGTGAGACCGGCATTTTAAAAGGCGTCTTCTGAACGGCTTGTCGGGGTTTTCTTTTTTTTTTCCACGCCCGGGGAAAGAAAACCCGAGGGGATGCGGGTACAGGGGGGGAACCCCCCTTTTTAAACGGTAAGGTATTGAAATAAGGATAGTTCAGGCCAAAGGGGTCTGAGGAAACCAGGAAAAGATTGGAGCTCCGTCCGTCGCCGAAGGCGGTAGAGAAAGAACTGAGGCAGGAAGGAGCCGCTCGCGCGCTAAAGCAACGACAAGAGACGCATGAGGACACCTGAGAGCGCGCGCGGCTCCAACGACTACTGCTTTGAAAATCTCCGTCCTGTCCCGCGAGGGCGCGCACACACCTTATGTGGAGCACCCACGGGGACATCTCTTGAAGAACGCCTTTTCAGTAGCCATTGTGGCAGGGGAGAGCCCTGACCCCTTTATGCACCTTTTGTAGCTCTGACCCATGCATGCGTGGTGAGTGGGGCTAGGAAAGAAGGACCTGTCCTCTCACCAGCACTCTAATGTGCCCATCTTTAATTACAGGACCCTCAGGAACCTGTGGCACAGGGGCTCTGCGGCTCTTGGAAGAGCCATGTCACCGCACAGCCTCTTGTTCTGCAGAGAGCAAAACAATGAGCAGGAAATTCCCCAATGGAACAATAAACAGGAATTTCCACAAACAACATCTCAGTGAGTTTCCTGTCTCCTTGGCTGGAAAAACCAAACTGATGGTTAAAGTTCGGAGGCTGCAGACGAAGCCCTCAAAGAAAGCTCTGTTTTCAGGGTAACGAGTGGAGTGCCCCAGAGATCGGTCCTGGGGCTGGTTCTATTCAACATCTTCATTAATTATCTTGATGATGGAATAGACTGCATGCTTAGTAAGTTCGCGGATGACACTACGTTGGGGGGAATGGTAGATACTCTGGAGGGCAGGGACAGGATCCAGGGAGACTTGGACAAATTGGAACACTGGGCCGAAAGAAACCTCATGAGGTTCAACAAACACAAGTGCAAAGTCCTGCACTTAGGACGAAAAAATCCCATGCACTGCTACAGGCTGGGGACCAATCGGCTAAGTAGCAGCGCTGTAGAAAAGTACCTGGAGGTTATGTTTGATGGGAAGCTGGATATGAGTCAACAGTGTGCCCTTGTTGCCAAAAAGGCCAATGGCATATTAGGCTGTATTGCCAGCAGATCGAGGGATGTGATAATTCCCCTCTATTCGACACTGGTCAGGCCGCATCTGGAATACTGTGTCCAGTTTTGGACTCCCCACTACAGAAAGGATGAGGACAAATTAGAAAGAGTCCAGCGGAGGGCAACAAAAATGATTAGGGGGCTGGGACACATGACTTATGAGGAGAGACTGAAGGAACTAGGCTTATTTAGTCTACAGAAGACTGAGGGGAGATTTGATAGCAACCTTCAACTACTTGAAGGGGTGCTCCAAAGAGGAGGGAGCTAGGCTGTTCTCGATGGTAACAGAGGACAGAACAAGGAGCAATGGTTTCAAATTACAGCTGGGGAGGTCAAGGTTGGATATTAGGAAAAACTTTCTCACTAGGAGGGTGTTGAAGCATTGGAATGGGCTACCTAGGGAGGTGGCAGAATCTCCATTTTTGGAGATTTTTAAGGCCCGGTTAGACAAAACTGGGGTGATTTAGTGGGAGTGGCCCTCCTTTTTAGCAGGGGGTTGAAGTAGATGACCTCGTGAGGTCCCTTCCAACCCTATTATTCTATGATTCTATGTTCATCAGCAAAGTCCCCCGTGCTACGACCTCACCAGTGCAGCCTTGTCCCCCCCACAAGTCACACGCTAAAGAGGCAACAGCCGTGTTAGTCTATTTGAAGACGTGGGATTTTCTCCCACGAAAGCTCATGTGACAAATAAACGTGTTTATCTTTAAAAGTGCCACAGGACCCCTTGTGTCACCCTCCCTCCCAGCAAACCTCCCGCCCTATTTGTGCAAGGCGGGCTCTGGCAGCCGGAAGGGGTTGCACATGTGCCTGGCCCCACAGACGCACCCGAGCAGCGGGCGCACGTAGCCGGACCGCACCGGGCAGGGCTGGCACCAAGAAAACGCACAGCTGGGCTGAAGTTACCCAACTCACTTCCACACCTGTGGGGCGCCCTGGCTCGATCCAGTCCTGCCTGCAGCGGTGGGAGGAAATGACGCCATGTCGCTGTTGCCCTGGCAACAGCCGGCAACCCAGGGAAGCAATGGAGAGAGACCTGCTAACCATAGAGTACCCAGCGTACACCACCATAGAGAGAAAGTGGCCACTAGCGGCGTACTTTCTTCCCTGCCCTTCCGGAGGGAGAAACACACAGGAAACGTCAGCCGCGGAAATCACCTTTGCCCATTGGCGAGCGCTAGTCACGTGGCACTTGTTTTAGGGGCCCGCCCAAGCCTTTCTTGAATCCTGTCTCGCGAGATCTCACCGGGTGTTTCTCGCCTCTCTCGCGAGATCCCCGCGCGCCTATGTGCGGTGCGTGAGCGGAAGTCGGGCCTCTTTTACAGTGGCGGAGCCGAGGGGAGCGGCTCGGCGCGAGGATGAAGGTGAGGGGAGCGCAGCCGGGCCTGTGGCCCCCATGGCCCCGGCCCTCGGGATTGGGCCGCCGGGGGAAGGCGATGCCGCCAGGGCTGGGCCGGAGCGCACATCCGCGGGGCGGATGGGGACGGATTCCTTGCGGGGGGAGGCGGGCTGGGAAGATGGCGGCGCCCGCCGGCTGTCCCCATGGCCGCCGAGCCCCTTCCCGGCGGGACCGCTGGCCGCGCGCCTGTGGCCGAGAGCCGGGATGGGCCTGTCTTTACTCAGCGGCCTCCCTCTGCTAGGGGAGGGTACGGCGGGGAAACGCTCCCGAGCTCAGGGCCGCGCCAGGCTTCGGGCTACGCATAAGCACGAGGCCCCTCTGAATGCTTGCGAGAGAGGCGCAGAGCCGGGGGCTCGCAGCAGGCTGGAGAGCTCTCGGGTCAGACCTGTCCGGTGCCCGGCGGCTTCCCGCGCGCAGCGTGGGTTAGAGCCCTTCCGACCATGCCCGCCTGTGTTGGCACATCGCTCCCGGGGCAGTCAGCTGTCACGCTCAAGCAGTTCCCTACCCCGTAAACTGCGGACTGACTGAACCGCGAGCAGATGTCAGTAGGGCGCCGAAGATTGTGGGTGCGATTTTTACACGTTTAGATGAAGAACAACTAAATAAGCCCCGAGGAATGGTGCCTGTTCATCTGAAATAGTAAACTGGCTGCAAATAGTGTATGGGCTTCATTGGGTGAGAATTTAGTTATAGAATAGCCTTGTGTTTACTTTGGGTTGTTTCTGTTTTTAGCTCAACATCTCTTTCCCAGCCACTGGCTGCCAGAAGCTCATTGAGGTGGATGATGAGCGCAAGCTGCGTACGTTCTATGAGAAGCGGATGGCCACGGAAGTTGCTGCTGATTCTCTTGGTGAAGAGTGGAAAGTAAGAATTGGGCTTCTGTACTGTAAACTTATTCTTGGCATGACAGAGGTAAAATGAGGTATAAGAAAAAAACTGGGGAGTAAATTTTCAGTCCCTTGCATAGAGAGTATGTAGTAGATCGGGGGTTGGCAACCCACAAGATAAGAGCTGTTTTTAAAAATGTCTTCATCAACCCTGTGTTTAGAGAGCTGTAATAGGTGTAGCATCCCTGGTTGGAGGAGCTGGATCGGGGCACCTGCTGCAGGGGCCCCTGGTGGGGATGGGGAGCCCAGAGCTGCCAGGGGACAGCTAAACAGCTGCATGCAGTTCTGTAGCCGCAGGTTGCAGGCACCTGTAAGATGGTGCCTGGTGTAATGATGCCTCAAACAACTGCCTTGGCCTATATTTAGTTTGAGTGCTGAACCTTTAAGTCAATGTACACATTAGACTAGAGTATGTGTTTTATTGTCTTCAGCAGACTATTTGGTTTTTCTTGATCTAGCTCTCTTATACTTGGCAACTAAAATGGAGGAAACGGGCATTACTAAGGAACAGACCTAATGCTCTTTGTAGCCCTAAATAGTGTCTGTGCAGTGAAACAGTAAACCATTGAGAAAAATGTTTCCCATAAAAATAAACCAGTAAATCATTCTTTGGCGGATAGTGTTTATGCTACAAGTTGAGCTGTGGGGGGGGGGGGGGGAAGCAACTCCAATTTAAAAATGGTAATGAGTGTACATACTCGGGTTTTTTGTTTGTTCTTGGGGTTTGTTTGTTTTGCCAACTATGGGCAGCAGTTCACTGTTAACAGCAGAGTACTCAGTTTAAAGTATACAGATTTCACAAACGAAAGCTTTAGGTATAATCTGAAAGTGTTCGTCCACATGTTATAGACTGGGTTTTTAGAATTTTTCCTGGTTTGAAAGTGATACTGTTATGTGAAAGACGTACTGAAGGGACAGATGTGAAACATCAGGGCTCTATGCCTAGCTCTGCCAAGGGCTGACCAACCTTGGGCATGTCAGTTCATCTCTTTGCTTCAGTTCCCCATCTGTAAAACTTTAAAGAGTACAATACGCTTTTTGGGGCAGGGAATCTCCTACTGTGTATAGAAAGTGCAGCACAATGAGGCATAAGTCACTATTGGTCTCCATGGTGCTGCTGTAATACAAATAGCTAACAGGGAAAAGGCCACAAAGTAACTAGAAAAGTGAACCACATTTTATGTAGTTGATTTAAGTAATGGTTTTCAACCTGAGGTTTGCATGCTAAAAGGGTCTGTGAAAGGTTGTTTTTACTAGACCACTGGTTTTAGCCTTTGGTCCATTGACTGCTGGGGGAGGGGGGGAGGTGTCTCCAGACTAAAACTTCCAAAGGGGCCTGCATCTCCAGCTGAAACTTTAAAGGGGCCTGAAAATAAGAAAGTTGAAAACTACTATTCTAGGTTCTCATTCATAAGTGATATAAAAGTTTTAGATGGACTGGATCTGACTTTTATTTGGGCCAGTTGTCACAGATCTGTTTTCCTGACATAGGCACACTATAAAGCGGCATTCCGTAAGCAGCATCAAGTTAAATTAAACCCTACCATCAAGTCTGAACAAAGTTTGGGGGATTTCAGACCATGCCAGATAGTTCTGATTAACAAGTATCAAACTAAATGTACTTTTAAGTTACATGAAACAAAATTCAACTTTAGTTTATATGGACACTTTAGGCTTAACTTGTATTCTCCTTAAATATGGAGCTAAAAAGATGCTGAGGTATTGTCTAAGCTTTTTTTCCCGTGTGTATTATGAAGGCCCATAGACTAGAATTAGTAGGACAGACAGTTGTGCTACGTCCACACTAAGCTGGTGGCTTGTTGCTGTTTTGCAAGTGTTAATGCTGGTCAGCAATCTTAACTGCAGTGTACCAGGGTACCCGTTCCCGTAGCTCCTAGAGGCAGTGTATTGGGAGATACAGATTTTGAAAGGCCACTGATTCAATAGAGGAGAGCACCCAGGCTCTTTGAACAGTTTCTGCTATTATGTTTGTGTTGATTGCTGAAACTGAAGACAAACAGTACTTTGCATTAGATTTGCTAAAAGCAAGCCTAAGAATATTGGGCATATGTGTAAACTGCCTAGAGCACCTGTGGGTGGATGATGTTTTATGAGTAGGGTATTAACTATGAACATCACACTACAAATTTTGAAGATATGGCTGATTTGTTTTATGGAAACCAAATGCTTTTAAGGACAGTTAAAGGAATGTGAGGAGCTCAGATGTCATCTTCTTAACAGGGATATGTTGTCCGCATCAGTGGTGGTAATGATAAACAAGGCTTTCCCATGAAACAAGGTGTCCTGACGCATGGACGTGTCCGCCTGCTGCTCAGTAAGGGCCACTCTTGCTATCGCCCCAGGAGAACTGGAGAACGAAAACGCAAGTCTGTTCGGGGTTGCATTGTTGATGCTAACTTAAGTGTCCTGAATTTGGTCATCGTGAAGAAAGGTGAGAATCTGTAGATATGGTCACTAAG
Source organism: Pelusios castaneus (assembly GCA_007922175.1). Classification (NCBI taxonomy): domain Eukaryota; kingdom Metazoa; phylum Chordata; order Testudines; family Pelomedusidae; genus Pelusios; species Pelusios castaneus. Next base: position 978,763 of record ML685908.1, read on the forward strand.
GCCCTGGTATGTAAACACATGACTTATTGAGTAGCATTAACATTGCTGATTAGCGTTCCAAAGGGGTAGCCGTGTTAATCTAGTTCAGCAAAAGAAACAAGGAGTCTGATTAGCATTGGAAGTTACCAGCTGTCACAGTGGTATGTGGCTTGAAATACATGCAGGGCATGGGGTGGTGGTGTATTTAACCAGCACAGTGGTTCAATATGCTTTTGGTGATCAACAGGCTCTCAAACAAGCTTGTCCAATAAACTAGAGTAAAAATTGTCTATAATGCTAACTGAGAGGATAACCTAAATATTGGAGAAGTGGCTTTAAATAAAAGGTATTTACATTTAAAAGGGTAGGTCCATGTCTAAACTGAAATATTTATATTGCTACCAGCAATGACAGGTAAGGTAAAGAGTTTGTTAGTTATTTTTAGTAAAAGTCGTGGAGAGGTCACTGGTAATAACCAAAAATTTACTGAAGCTGTGACCTGACTATTACTAAAAATAATTGACAGTTATGTTGGGGGGGGGTGCAGGTGGGATGAGAACAGCCAGGTGGGATGTTCTCCTCTGTTCACCTCCCCTGCTGCCTACAGAGACAGGAAGCTCTGGGTTTGCATACCTCCTCCCACCCTGTCTGCCTCCACCCCAGTTGGGACTCTCAGCTCAGTTCTTAAATCTGCTAGGTGCCAGGAAGCTGAAGAAGCCAAGGCAACACCAGGGGGTTGCTTGCTGTGACTTGGAGCTCTGGGTCTCCCTTTCTCCTTGCACCGGCACAGCCCCCACCCTGCTGCACCCTGCCAAAAAGCAGAAAATGTCATGGAGTCCTGAGTCTGATCACTTTATCCTTAATGATAGGACACAGTAATCTTGCAAAATTGACAAAACTTTACTGTGATTGATAACAGAACTCGGGTGGAGCTGAGACAATGTAGGTTAGTAGTGCAAGTTAGGCCTATTTTTTAAATATGTAACTTAGTCTCAAACAAATGTGTGTGGAATTTTGGCTGGCACGCATCCTTGGTTTCAAGCAGCTACAAGATTAAAATCTAGGAGAATAACTAACCTGACAATTTCCCAAAGGTGAGAAGGATATTCCTGGACTGACAGATACCACTGTGCCTCGTCGACTTGGTCCCAAGAGGGCTAGCAGAATCCGCAAGCTGTTTAACCTCTCCAAAGAAGATGATGTACGTCAGTATGTAGTGAGGAAACCCCTGAACAAGGAAGGTGAGACAGATTATGCAACTTTGTGGGTTTTTATGCTTAACAACCAAACTTCTACAGCAGGTTTGTCCAACCTGTGGCCCGTGGGCCAGAATCTGGCCCACCAGGGACTGGAACCCAGACTGGGGTGGGGAGCTGGGGCCACGCTGGCCACTGGAGCCTTTTCAAATCTCCTGCCCTGAGCACACTCCACACGTGGCCCCACAACCAAAGAGGCCCTTGGCCAGGGAGCTGACTCAGCCCAGCTCCTTCCACCAGCTTAAGTGGGGGTGGGAGGCGGTAAAGGGGTTGCCAGGATTAGGAAGGCAGCGGTGGGGAGGTCAAGAGAGCCTGGGGGGTGGGGTTGAGGCATGGTGGGGAGGGGCAGTGAGGGTTGGGGAAGGCCATGGTGGCCTTTTGAGGTGAGGGGGCAGTGAGGGATTGAGGGGGTGGCAAGGGCCTGGGGTGGGGCCAGCAGCGAAGCATTGGGGAGGTCGGGATGGGAGGGTAGCGAGGCTGGCGTCTGGCAAGTTGGTGGGGGAGGGGCATAGCAGTGAGGTGGGATGGTGTTGGGGGGCTAGGCAGCAGTGGAGGGGCCTGAGGGGATTGGTGGTAGTGGTTGGTGGTTAGGGGAAGCCATAGGGGGTGGGTGGAAACTGGGGGCAGGAAGGTCCATTCCAGCAGGATGTCAAGATGGTGGGACTGGGTTGGGAGGCAAAGGGAACAGGGTCCAAGAGCACATGGCTGCAGTGGGGGGAAGGTTAGTAGTGGGACCCTGCCACATGGCACCAGTGCTCCCTTTCCTCTCCCACTGCACCCCACTGTACTTCTGCCTGCTAAGTCCCCTGCCCCCATCCCTCTCCTGCCCTCCTACCCTGCCCTGCCATGCACCCCACAGGACCATCCCTGCTCTCCCACATCCCCACCATTCCTGCCCTGCCATAAATCTATAAGGCAATTTTTTTCTCATTTGGGGGGGCTGGTGAAGAAATTTGGGATAGATAAGGCAAAGAAATTGATCCAACTATTAAGAAAATTAATATGTTTTCTTAATAGTAAATCACTTTCTATGCCTTATCCATCCAAAGTTTCCTCACCAGCCCCCTAAGTGAGAAAAGAATTACAAAGTGACCCCTCATACAAAAAGGCTGGACACCCCTGTTCCGGAAACCCTACTTTAAAAACTTTCCATTAGCTAGCTCTTGAGCTGACTGTCCAGTAAAGCAGTGATAATTAATCAGTACTAATACGGTTTAGCTAAAGCGCCTTCCCTTAGTTCCCAAAAAGTCATGAAGGAGGTGGTTGTTAGGCGTTTTGGATTCTTTGGAAATGGCTATTGGTACCACTGAGTGAATCAGATTTGAATCTTACTGTGGCTGGAAGTCGTCAGAATATTCGAAATCCAGTGCTACAGTCACCACCACCCTCAAATCCAGGTATTTCTAGTAGCTTCCACAACATTTTGGGGTCCCAGACTAGCTTTGCTTATGCACAGCTGCTTCTCACCAGGCATGCTTTTTGTAATGAAAATATATCCTGTCAACCACTTAACTCTTCTCCCCATCTCATTTACATTCTGCTCTCTCCTTACCATATTGAAGGTGACCTGAGAGAATAGTTAATTCATTGATCAAGCAAAGATAGTAAACCTCTAAAATATCACTTATATGAATAACTGATTTCAGATAACACCTGGAGTGTGGTGACTAAGCTTTAGGCCTCCTTAGATAGATGTACAATAGATCATACTGTCAAGCTAAAAGCTAGTAGCTTGATGAAGGTGTCCATGCAAGGTTTCAGAAGTAGGCTGGCTAGTTGAACACTTTCAAACGCCATAATGTATTTTGAACACAATCCTAATGGACTTCCAGTTGGTTTGTGCTTCAGTCATTTAAAATGTTTTTTGAAAATTTCTCTAGTTAAAAGGGAATAGACTGTTCAAATGCTTTGTATTCTAAAAAAAATCAGCTTCTAATTAATGCAAATACTGAAAGCAAAGCTTCTTTAAAGTATTAAATCAGACCAGAAAAAAATGGGGGAGCAAATTGGTTCTAGTATGGAACAGTTTTGATTTCTCTAAACACTAAGCACAAGCTTTTCTTTTAGTAAATTCATTTCTTTCCTAGGCAAGAAACCCAGAACCAAGGCTCCTAAGATCCAGCGATTGGTGACTCCCCGAGTTCTGCAACATAAACGCAGACGTATTGCTCTAAAGAAGCAACGCACTCAGAAGAACAAGGAGGAAGCTGCAGAATATGCTAAGCTTTTGGCCAAGAGAATGAAGGTATGTGTCGTCTTATTGCAGGAAAAAATCTCACTCCTGCAATAACTATTTAGGACTTTTCTATGCTACACCTTTCAACAGTTTGCAAGCAGATTGACTGTGGCTATACAGCAAAACTTACTTAAACCTCTTGTGCTTTCTTCTCGCTAGTTTAGGTGTGACTAGTTTAAGCTGACTGCAAATATTGTTCCAAATAAACCATTTTCTTACATAGTTTGACAATCTGGAATGGACAGTACTAAAAAACTGGTCACAATCACATTGTAGCCTATAGGCCTTCTATAAAATACTGCCTCTTGACCAGAATTCTGTCCTAGCCAGCAGTATTAAACTGACTTCCCTAACTCATAAGACTGAGTGCAAGTGGGGTTAGAGTGTGAAATTATTGCATGAATTCCATTTCCAAAGCTGACTAATTGGGATAATGAAAGATGTCTTGAAAAAAATCCTTCAAGGTAATCACTGATCTTGTAGATTGCTGTGCTGTAAAGCAGAAGTAATGGAACTGTTTCCATAGAGCTGCCAAGATAGGGGCATCTGTGGAATTGGGATGTGGGAAGGAAAAATGCTGGGCGCAGCACCTTAAATGTTTAATTGGGGTTCTTGCTTTCCAGCTCGACAGAGTATGCTTAGAGGTCATAAGCAAGAGTGTGCATTACTGAGCCTTGTCAGAAGTACATTTTATTCAGTTAGAAATTGTGTATTGCTCACTGGGTGCCTTTTTTCTTTTTAAAGGAGGCTAAGGAAAAACGCCAGGAGCAGATAGCCAAGAGACGCCGTCTCTCCTCATTGAGGGCTTCTACATCTAAATCTGAGTCAAGCCAAAAGTAGAAAGATGTAAAGGATTAAAAAATAAATTTTTATGGTGAAAATTGAATTTGTGTTTTATTGAAAAGATTCTTGTACAGACACTATTGCCAGTGTTAAATTTGGGAAGCAAATAAAGTTCTAAAGGTATAGCCGTGTTAGTTTAGTTCCGCAAAACAAACAAGGCATTCTGTAGCACTTCTAAAGACTAAAATTTATTTATCGCATGAGGTTTTGTGGGAGAAAATCCCACTTCATCTGGGATTTTTTCCCACGAAAGCTCATGCACTAAATAAATGTCAAGTCTTTAAAAGAGCCAGAGGACCAACCCCTTGTTTGTTTCACGTTAAAGGTAGTTCTTTCAGAAAAGCTTCTTCATGCAATCACATAGAAGGTAGGATGGAGATTGGTATAAGTGCCACAAGACTCTGTTGTCTTTCTACAATAGACTAACACGGCTACCCCTTTGGAATAAATCTACATGTTTGGGTGTTTGCATAAATGTTTCTTCAACCTATTTTACATCCCTGCTATAATTTGAAGTATCAGAGGTTAGAATGGAGTATCTTACTGGTTTACAAAGGTTATGGCTTAAGCATGACTTTCAGAGACTCCACTTTCAACTTTGAGCTCAATTTTGTGCACATCTCTGCCTCCTTCCTCTGCTGTCCCAAAAACTTGCCTGAATGGTGAGTTGTGCCTGAAAGTTTCCTCATCTGCAGGCAGAAATGTTGAATACACCAAATTGCGTGCTTTCATAGGTGCTGTCTCAATTTCTCAGAAATCAAACCCTCTATTATATATTGTATAAATAAATGTCTTTAAAAATGCCACAGGACTCCTTGTTTGACTGATCTAGACTAACACGGCTACCCCTTTGAAAACCTATATTATTCATTCTGCAGACCATGCATTGTGCATTGCAGTTATCCCTTTCAAAAATTCTACATCTGTAAATTCTGTGGTTTTTGGTTAGGGGGGTTGGTCCTTTACAAGGCCCTTCCCAAGTTCAAATGGGGGGGGGGGAAGGAGATTGGGCAGTACCCCAAGATGAAGACACAGAAATATAGGACTCAAGAGGAAGAACATGGATTTATACAAGGCAGAGGTAAAACAAGTGCTTTCTAATACAAGGTGTAGTTGAAGAGCATGTGCTAATAGAAACACTTATAGCAAACAGTACAGCCTGGTGGATAGGACACTTGGGCAGGAATCATGTTTGATTCACAACTCTGCCCCTGGCCTGTTGAAGACATACACAAAAATTACATCTGTGTGCCTTTGTTTCCCCATCTATAAAATGCAAGTAATTATACTGACCTTTTTAAAGTGCTCTGAAATCTTAAGATTTAAAACTACTGTATAAGAGCTGGGTATTACATTACCAGTTCCTCAACCAGAAGCCTCACTTTCATAAAATCAACCAGTGCTGAAATTCCTCATGTCATTCTCATTTCACCCAGTATATTTAAGGCATAGGGAAAGTTTGTTGATTCTGAAATCAGAACCCAAACAGAATAGGGTTCCCACCAGTTACATTTCATCTTCCTCTAAATGCTTGAATAAAGCTTTAATCTTAAAGGGAGAAGGACAAGTATATACAGCCCTCCATATTGACCAGTTTCACAATTTCACATGAAAATGTTCAAATCAAAATTCAAAGAAGAGTGCATTCTTTGCGTTACTGCAAAATTGTATTTACCCTCTTTCCTGCCCAAGTGGTTTTTTCCTGACAGGTGCATAGTGTTATATATAGTTAATGCTGCAGAAGCTTCCTAGCCATGATTCCATAGCAAGAGCCTGTACTTTTAGCCACTTCTTTCCACTCCCCACAAAGAATTAGGCTGTCACTCCAGCCAACTGGCTAGTAAACAGTACTTGATCTGTGATGTCTAGTATAGAGCATAGGCATAATCCATTAAAACAGTTTACCTTTTTTATTATATGAAAAGACTTTCCAGTTCCCAAGGAAAAATTACTGGTTCAAGCACTATTTCATCAATAGTTTGCTATGACACAGCTAAGAAAGCAACAACCTTAAATTTAGGCCTCACCAATTTTTTCATTGTAATTTGCATTAAGTAAACCTTTAATTATATGGTTGGGATTTCTCTTACCCACTGAAACTACAGATCTATACAAGCATGGACATCACCCTATATAGTAATACAAAGTTGTGGACTCTCAGTAACTGGGAATGAATGCTCTGAATTACCCCAACTAAAATTTTCAGCTAGAACCATAGATTAACTGAGGAGGATGTTGGCTCTAACTGTCAATACGTACTTTTGGACAAGCTGAACCCACCATTTTAAATTTACCTCTGTGTTAGAGAGCTTTGAGGAAAGTAAAATTACAAAATGGCAGTTCTAGACAGCAGTTGTAAATATTTATTTTGAGACATACAGATGTTTCTTAGCTATACAAAATTCAGAATAAACAAAGCACCAAGAAACATTTGTCAAATGTACAAAAACAGAATTGTTAGAACAAAGCACAGTAAATGGATGTCATTTTTGACTAGTTTACAAACCAGGCTAAACCAGTGCAAATTTTATTGCAATATTTAATAAAAAACTTCCCAACTCACTTAGATTGATAATTTATTCACGCTACTTCCATTTATCCTCATTAACACAGTTTATTTTTAAGCTCCTAAAAGGAGTTCAGTGTGCTTGAAAAAAACAGGAAACATAATCCCTTTCATTTGCACCACTGATCGATGCAGAAGAAAAGATAAAACTACTGGTTTTTTACTAATATGCATAACAGAATACATCATGGTAAAAACAACTGCACCCAACTCAACTGTTCAGTTTCAGCATTTACAGTTTATGAGGGGGTAGGGAGGTGTTTCTGAAAAGGTACACAAAGAAAAGCTGATCTATAGAAGGCACCTGAAGGTTTCAGCTGGTTAAATGAACACATTTTTATTTGTAAATGCTATCAACTGAATTAAAAGATTCAACTGTTCATGAAATATAATTACTTGATTGAAGAAATTGATTAATGTTTAAAAACAAATTTCTATTTTAAGATGGATTCAATTACTTTTTAAAAAGTTTTTAAACAAAGTTGTTATAAAAATACAGATTTCTATGGCCTAATTAATACATACATTGCAAACATACCCCATGCTGCTGTTATTTATATGAAAATAGCAAGCTCAAGCTAAGATACATGTATATTCTAAAACTGAGGCAGTATAGAAAAACATTCACAGTTATTGTGGAAAAAGCCTAGTAATTCACAAGTGCAATGTGAATTAAAAGGTTAGCCAACATGTGAAATTCAGATATGAGAGACTAATTTGGTAGTTTTTTGAGAAAATGAAATACAATTTCGCTTAAGATACATTTACTTAGTAAAATAATTTTTCCATTAAGAGGTTATTGTCAACTTGCAGTATATAAAATATGAACGCAGAATATGGCTATCAGCATCATGCACAGATGTTCCCACTATTTTCATGGTATGTCTGCACAGCCTTTTAATTCAGTTTTCTATTTCTTCTATATACACAAACTTTTGGGAATCTATTGCATTTTCATTTACAATAATTACAATTCATCTTTGTAATGTTCTGGAATTTATGCAGTATGCACATACAAGGCTCAAAGAAAGTTCTACACTGAAAATCTTCATTTCAAATGTCTAAAGACCTATTTAACTTTACAGAAAATGTAGATATTTTGTTTAGTAAAAGGGCAAAAAGGCAGATTTGGTGCATTTACAATTAAATGAACATTGCAAAATACAATGCTCTCCACATATTTCATCAGTAGTCCAAAATGTTTAAGACCATGTAAATGTTTGATATTTGTTTTATCTTAGACTCAGGTTAGACATCACAGGTTCACTCAAGATCTCTCTACACTAAAGCTTGGTGAAATCAAGTTGCTTCCAGCTCCACTTATGTGATCATTTTGATTTGGCCCCTGACTGTGCAGCACAACAGCAGGCTCTTCAGGCAACAGTAATTATCTTTATGATTATAAATTAGGTTTCTAAAATGGTATCCAAGGAAAGCAACTCCATCCCACCCCTGGCTGCTGGTTACATGCCACATGAGAACTGCTCTGCCTCTGGAAGCCAAGGGTTCCCAAGTGAACCAGGCAGTTATTTTCTGCTTATGCAGAAGGAAAGAACTGGGGCTCAAATCATTCCTATTCCTTTTGGAATGACATCTGGGGAAAGCTCCCTCAAGCACAACGGATTTATGGTATTTGGATCACTGGAGAATGTAGTTTGAAGTGTTAATTCTTATCAAGACACTTCAGTCTCCCACATCCCCCAGTTTATTAGGTTATTGTTTTACAGGGAATAGTTTATCATTTCTTTTGTGCTGGGGGAAAGAGGGAAAATCCATTTAAAATGGAAATTAAAAGCTTCAAGAAATTGTCCTCATACATTTTGGGTCATACATTTTTGACCATATGGGTATTAACGTGCATTCAAGTCTAGTCAGGAGCCACAGCTGCTTTCCAAGTGCAGTCATAATGGTTTGCATGTTCAGATAAGGTAAGCACTCATCTCTAGGAATCGAGACTACTGGTCTCAGTCTCTAACATTCACAGCTAAATATTTCCTATAAAGAAGTTTGATCAAACGGGGAAGAACAGGAAGTGGTATGCCATCAGAAAGAGGCAGCAATATACAAGAGCCTTCAGTACTGGCTACTCCAGCTTCTGGTGGGCAGATCTAGCATTTTAGATGAACAACTGTTACCTTTAGGACCCTCACTTTTCTCCTGCATAATGGAATCTATTCTAGAGTTAGCTAGGTAACCAGCTATGAAAAACTAGAATTCAAAACCAAACAGTTTAAAAAGAACCCATGCCCAACAGAAAACAACAGTTCTCAACATGTCCGGTATTCTAAGATGGAAAGTAATTTTAGCATGCTGTATGACTGACTTCATCTCCTTACATAGAGTGCTTTCAGCTAGCTATAAGTCATGTATGTACAACACAATAGAAGCTATATTATAACATGCCGGGGAATCGATGTGATGGAGTAAATCTAGGGATTTGAAATCCTCTACAGGAATGGTTCAATCCAGGATCATAAGAGTTTCCTTTTGACCTCATTAGTCTTAGGATACCTGTTTTTACAGTGTGTAAAGGGAAACCATGTTTAGGAATTAAACATTTAACAGTAGACATCATGACACACAAGCCACCCTGGATGTTTACACAAGCCCAGTGTCAGATTGTTGAAGATTTTTAACAATGTAATATGAAAGGGTTGTTTAAAAAAAGCCAATTGATTAAACAATGTCATCCACAATTATGTCCAGAGAGCAAAAAAGGAATCCAATTATTTTATTATTAATGAGTAGGCAAAACAACAGTGTAAAACTTTTCTACAGTCCAGGGAAATACGGATATCTAAATATTTAGTATGCTCAAAGTATATTGCCATTTAAATTGTTCCAAGAAGCTGTAAAGCTTAGTTTCTTATTATTTAGGATCATCGATGAGAGGCAATAATTTAATCTGGGCTGCTGTACTTTTAAAGCCAGTGGTAAAGTATTAGGCACAATCTTTGCTAATTGTATAAAACTCAGATTAACAACTATAATGTAAATGTAACAGTGTTCATGGGCATGCATCATTCGGATTTTTAAATTTAAAATATTAATTCATTATATTGGTGGGGAGGGAAGCAGGGAGAAGAAAAAGCACGGATTCAACGAGAGAGTGTAAGACAGTACTCGAATTGGTCTGAAATCAGCAAAGGAACAAATGAACTCAGGCTAAAATGAGAGAAAAATTCAGATAAATTTCTCGTATTATGTTTGTGCTTCTTTGCTTCTGAGAACTGAAAACGCTCAATATTTTCATTGAGAGAGGATTCCAGATGAACTTTATCTACTAGCATAGCCTAGGATCACCAATTGCTGGTTTTTTTAAATGTGACCATCCAGCCTACAATGCCAAAAATATTTTCTGATACAAATAGTGCAAAATCCATTGCTCTGAAAAACACACATACCTTATAAAAATGTTTTGTCAGATACTTTGTTTCTGAGGAAGGGTTCTGTTACTAGCACTTTCAATGAAATTCTGTTGCCCCTGATCTTTGTCAAGAGTTGAAAAGATTGAAATGTGAAAAATTAGGAAAGATGCTGGCATGGGAGTAGCATGATCAGAATGCACTCAAGATGAAAGGGGAACCATATCTAAGTCGCATTGTTTTAATAATTCATTAATGCTTTCTCGCTTAGTTGTTTCTTCCAGGAGTGACTTCCTCAGTAAAGGGACATGTACTAATTCACTTAATTTGATTTAAGCAGAAGCAGCAGTGCTATCCAAATGTTACCATATACTTTAGTTATGGAAACATTTAAGTCACAGACTGGTGTCTCAGTTTCATTTTGCAGAGGACAAGTATAGTCAAGTAGGTGTGTAAGTTTCTCATCTACTGGCAATCAACTAAAGATGGTTTTAACTGTTAAGATCAGTCAGTCAAGCTCTTAAAGTTGTATGTGCAGAGAAAAATTGAAGAGTTGTATATAAATATCTGTGTAGTAAAATATATTGAATCTGGACTTACAGTGCAAAATAATTATCCCACAGGTTAGAAAGATACCAGGTGAGGGGTAATAGTGCCTTAAGCCACAAGTTCACCTAGAGGGGCACTTTTCATGGGAAAAAAATAATCTTAATTGCTGGTCAGCATCTGTTTGTCAAAAAACCTTTTTGCACCCCAGTTACATAAAACTATCTCCCTAGCTTGCAGAGAGACACCCATCTCCAAGCTGCTCAGGGCAGAAGCCCATCATTGACTGGGAGAACAACGCAATATATAGTCACAGTAGATCTAATATCATGGAGGAGGACATTAAATAGAGAAAAGCTAAAGTTTTATAATATAGCCAAAATGGAGGGGTTATTGCCAATCAATAGGTGTTTAGATTATTGACCGGGACAAGGAACATTGTCAAGAAGAAAGCTAATAACTAAAGCTATTGTTTGGTATTGTGGCCTGTCTAAAATAGCTACACTGCAATTCACAATCCATAAATATGTACAGACATACTGCCCACATGCAACAACAGATCCCTCTTTACTGGTGCACTTAACATGCTACTGGGCTAGAAAAGCAGTTCAAAACATACATTTATAAAGTATCCCGATACTGATGGTCTTTAAGAAAGCCACCAACTAAATAGTCTTCACCTACCATCTCCCTTCTCAACCACTTAATGCTAAAGATGGAGGACAAGTGAGAAGAAAAAAATATATACAGGAAAAAAAAGTTAAGGCAGATAAGCCATTCAAGAACTGAATATTCTTGGTTTTAAGTTTTAAGGTATTTTATAGCACTTCACACTATTTCAAGAGATGACAAAATAAAAAAAAATAAAATGAGAATTTGTCCCAAATAGAGATTTGATTTGGATATAATTTACTGGATTAGTCTTCTTTTATGAACTTGAATCCAAATCTACCTTCTCAGTTTTGTCCCACCTGTGTTTGTCCTGCGAAGTTCCATCACCTCTTCCCTTATTTTTATATGATAGGTGCTCCAAAGCATTTCCTGCACCACTCCACACTTCTGCTTGGCGGTTCATCTATTTTCTGCATCTTCTCAAGCACCTCTGCCGTTAGACTTTTACATGCAAGTCTGTATTCACTGTCAAACGCCTCTGGAATAAATGGAGCATAGTTGAAAGTGCTGCTTAAATGACTTCAAATGCACATCATAAATATTTTCCACAAAATCAACTTTTTTTTAATACACCACTCTGCAAGATTTAGCTGTTATTTTAAGTAAACAATAATTCAGAATTACAAAGGCAACATTTATAGTAATATTCATTACTTATTCATGAAGCGAGAAAGGCTGCAAATTGAAGAGAGTAGAAGGCCTTAAAACAAATGCTATTTTTTAAAAGCTAGCTAGCCTAACAGCCCACACACACTGAGCCTTCTCTTGATTATATTTGTTCAAAAAAAGTTATGCAGATTTTACAGTATTTTCAACTTACCAATGTCAATGTTCTCTCTCCCAAGAGACACCAATGACAGGAAAAGGATTTCTCTATAAAAACTTCTGTAAAATATTTTAAAATCCGAGTTAATACAAGTACAAATTACCCTCAAGAAGCCAATCTCAAAGATATGTTTACAACCTATAAACACAGCTTTGTTCATCTGTTTCCAATCTTATCTGTACTGTAAATGTTTGTTACCAACTCTTGGATTTTATGAGTCCTGAGGTTTTGGTGCGTTTCTTCGAGCCTATTGTCCGGAAGTCAAGGGTTTATATGACAGGAGAGGCCAAATTTAATGACCCCTCAAAAACCCTCCTCCCCACTGACCAGAACCTTCTAGCTCCATTACCCTGCCACAGGACAGAAGCTTCAAGTTCCGCATCCCAGTCTTGTAGATGGAAAATTTGAGGGGGAAGGCCACTAACCGTCAAAGAGCATTATGTGGCTCATGAGCCACAGTTTGCCCACCTGTTATATGAGAATCTCAGCTTTCATTAAACAACAACGATGCTTTAGCCATCGTACTTGTGGAGAAAAGGTTGAAAATGTGACCTCTAGAGGTTCATAAACTACAAGGCAAACAAAAACACTCAAAATGTATTTTCAAAATCTCATTCTTAAACTTAATGATTTTTTGACATTTGGGATTGGCAATGCGTTTCAGAACATCACATTAAACACAGAGGTGGAAGGTATTAGGACCAAAAGAAATCAGGAATTGCATTAATGAATGAAGTGATTTTGTTAACACCTCAAAAATGCAGTTTCTGTACTTCACTCAGTCACTACTCACTTAAGTATGGCATAAGGCTTGCAGAATTAAAGACACACCACTCTGGCAAACTGATACATTCAAGCTGGTCTCTCGATATCATACTTTCACTGCATTCTTTATAGATCAGTGTAGACCATGGCAGAATGATGAAAGGGAATAGCCTACACCTGGTCTGTTGATTATACAGGGGGAAAAAATTGCTTTCATCTTTACTTAATAAGCATCTCTGGGGTGTTCCTCTATCACCCAGACGCAAAAGGTTTCAATGACTAATGTAAACTTTCTAGACTCATGCAGTGAGGCTCAAGGTCTCCAGATATTTTATACCTGCTTTTGCTTGTGTATTTATTTCACTATATGTAAGAATCAATGTGTACACACACAACTGGGGGTTTAGCTACTTGATTGCACATAATTACAGTAACTGTACGCACAGTAGATCTATATATGCCAGAATCTGTATAGATCTCAAGATGCCCTTATGAAAATCTGATCCTAAACATCTGATTGTAGTGTGTATATTGATTGGGAGTCTCAGGGGGGGTTGAATGTTTTATTACCATCTACAGGGGTGTTTACAACACTTACGTGGTATGTGACCCTGGTGTAGGTTTGGGTATGGCAGTTGGGGGGAGAACAACAGAAAACACTGCCTTTACCTTTGTCGTTTGATGCCTGGTTTAACTTTCTGCAGAAGGAGGTTGATAGGTTTAACAACATCATTGTTTTGAATACTCAGTTTGATGTTCTCCACTAAAGTGCTTGTTGCCTGTTGCTCTTCTGAAGGTATGGATGTTTTCTTCTCTGCTGAATCTGATAAGAGAAATGCTGCATTTCAGGCCATTACAAGAAAAGGAATAATTCTTAAATAGTCTCATTCCTAGGAAACATGCAGTAAGCACAAGATATAGGTGGCCTCTGCATGCAGAGAACTTTTGTCCATCCTGCAGAAGTTTCCTCTGCAATGAAATGGCTTTGCCTGACGAAGTGGGATTTTCTCCCACGAAAGCTCATGCGATAAATAAATCTGTTAGTCTTTAAAAGTGCCACAGGACTCTGTTGTCTTTCTACAATAGACTAACACGGCCACCCCTTTGGAATTAAAATGGCAGAGACTGTAAATAAATACAGCCCTTGAGTATGTCCTGACAAGAGAGCACAAAGACCAAATTGCCTCCAGTTCTCTGAGTGTATATTTTTGTAACAAAATCTTTGTATATTGACATGGGTACAAAAGTGGTTCTTTTTAAAATGTTACAATATCTTGTTAATTTACATTTAGTTCAAATACTTGGAGTGCAATCCACCACAAGACAGACATGTAATCAGAGGTATTTGGTGCATATTGTTGAAGGTTACCACGTTTCAGTCACGCTGCATTAGTTTTTTGGTTGCAAACTGAACAAAAGGTTACATTCATTCTAAAGCAAAGAGTAATATTTATGCCATCAGGCGACCTTTAGGAACAATCTGTAAAGAAGCAAAGTGAATTGCCATTGCTAAATTTGGGCCATGTGCTAACATTAGTGTAGGAGTAATGTGGAGCTGAAACAACTGTATTGCAAAAACAACAAGCAGCAGCTGATTTCGTCAGGCATAATTTACACGTTGACCACAAAGTTTTGGTGGATGAACTGGTGGGGAAAGGAAGTTAGATTACAGGCAGACAGTGCGTAGCAAAGGGCATTTTTTGATGAAAGTCACATCAGGCACAGTGATCACGCCAATAAGTTTTGGACTACATGGATAAAGAAGCAGGATTCAGTGTATTTGGTGAACACATTTTTCTGTTTTCCAGCTATTTTCTGAATTTACTACAAGTTCTCTCAACAGTATTACTTGGCCAGCTTTTAAGCACAAAAGTATTTAAAACAAATCTTTTGTGTCCTTATTTACATCATATGAGTTTGTGTGCTAATTCCAATTATAGATACAACAGTGCAAGATACAAGTTGCTATTCATGTTTTCATGTCACCAATGTCTTATTAAATAAAACAAAGCAAATGACATGCCGTTTGCTAGTTTTCCCACTACTTTTTGGGGGTCACTCAGTCTGCTTAGATTTAAAGCTCCTTTGGGATGGATACTCTTCTTCCGTGACATTTTACAGCTCACCTCACTTCTTAAAATTAACACAAGCAGAACAGTTCAGCGTAACAAGAAAATGTTTAACACTGACATAATGCAATGGTATTCAGTACACGATACATGTTTCAAAATTTTCCTGCAGTAGTGAAAATCATTGAATTGAAGCTATTAGTATAAACATTACAGATATACATGGTGAATTGGATGCAAAAAAGATGGCAACGATTTTTTTAAACAAAAGCAAAGATTTTATTTTAGAAAGATTTTCCTTTGCAGCAGTTCTTCCCTTTCATGGTATACAAATGTGGCATGTCAGTAACACAGCATGGAAGTTCAAACCCATGCCCTTACTGAAGTTTATGTACAGGCTGCCATCTGACCAAATCCTTCCCCTATTTTATTCCTTATAGATAAATACACAGAGAACAGAATAGTGCAGTTTATATACGAAGTAGGAAGGCAACAAACAATATCAAGTTCCACATTGTTTTATCATACAAAATGTGGTGGGTGCTTTGTGAATACAGTTCTTGCCATAAAAAGCATACAAAGAAGCCACAAGCTAAGAAAAAAAACCCCTTTATTATCACCTCTGACTCCCCATCCCACACTCACTCTTTCACACTTGTTGCACTTACTGAGATTTCTCCAAGATACATAAAGAGGTTCTCCAGGCTCTTGGTGAAGGTTGATGTTGTCCCACAGCAGCTGGATATATACTAACTTACTGTCTTGAGACAGAGATGACAAAGGAAGCTAGAATGAGGGAAAGGGAAGTTTAAAGAGGTCAGCACAGGATCATGTGATTAAAAACTTGATAATAGGCTCAACAAATATTTCTTATCTCTATTGAAAAGATTTGTGCTACTTATGTTGAGACAAACATAGAGAGACTAAACTGCAGATGTCATTTTGTAGGAATTGAATAGCGTATTGTTTGCATTGCAGTATTGAGTAGCTTTTCTGATTTAACTTAAACCCCTTCCTGCGTGATACAAGTTAAACCAAAAAAAAGGCCATTTGTATCATTATAAGAAAATCTACACAGACAGCATTGATATAAATATATTATTTGTATTGCATGAGCCCTTAGGAGCCTGAGTCACAGACAAGAGCCCTAGTGTACTGTGCTCTGTACAAACACAAATAAAAAGATGGCTCCTGTCTTGCTGGTAGTATGTGCCTAAAGTACTGTTAACAGATGGTGATCCTGCTGGAAAGGCTTTACATTACTCCGTTTCCAAGCTCTAAGAAAGGAAAGCACTCGGATTTTGTGTAATCGGTGCTCTGTTTGTAGAGCAGGTTGGAAAAGGCAGCTGCCCACAGATATTTACTAAGAACAGAAATTATCCTTAGCAACAGACCTAGTGGGTCACTTACCAGCCACACAAAACTCACAATTACAGCTCAGTTTTTTACAACTTTTGTAAATTAGAAGTACCTTCTGAATTAGCATGCACTTGATCCATGAATCAAGTGCGAGATGGATGAGAAAGCTGTTTAGTTCATTTGCAATCATTATAGGCTTTTCCCTGATAAGCTATTTTCCAATTTAGTTTGTGACGTTTGCAAGTGATGGGGCTTCAGGTCACATCTGACAGACTATTCAGTTATGAATTTCAAAGCTTTTAAAAAGCTGGAGAAAAAATTGCGAAGTTAACTGCATAAGTTACCAGATGCGGAATGAGCAACTGGTCACATGTGGCATGAACAAATACCTACTGACCACTAGGTATTCGCATTTGGTACACATGCAGAAGTCAGATGTGTACCCATCTTTGAAAAAATATCTGGCCCTTAAAAGAAAGCATGAAAAGCCAGAGAATACTACACCTGATCCTCTATCTTTTATTCTATTTTTATACTGATGTGATTCAGCAAAGTTACACTAACAAAAAACTTGTGGAATAAAGCATGGAATCGAGTCCAATATCTGAAAGGGATTTCACAGTGAATCACAAGGGACTCTGCCTTTCTGTGATATGCTATAAATTACATTTAAAAGTTCATGAGTTGTTTTTCTCCATTGCTTCTTTCTACTCCCTACCCACCATCAGCTGTCTGACATCTCCTAGAAACAAAAATAACTTAATATGCTGCCATGTTTGTGTATGACCAATTACTCTCACAACACCTACCTGCACCCCATCATTACAGTGTTCGGATGTCAGAATGAGTCCTGGCAAGTTGCTAGGTAGATCCAACCGCCGGAAATACCAAACCAGGTTCCAGAAAATGATGGGATGTTGGTTGATAAATGTGGACGTGTGAATCACTTGTTCCCCTTCATTCTCTAATAAGGATTCAAGCTCCTTGCGTAGTACCAGAGGGCTCAGGTAAGGTACAGACAGAGGGAGTGGATTAGGCCTTTTCCCTAAAGGATCCTGAAAGAACAGCAGCAATTACTACTTTACAAAATCAAAGACATTTGTTCCTCAGAAATACTTCCTGGGATCATTTCCCATAACAATCTCAAATTGCACTGCTGCAGAAGTAAAATTTCTAAGTCTTTGGAAGCAAAAAACACACAACAGCTTTAACGGGTTGTCGGTTTTGAATTCTGAACATTTCCTTCTCTTTCTTCGCAAAACAGAGCTTGTTAAAGTAATTGGTCTCCAGAAGATGAAGACAACATTGCAATACTTTATAATGCAAGCCCATAACAAAGCAATCGAGTGGAAAACAAACTTCACGGTTAAACAGCAGCCATTCCAAGGAGAGACATACTTGTTTAACATGGAAGTACCTACTGTAATGAACTCCATTTTCCTCCCTTCTCTTCCTATAAGAGAAAACATCTGAATCATTTTTGGTGGGGTAGTCAGAAGGTAAAATGACTTGCATAAATCTCTTGGAATAGTGTGCTCTTTTTATTTTTATTTTTAGATGGTCCACTCCAGAATGTTGATCATTTGTTTATAAATTTCTGATCCTTTTAGAAATGTAATTCCAGAGGAAGCATTTCAAATCAAGAAGCATGGCTTAAATGTATCCCGGAAAGGCAATCCTTCAACCATATCAGAGCAGCTGAGCTAGGGAAGGAGGTTTCTAGCCAGGGTTTCTAGATATATGCATATTACTTTTAGGGAAAGGGGAAAATGTTGACATGCAAGAATGACAAGCAGCAGTAGATTTTGCAGAATGTTGTTTAGGCAGCAATTCATTAGCATTCTGTTAGATTCATTTAATATCAAACCTCTTATCTGCAACGTACCACAACTTCTTGCAAGCTATTCGGAAGACTAACTGTTGAAATGCCATGAGATGGTCTGTGTGAGAGATCAATATTTTGCAGAGGACCTCCGACACTATGGCTTCGAGTCAAAGATGTTCCTCGTTTTGATGAATTGATGACAGGCGTCTTCATAGCACTGGGGCCCTTCTTCTGTTCTTCTGGCATCTCACTATTGGGTTTCAAAAGAGAACATGTTAACTCACCAATGCCTATTGACAGACAGCAACCAGAGGAAGACTCTCACACAGGTATCCCAGCCAGTTTTCTACTGAAAGAAGAGCCTCAGTCATTGATTTAACACAACACTATTCCACAGAAAAACACAGCCCAATATACATGAAAAAAATCTCCATATAAACTGTGAAATGCACTTGAAAGCTTTTAACTAAAACCTGCCATTATGGATCCTACTACTCTGGTGCAGTCACCTTGCTTAGAAAGAGAGCTGGACAACAGAGGCAGCCTTTGGCTACTAGGAGCCCTAGGTGAAGGCCCACTGCAGAGGGTCCCGTATAGGCCCATGGGGGCGCCCTCTAGGCCCACAGGGGCCTCCCTTCCCCGGCCTTTACTCGCCACCCCATCCCTTCCCTCCAGCTCCAGCTCCCTCCCACACGGCCCCAGTCCCCTGAGCCAGTTCTTCCTCCTGCTGCCGACCGAGGCAGACGTGGCTTTTGGGGTAGGCGAAGCAAGTGGCAGGGCCCCTTATTTCTCAGGGCCCTAGGCGTGCGCTTGCTTCGCCTACCCCAAAAGCCACCTCTGCTGGACAAGAACAGGAAGGTATTTCCTATCTGTCCATACTCACTATTTAAGTTTAGCTTAATTTGGTAATGCTCACTTCTACCCCATTTTCTCTTGCCTTTGTTTTCTTTGAACTGTCATGCAATTGAGTTTTACTGGCATAGAAGTGTTCACAGAAAGCAAGTTAATAAATGGCATGAATAAACATTTGCAAAAAAAAACTTAATTTGAATTTCATGCCAGAAGTGCTCCCATACTCCTACAGTCAGGGAACTGAAGCAATGCTATTGACTCATATGACCAGTGACAACTAAGCAGGACAGCTCACACAATGAATACTCTCAGAACTACTTACAATCAATGTACCGCACACAGTTGAAATAATTTTAAAAATTCAATTACTTTAGAACAAATTTAAAAAATTCATTCAGTCTGCTTCCAGATACTATTTTGCAGCAAGAGAGGAGCTAAATTCATGGAATGAGATTTTAGATGCAAATTATTTGTTCAGCTCCACTGAGACATTTGTGATAGAGTTAGGAGACAGTACTGTAAGACAGTTACATCTTTGAGTAAGATCATCTACTATTACACAACAAAACATTCACACATTAAGAGTCTCACTCACAAGGGCTTAATTAGAGCTAGTCAATTTTCCAAATGGGAAATTTTAAAGTTTTCATGAAATTTGAGTTTGGTAAAAAAAATTGTTGAAAATTAAATTTTTACCCAACATCCCTTCCCCCGCCCCCCAGGCAAAATAATTTCTCTCTCTCAAACATTTCTATACTACATAGGGCTACTGCCTCCATGCTTCTTCATAAACTGCCTCAAGAGCAACAGCTTTACCACACTTGTGCTAAAACTGTGTATTACAGAACTTCTTGCATTGAAAGCACTCAAAAACCCCATTATTTCCATAATATAATAAACGGTATTAATTCTAAATATAGGAAAGGTATGCGCTTAAAATAACGTTAAAGTTCATTAGAAATTGCTCCAAGTTCAACTATAACTGAATTATCAGATCCATTTGCAGTTCTATAGGCAGACTACACCTAAGGCACTATTTACAGAGAAGAACTCAGAGCAATTTGCTCACAGCTATATCTACAAGATGCAAAATGTGAGGGAAGACAAACCAGTGACTTTTCTGTATCATATTTGACACTAGCATTTAGAGTTCAGTGAGACAAGGGTATGCTAAATTTCCACTTTTCATCAAGAGACACAATATTGACCGTGCTAGTAATTTCTAGCCCAGGGGTAGGCAACCCCCAGAACGCGTGCCAGCAGTGGCACATGAGCCAATTCGGAGCGGCACTCGGCATCCTCTGTGGCGCCACAGAAATTGGCACTCCTGCCACTAAAAGACACTCCAAGTTGACTGATATTTGGCTACGTGTGGTGGATTTACAAGTGGCCTAAGAAGAGAGGATACATGGGGTGGGTTCTGAGTTATTACAGAGAATTGTTTCTTGGGTAACTGGCTGTTGAGACTTGCCCATGTGCTCAGGGTTTAACTGATCGCCATATTTGGGATTGGGAAGGAATTTTCCCCCCGGGCTGATTGGCCTGGGCTCTGGGGGTTTTTCGCCTTCCTCTGTAGCACAGGGCATGGTTCACCTACCGTTGAATTCTCTGTATCTTAAGTCCTTAAATCATGATTTAAGGAGGTAAATAACTCAGTCATAGGTTGGTGGCCTATTGCAGGAGTGGGTGGGCGAGGTTTTGAGGCCTGCATTGTTCAGGAGGTCAGACTAGATGATCGTACTGGTCCCTTCTGACCTTAAAGTCTGTGAGTCTATAAGTGGCTTCTTTCAGGGGTGGCTGCAGTGCGGAGGTCCCTGCCATGTCCATGCCCCAGGCATACCGTGTAAAGCAGCCGCCCAGAGCGGCTCCTCTCTGTGGTGTGCTGCCATCAAAAGGGGCACTCCAGGCAACTTCTTTCTGTGGCGTGTCTGAGGCT
This sequence comes from Pelusios castaneus, assembly GCA_007922175.1. Classification (NCBI taxonomy): domain Eukaryota; kingdom Metazoa; phylum Chordata; order Testudines; family Pelomedusidae; genus Pelusios; species Pelusios castaneus. Next base: position 999,858 of record ML685908.1, read on the forward strand.
AGGGGTCCCCAGGCATGCTGCCGAGAGGAGCCACTCCAGGTGGCTTCTTTCCACAAGAGGGCCTTCGGCACCACCTGAGGGTTGAGGAGGAGGGGCCGGCACAGGGATTGGCAAAGGTTGCTGCCCCCGGTTCCAGCAGTACCATCATGAATTTTGTTTAGAAACTAAGAACCCTTTTCCCCTTTACCTTTGCTCAGTTGCTGAGCTGGTTTCTTCAGCTATGGTCTGGTTGTGCTTTGGGTGATCTGAAAAACTGATCAAATCAGCAACATCAGGACTGGACACAGGTTTCTGCTCCAAAGGATCTGTGGTTAATGGAATGTTCCCACTATGTAAACTATCTGCAGAGGTACTTTGTTTCAGAAAAAAGCTAAAGAGTGACATGAACAAGAGAAAAAGAAAGAAAAAGAAAAACAGGAGACATCAGATGCATGTTTAAAGAGTTGATTTCCAAATATTTAGAATCAAAATTATAAAAATACAAAAGAAAGATGCACTTTACACAAACCCCTTCAAAACCCCAACAATAAGACTTGCACCAAGCCCAAAATGCAACTGACACCCCTCTCTAATTACTACAAATATATAAAGATGACACCAATAAACATCTGAATCCACACAGCATCCTACTCTGCCATTTGCATGAAGGTACCACTCCAAGGAACACCAGAGCTGACCCATGTGGTACCAATGAGGAAAAAGCTTCCAGCAACAGTGCGCACAACATGCATACACCTAAATTGGAATAGACATGAGTAATATATCTCAAAGAACAAGTTACAGAAAAGTTGAGAACTGTCTTTTCATAGCACTAATGACATGTGCTGTGGGAAATTGTTTTAAAATTATGTTCAGATAATGTCATTTGTCTTCACCAAGCAGTTTAATGGGGTAGAATACAAAGTTTTTGGAAAGATTGTAAATAAAAAGGCTCTTTGGATTATATATCATGGTCCAGTTAATTGGCCAACTTCTGTACCAACTTACACTGATATCCTGCAAAAATAACGTGATCCTTACTAAACCAGTCTTAGAGGAAAAAAACATTGCTTGTTGACATTTACAAGGTGTTAAATATATAAAGCTTTTTGGGAAAGTTAGTTTCAAAAGCTGTATACACATTAGCCTTGATTAAAAAAAAAACCAAAAAACAAAACAAATATTCCACCTTCCAAATGTTTACATTTATGGGGAACAGTCAAGAAAATGATACATTACCAAGTGTAAATGACCAGTCGGAGAATTCAATGCCTTCTAGTTGAAGTTACTATAATCTTCAACAGTTTACAGTGTTTGTAATATGCTTCATCCCAATCATATATGAATAGGGATACTGCTAGTGATGTGTACCAGCTGTATATGGTAATAAGTGTCTGTTTTGTTCCCTCCCCTAAAGAGTCTTAACCTCTGAATATGCATAATTTTATAAGAAAATTTCAAAAACTGTGTATGATTAAGTGGGGAAGGTAAAGGTCTTGGCAAATCCACTAACCTTGCAGAGCTACGCAAGTCTTTAAACTCCACGTTAAGAAGAGGTAAAAAGGTGTTTTTACAAAAAGGACAGGTGGTGATCAAGTTAGAGTCATCTGCAGCCCATCCAGCCATAATTTCTTCATCATAAACCAATGCTTCACAAAATCTGCACTGAGAGCAACTTGACATCAGGACCTACAACAAAGAATGAACATTAGCCTTTTTCTAAAATATAGTTTTATGGCCGTAGCACACCCAGTAGCCCTGCAGATACCTGAATTGAAAGATGTGCAAGAACTGCCATCGTGAGGCAAAGATGTTTGTGTTAGTCACGGAGATATCAAACGAAAGTTTAAAATGCACCATTAGGCAACTATGGGAGATGCGAAAGGCAGTACACTAATTCAATTATCCATCACTAAGGAGTAATTACCAAAGAGTGATCATTTTGAGGGGACTTAATTGTCGCCCGCCTAACTTTTAAGTTTATTTTTATTTTTTAAGTTATTTTAGGTTTTGACCTTGAAAGGTACTGAACAATTCCTAATGAAGTTAAAAGCAAGAAATGGTTTTGTTCCACGTGTGACGCTGTCAGGATTTAAGGAACCATTTATGATATTATTGTGT
>ML685908.1:1001967-1074131 GCA_007922175.1 Pelusios castaneus
CTGATTTTTGCACGTCCAGAAAGGTATCCCAGGAGGCCCCGGTCACACCACGGAAATACAAGCAGCACATATACTGAATGCATTTGCTGATACCAAATAAAACATTTTTAAATAAACTTATAGACATTTTACCTCCATTGCACAGTTCTGGAAGATGCTGGACAAACTGTTATTGTGGGTTGATCCATGTTCTGACTTCTCAGAGTCCAGACCTTTCATACTTCTTGGGAATGAAATCTCCCCTGCATAGGAGTAATTAGAATCTTTATCCAAAGTAAATGTGGTTTATTTTCCTTCAAATGGATAGTTTCACCAATACAGAAAAAAAGTGATATTGCCAAGATTATGGAACAATTAATTCCAAGGTTCTGTATGAGTAAGTTTATAGCAGTAATATTGTTTTGTAAACATTACAATTGAGTCCTTTATTTGTGATCAGTATTTCCAAGTAGCTTTTAATTATGCATCATTAATAAATATATGATATACTGGCACAACGAAAACGGAGGAAAGGAAAAGTGAGAGGAGTGATATGTCCAACAGATTTCACCAAAGGAAAAAGAAGAAAGGAAGTTGAAAAGCAAAAAGAACTGGCTGTGTATTTATTGTCCAAGGTTCATATAGTCATACAAAGAACAAGACAAGACAACAAATGAGAAGCATCAAGCTAAGGGTGCAAGTGTTACATCTAGTACTCACTGGACACGGCTGAGCCAAAAAACAAAGCTAAGGCTGTAGGTGACACTAGGGGTTGGGTGTCAGCTTCTTTATTCAACCAAAAAAATAAACAAACATTCCAATAAAACCATCAAAGGCCTGTTCTCAAGTGGAGTACAGGTTGGAGTCAGTTTCACACAGGAAAACCCCATTAGTCCCGTTTATTCAGAATCCTGGTCAACTTCTGCCACTCACAGTGGGCAGACTTCACTGAGCATTTCCTTCCTAAGGGAAGCCCCTCATCAAAAGGCCACAGTCCTTAGGTCTGTAACCCAGATCCCTCTAGGAATGCGCATTAGACTGGTTAGAGCAGCTGCTCTCCAAACCTGACTCCTCTCCCTCATATAATATTCCCTCCAGATGAACAGTATTTGGAAGGCCTTCCATCCAGCCTTCACATTTCTGGCAGATGTTCCAGGATGAGGCTAATTTAAGTACCAATCTCCAGGATAGACCATTAACCCCTCTTCCTGTCCTGGATCAGAGTTGTTTGTAATCCCTAACACAGAGGTTCATTCAGTTTTAGAACTGAGAAGACAACATCACAATGTACATACTTACATATACCCCTTAATCATTTCTGGTCAGACCTTCAGAACAATTCAGCACTCTGTTATTCACAATGAGTGCTGAGCACTTTTGAAGATCTGGCCACGTCATTTAGATGGCTAAATAAGAGCTCTTTGGAAAACCTGGCTGCTCATTTTTAATAATAATATTCCAGAGATACTTATTTTACATGAATAAGGTGGTTTAGTGCCACTATAAGAATTAAACCAAAAAGAAAAAAAATGTAACATTTTCCTGGCACTCAAGACTGAGGAAATCCTGTTAGAGCTGAACATCTTGTACAAAGGATTATGAACATATTTTGTTCTACATAACAAAGAGATGCCTTCACAATGTTGTACTTACAAGAGAATGCTATTTGTCTTTCAAAAGTATAATCAAGTCACAGTTGCAAATAGGTTTTCACTTAACAGCGCAGCGCTATTGATCTCTTTCACTCTTGTACTGATGGACAGCAGTTTCCCCTTTTCATTATATTCCAAAACCAGGGAATTAAGAAGGAAAAATCCAAACCTGCTGTGTAGTGCTGTTTCCCCACATCTCCACTGCTGCTGCTGCTGCCAAGGCTGGTAGTGCTTTGTGTGAGTTCACCGGTTAGCAAGCCAGGGATTGCTGATTTTGATGACAGACTGTCTCCTAAATTATGGTCTTCAAAACCAGCAGGAAAGGTGAAGTCTGCTCGATGAGTTTCTTCCTTTAATTTAAGAAGGAATTTAAGATTTTTTTTTTCAAAACTACATGCATTTCTTAGCCATTTAATCATTATTAAAAGTAATGTCTGTAGTGCTATAGGTTTACACACAGATTAGGTCTAATCCCCTGATTTTAAGAGCTCACAATGCCAGTGAGGGAAGCCATCCAGGCTAGAAAGGACAATGACTAAGTTCATGGAAGGAAGGACACTGCAAGACTACTAATGGTAAGGATAGCTGATAGAGAAGAGTTTTGAGAAAGGATTAGGAGGAGTATATTTTTGGCAAAATTGGACATAAAGATTATTCCCAGGTGTAAGGGTTAGTGAGAAAAACAAGTGCAAAGTTTGAGAGGGGAGAAAGGGAGAGAGACAACAAATGAAGAGCAGTAAGGGCAAAAGCAGAACAAAAAGAAAGGGGTGATGGTTGAAGGAAAGGAGAGCACATGCAAAGGTGAGGGTAAGAGTCTGTAGGGTTTAGGAGTAAGGACAAATTGAGTTTCTGGTAAAAAGAAATAGAGAGCTCTAAAGAGTGATGTGACAACTGTTAGAGTGGCAGGAGAAGATGACTGTTTTAGCAAGTGCATTTTGGATAGACTCAGAGGAGAAAGAGAGAAAAACCAGAAAAGCAAAGTTACAGTAGCCAACACAGGAAACAATCAACATGCTGACAAAGTTCAACCTTGAGAAAAAGGACAGAATTTGGTGAAACCACAAAGGAATGAGTAATCGGCCCTAGATGGTTAGGGCTCTGATTATTAGGCCATGTACATATGATCACTTTATTGCGTGATAAGTCTCCTTACCGCGCAATAAAGCTGGTAGCGTACACACGAGCATTTTCCCTCTTGCCCCGCAACAGTTAAACCACTCAAATCAAGAGTGGTTAGGCTTACTGCGAAACAGCTGTTCCACAGTAGTGCTCATGCATACACATTTTCCACATTAGACAGCCTCTGGAAATGTCTCAGAGTGCCAGTCGAGGCCACTCTGGGACATTGGAGCTGTCAAATATGTCAATTTCGCTGCTCTAGCAGAGCAGCGAAATTGACTTTTATTGGAGCTGCCAGGTTCGGTGGCTCCGGGGATTGGCCCCCTGGACTGAGCTAGGGGGCTGGCCCGAACCGGTGAGCGCAACCGGTTTGGGCCAGCCCCCCAGCTCAGCCTCAGGGCTTCGGGTGGCGGCAGGGTGCGCCGCAGCCCCCGCTGCCACCCTAAGTCCTGCAGTTGGACTAAAAGGCTGGCTGTGGGCAGTGCATGGTGGGACAGGTGCCCACCATGCATTGCTCCTTGCACCGCAAAGGAGCATTCACACGGGTGAATGCTCCTTTGAGATACAAGCACGTGTGTACACACAAAAGTGCTATATTTATAGCGCTTTCCTTGTCCCGCAATAGCTTGTCGTGTGTACATAGCCTGAGTGATCTTGACTAGGGTAGTTTTAAGTGGAGTGGAAAGAACAGAAGCCAGGTTGGTGGAGATTAAAAACAGAAAACTGGAAGAGACAGAGCCCAGGCAGTATGAGTAAACAACGCTCGGGAATTTGGAGAGAAAATTTGGGAGAAAGGAAGAGACTACAGCCAGAGAGGCAAATTTGATCAAGAGAAACCTTTTCAAGAGGGGAAGAACAAATATTTACAGGCATGAAGACATAATATGCATTAGGAGGTAGTGAAAGGACAAGAGAGAAGATATTAAAAATTCGTAACTCCTTTTCAGATGGAGTCCTAACGCTGTCAAATATATGTTCTTCCCTTTTGAAAAGGTCTTTCCTTGACTCAGTTTATACCTCCCGCTTTCTCACTCTCCTAATTTTTGTCTCCAAATTCCTGGAGGATGCCGTTTACTCATACTACCTGGATGTCCTCTACCAGCATTCTGTTTTTAAATCCTCAATCTAACGCTCCTTTAAACTGTGGAATGCAATTTATCTTCACTACAAAGCATTTTGAAAAAAAAAAAAAAAATCACATATAGTGTCATATAATAATCTAAGAAGTCTTGGTCTGGTTTCATTAAGTGTTTATGAAATAATTTTTGTTCTTTTTTTTTTTTTAAATAAAACAAATGCTGAAGACGACAGGCCACAGTTTCATCTCTACTGCTTTAATTCAAACCCCAAATTTATGCTTGATAAATATAAAAATTGAATAAATAGATTATAAAAATAAAGCACCTTAAATAGCAATGCCCCCTTCACCATAGAAATAGCAAATAAAAAAATCTGCTTGCCTCATCATCCGAGTAGTTATATTGTGAAGTTACAGCACCCCACACCTTACTGGCTACAGTAGCCGCTTGTTTCATTCCAGACTTCAGAACATCTATTTTTGGTCCCGAAAGTATGCTGTCTAGCTTCAGATTGGATAAAGTTGTTACCACAGACCCCAATGAGCCATGCTGTGAAGAACGGCCTAGCCCTATTAAGGACGAAGGCCGTTCCTTTTGGACTCGTGAATGCGTTTGTTGCTTTGGTCGCCCAGTAAAGGTTCTAGACCTGGAAACAGGACTCTTCCGATTTTCACTCTTCTCTGGGGCTGGTGGAACAGAATCTGAAGGCAGGCTTGATCTCCGCTCTTGGGAGTGACCAAGGATACAAGAGGCTGCTGCATCTGTGCTCTCTTGCTTGTGGAGCTCCATGCTGCAAGACTTGCTACCCAGGGGGCTTTTCAGATTCATGTAGCTTTCTATTTCATCTGCCAGATTACGAGCTACAACTGGTGACACCACCTTTTCTTCAGACTCTGATGGTTTTGGTTCTATGTCCTTAGTAGCCAGCAAAGATAAAGGGTCTAAGCCCACTTGGACATCTTCCCTTTCAACAGGCTTAACTGCTCCATAGAAGCTATTCCTTTTATTCACTGTGCCTCTGGGTTCTGTTTTCTGGTTTTTGAGCTGATTACCATCCAGAAGTTTAGTGTGAATGTCCTCTGCTTTGGCTGCACTGTCCTCACCTCCATTCTGAAGGTGCTCTTGTCCTTCCTCAGGTTCCTCCAGCATCGGTGAAGACTCATGCTCTGGCTCCCAAGCACCTTCGCTCACATGAGTCCTGGTGCCATTCAGCCCAGAGACCTGCTGATCACCCATACCGTCAAAGCTACTGGATTTACTAGTGTGAGGAGGTGACGTTTTGGCCCCAGACAAAGCTGCTGTGAGGATCTTGGCATCTGCTCCCATCATTATTGCTACTTCACTAGAGCCCAAGTCCAAGCTGCCTTTCTTCAGCAGCATACCTGCTCTGCCTTCAGTGCTAAAACTGCAGCTCCTCTCTGAAAAGAGTTTTTGTCTCTTTTGCCCTTTTTCATTTTTTTTCTTGGGAGAAGCATCATCAAAGACTGAATCTTTAACTGGATCCTGAGCTATAAAGAGTGGGCTAGATGCAGTTCCTAAAAAGAAAGCACATTGCATTAATGTCATACCCTGTTTTCTCCCAACACATACTGCTAAGGAAATAATTTAAGTAAAGATCATGTGGCCTTGGTTATTTAAAAACATTGCAAGTCTCTTAATGAGAAAGTTCAACAGAAGTACCACTGAGTCACAAATTAACTACGGAAAGATTAAAGCTAAAGTTAATGGGTTGCAGCTAAGAACTATTGGCCTGCATGAGCCGCCTGCAACCAAGCAAAGATGGAAATTCGTCATTCCCTCTTTCCACCAAGCTCAGTGGCCTACCTGCTTCCGTTTGCCTAATTTCTTTCCCCAGAAAGGTTGGTGCTACTGCTGCTCAGTTTATTGCCAATGTGTTTGGCTCTCAGAAACTGGGGGGAGGGGGGGGAACAGTTGTATTGACACTGCTTCTAAGACTAGGGCAAATGATTCTGTGCAGCATTGACCTCCCAAAGACATCTACTGCATGTGTCAAGACAAGAGCACATGTGCCTGATTTTGGAGAATGGACCACAATAGCTGGAAAAGAGCCATTCAGGACTGGTATGTCAGGAACTAACCAGGGTAGTCCTAGTGCTACTCCAGTTTCCATCTTAGCTTATGCCTGATGTTGTCTTGGTAATGAAAGCATCAAAACCAAACACACCACTTCATTCAGGATTACCCCCCCAGACAAATAATGAAAACTGACGGCAACAATGGCAGTAATGATTGCTTAGTGGGTCAACTGATTCTACTTCACTGGGATCCCATTAGGTCAGCCCTTGAGAAATGTGCTGCACACTTAGGGGACAGCCCAAAAACCGAGGCACGTAATTGTGCAACAGTGAAGGGCCCCCTGCCACCAAAAAAACGGCGCCACTTCTTCTGGCAGAAGTGGAGCGAAGAGGGCCGCTGCCGCTGAAAAAAGATCATGAGCATCAACACTTTTGGTGGTAGCGCAATGCACAAAAGACCCCCCCCCCCCTCCAGAAAAAAAGCCACTGCAGGGGGCACTCTCAGTGGCAGGGGGTGGGGAAGCTACCAGGATGCAGCTAGGCACCAGGGGCAAAATCTGTGCCATTGCAACCTAATGCCCAGGATTTGTCAAGCCCTGCATTAGGTGTTTTAAAGGTGCTTTGGTCTGTTTGCATCTCGATCTCAGACTGATTTTGTCTGTTCCTTTAACAGCTATCAGTTCCCTTAGCTGTGACGTGCAGTACGTTTATGATGTGCTTCACTCCCACCTGATTCAGACGCAGTCTTTCCACACCAGTTACATGCTGACCTAGCACTCTAGGAGTCTTGCAGCTGTCCCTGCCATCAAGGCCGAGCAGCAGGTAGTGAGCAGGACTCCTATCACATGGTAGATAATGCCAACTCCATGGGTTTTCACAGTAAGGTGACTTTGCAGACCAGGAGTATGTTAACTCCAGTCAGTAATATTAATACTAGAACAATGTTTTTCCAAGTAACAGGTAATTCCACTTGTCAGAACAAAGACCTCAATCAGCTATCCTGATTGGCACTAGTAGTAACAGTACTTGCCTCTTCTATGTATCTAAAAGGGCTTGTCAGGGGAAGGCGAATATTCCTATTTTACAGACACAAAACAGAGGCACAGAGGGCTGAAGTGATTGACCCAAGGACACACAGCAGGTCAGTGTCAGAGCCAGTAATAGACCCCAGGTCTCCTGATTCCCCAGTGCACTTACCGGGACCCTTACTGGGACCATATTGTCGGTAGGGGACTCCTTTTACTGAACACCCAACTTAAATAAACTACAAGAAGACAGAAGCAGTTGCAAATTTTGTTGGCCAGAGTTGTGTTAAACAATATATTCAGAGACTTACCACTGCTGTTTTTCCTGCCTGTGCTATCGAAAATGCCAGATGGAACCTTCACAATACTGCTTCCCCAAGCAGGTGGTTCTTTTGGGCTGTGAGGTTCTGCATTCTGCTGATGTTTCTCCTCAGAACCACAAACCTCTAGAGTAAGAAAACCACATCTTTCATTATCCCATCTAAACAAATAACTTTACCTGCATTGTTCTGGAAGATACAGTTTAGACAAGCTGTTCCTTAGTACAGTGCCCATGGGTGCCAATCCTTCTAGGCACTTAAGCATCTCTTGTAATTCAATACATTCCAGAGGCTGCAGAATTTGCCTCTATAAGAGCAGCTTTTCTCTCACCAGCTGCTCCACTGTGAATGAAGTACTGTAGGCAGCACAGGGTAACAGTGGGAATAAAACTTCTCAGACCTTCACGTATCGGTTTTGTTTAAATGGTCATCTTACGTGGATAGAATTAGTTGCATTACATCCCAAAAGCGCGCACATAATTTATGCCTATAAATATAGTTTAATTTGTTCAAAAAGAAAAAAAAACCAAGATGTTTCTTCATTTATATTGTGCCCTGGAATCGCTCATACCACAGGAAACATCAGTCGATAGATGCTGCCACATCCCCAGCTTGAAGTGTTTTCCATTATATACAGGTTCATAGTTTGGCTCTGCACACCCACCATAAAAACTGATCCAGCTCTCCTGCATCACCCAGTGTTCTGAAACGCAATGCCACTGACGGGCAACTGCAATACCCAAGTGTGATATCAAATCACCTTGGACCTAGAGGGTAGGCTTCCTTCAGAAGCACTGGACAGGTAGCTAGTGAGTGCTAGAATCATTATACTAACTCAGACTTCCCTCTGTGTATTATGGTAGCACCACAGTTCCCTCCTGAAATTAAGGCCCCATTATGTTAAGCCTGTACGAACACCTAGTAGGCAGACTCTGCACTGAAGAGCTTACCGTTTAAGGCAAGACAGATAACTGAGTTCTATAAGGTCATGAAACAGGTCAGTGACAGAATTGGGACTAGAACCCAGGTCTCCTAAATCCTATTCCACTAATCAATCCAGGGGGATCAAATCATGAGCAAGTCATTTCTCTTTTGTGTTTAGGGAAATACAACTGCCTACTTCAGGGGTGTTGTGAGGATTAACATTTATAACGCACTTGAAGATGAAAGGCAATATTAATGCTAAGAAGTAGTCTCCTGATTAGTTTGATGCAGCATAATCTAGACAGCTATCATTAAGTAACATTAATAAGCATGTACATAATTTAAATAGTCAAGAATCTTCATAAAGAGCAATAGAGCCTTGGCCAAGTCTCACACATTCTGCCATGGCATTTCCATTTTATCAAGTATGGCAACTTTAAATATACTTCTTTGAGCTGCCAAATTGCTCAGGAAACAGAGTGATATAGCAATGGCAATACAAGCTTACCCACCGATACACCTCCAACAACAGTCAAGTCTCTGGAGGGTTGTAATATCTTGGTGTGGAGGTACTGAGTGGTATTGGTGGGCTGCGATAGACAAGAGGTCAGACTAGATGACCTGGGAGCGCCTTCTGGCCTTAAATTCTATGACTCTGAGCCCTGACATAGGGTATGACACAGGAATCATCTCCATACCCATGATCCTTTGCTTCTCTGCAGGCAAAAGTACCAAATGTGATATGGAGACCAGATGTACATTCACCTACTAATTTCAAATGGGCCATAGAACAATTAAATAACAAATGGTCATTTGTGGTCATTACTGACATGGAATGGACTCAAGCCACCAACTCAAATACGATTCTAGCAGTACTGTATTTCCTATTCAGGGGATCAATTAAGCAAGAAAGGCAATCATGTGGTGACTGCAGTTTCATGAATTACATCTATTAAAAGCTTTTTCACTATTTTAAATGGTTGGACAAATTTATAAAAGAAACCCTATCAATGTAAATCTAAATACTTGACCTCCTGTTATGTCTTTGATTTTGCAAGAAGACTCTTTTTCTGCTAGTGTCTCAGCTGCCAGAAGACTGTCTCCATCATCCCTTATGAGTTCATCCTTGGATCCATAGCCTTGGTCTGATTGAAAAGAATACAAGCAAGTAGTCCAGCACTTTCCTGTTTTAAACCAAGAAATTCTGGTGCATGTTATTTTAAAAGTACTAATAGTTTTTGTCAAAAATATTGAGTCAGGAGATTACCAGTGGCCCTCCACTCAGTATTTAGTTGAGAATGGTAAAAGCAGAAAACAATAGCAAAGACAGAAATGAAATAGCTTCTCTTAGGTTTAACAGTCCATTTGCCCACAGTATATTACAGTACAGTACATTCAATGATTTGTACACTACAGAATTAGCTACTCTAGGATAGTCTCTAGGGATGACTCACAAATTTTGTACATTGCATAAACCAGAACCAAAACACCACAGAAATCAGACAGACAATCACTACCCTCCTGAATGAATTCAGAGAAACATGGTAAACAAAAGCACACCACAACACTTTTTCCAAAGCAATCACTCTATATCTGACCTATCAGTCCCCATCCTCAAAAGAAATCTGCACATTTTCAAAATTCATAGCTTTGCTAGGCACTATGGCTATATCTACACTACAAAGATACGTTGACCTATGTTGAGTCGACTTACGGCTGCCACATTAATTACTGTGGTGGCTGATGTCCACACTACCCTCATTGGGTTGGTGGCGCACAACCTCACCAGGAGCGCTTCCATTGACCTAAGAAGGGCAGTGTGGGGAGCTGAAGAACCAATCTCCCAGCTCTGCTCACACTTCCCTACCAAGAATCCAGCTGTCCCACAGGCTCCGGGCTCCTGGCGGGCTGTCTCCTTTCCTCATCACCTCCCAGCTGGGAGTAGGGTCTAGCCAGCTAGCTCTCCAGGGGAATGACAGCCAAACAGCCAATGTAAGGAATGCAGTGTCTACACTGACATTGTTGCCCTAACTACATCTATGGCTCCTGTTGAGGTAGTTTTATTACGTTGGCCTACCAAGGTACCATGGAATGAGCATTTAAGTATGTATAGCTCCACTGTCAACAAAAGCGTACCTTTGTCAATAAAATTATGTTGTGCAGACCAAGCCTAAAAATCATGGTCTTAATAAAGACACTGGATTTATGGCTTATTGTAACAATCTGTAAACACTAACCCCCTTTTAGTTCTCCGAGTACAGGGAGGTTAATTGGACACTTCAACTTGAATGGTCCCTTGGAATGTATGTGCTAATTACTTATGCTGAACTATCTATTTGATCTTGTATTTAGCTGACACTCTTAGTACCTTTCGAGGCCCGAAGAAGAGCTCTGTGTAGCTTGAAAGTTTCTCTCACAAACATAAGTTGATCCAATGGGAAAAAAAAATTACCACCTCACCCATCTTGTTACTATAAACTGGTCAATCTAAACACCTTGTCAACTTTATAGTAATACAAAAGAAAACCCCTCAAACACAATAATTTCTGCATTCTTTTTGCATCCAAACAGGAACTTTTATGATGGAAATAGAGAGAGTTCACTCCATAACAAACAGCACGTTAAGATTATTTCCTAAACTTTCCTATTAGTACCTCTTTGGGTACATCGAGCTTAGTTCAAAAACACCAAAGTGCTGTGCAAATTACTCTCAAGTACCAAAAGAAAGAAATTTCACATCACTCTTTAGTTGTTACAAAGCTGAACAAACTTGTTTTGAATGCCTAATGTAAGCCTATAGCAATCATTTTATCTTCTTTGAGCATACACGAAGAATAGCATTAATAAGAGTTTAAAAAGTGTAAGTAACAAGCAATTCATGTTTCATATCTAGTCTACAAACAACTTGATAAGTAAGAAAATTCTGACATCCTTTGATCCTTATTTTCTTCTATCACCACTTTAGCCATATAGAAAGTCACCCACCCACACCCTCCTTACGCATAAGTAAAAACATCCTAACAATAAACGGGAAATTTACCTGCAGCAGTAACACTCAAAAGGCAGAATTAATGCACACGTGCATCCAAGGCTTCACACCATACAAGTCTGCACCCCACACCAAGACAGCCAAGGACAAATGCAGCACCAAGAGACAGCGCAGAGTAAGAAGCAGAGCAACAAAGAGCAGAGAGAAGGAAAGTTCAGTCATCTAGACAAGTACATCAGGTGCAGCTCAGGAATCAGTCTCTAATTCTCTTTAAAGAAAGATTCAATACAATTAAAAAAAAATGAAAAAGGGTGTGTGACAACCATCTGCACAATAGGTCCTATGATGCACAGCTATATAGGAGGTTTAGATGAATGTATGGTCTAGGGTATAATCAGATTTACAGTAGGTAGAAAAAGCACATGAACTCTTTTGGTAACCTGTCCTCAAAAGTAATTTTTTTGGGGTGACTTATTTTATTCTAATGGCCTTTTACAGTACACCCCATACTCAGAGTAGAGCTTCTCTGTTTTTTCCATAGTCTTTCCACTCCCAGAAACACTCAAAAATGATCTGAACTTTGTCATTCATATAATTTGCCTTTTCAGTTTTCAAGTTCTGCAAACCACAGTAGCAGTTTGCAAACTATAAGTTGAAGAGTATGTGTTACAGTGATCAAATGTACATACCAGATTCCAGAATTGTAATTACTCTCAATTAATATTAAAGACCGAGATTTGAAAACAGTGGTCTCCAATTATGAGACAAACTTTTGCACCCTCAATTGTGAACACAAATGTGAGTTTACATGCACTGTTTGTTTTAGTCCAGTAGATTTTATCATTAGTGCGCATGAGTAATTGCTGGCAAGAATTGCTAATGCTCATGATTAGGGGCTTGGAGATGTCTCTGAAAAATTGGCAAAAAATAAAACCTGGACCTTGTGACTGCTTCATCAGAAACACAATTACAAAAAATAAAAGTTAAAAAGTTAATTATTCTGCCATGGTTTGGGCTATATTAATCATGGAATACCAATGTGCAACAAAAAGGATTATCCTGCAGCTACTGTGCATTTCTTTTTCTCCTTGTATAATTCATTCAGCCATTTATATCGCACATCCTCAGAAAGAAGGGAAAGTGTTTAGGGGAGGAAGAGATGAGAGAGGAGTTCGCTGTTGAGGGAATTGTTAGTAGTGAAACCCAGCAGACGAGTACCTGTGCTAGAGTGATTATCAATGGAATCAAGCCTGACTAAGTTTCTGACGAAGAGTGTGTGCTCCCCACTGTTAGCATCATTAGAACTATCCACGCTACCATGGCTCACCGTGTCCCCATCACTTCCACCCGTGGCATTCCGAGGAGCTAGAGATAGCAACAAGAGTTGGTCAGTGAAAAGATTAGAAAACCTGAGAAACTTTAAATAAATCAACCAAATTTTTCCAGTTCACAGCAAATACTTAGAGTTACATAAATATTATAATATGAAGTAATGGACCAAACAATTTAGTTTTTATGTGAGATACCCTCATACCACTGATGATAGAGTTGTCAGCCACCTATTTTTATGCATTTAATTGGAAGTATTTAGAAACTCAATACATACTCATGTTAGCTACAATCATTAGAATGCACATTCTATTCTAGTTCAACAGAAGTGAGCTTATTTCAATCATTATTTATACATTACCTGATACCACAGACACCTTTGAGCTCCTTGTTGCTTTTTTTAGGCATTGCCTAAATTGTGCTACACCACGGACCACGTTCTGTACCTTTGTCCACAGAAAGATACCACTGCGATTACTGCTGGGCCAAGGACTCTCCAAAACCGCCTGCAGAATCATAGGTATTATGGTAGAAACAGTTTAGTAAGCAAGCTTCCCTTCTTACCCTCTACAGTAAAACTGCTGTCTTTTAAGGTGGGGAAAATGCAAATGTTTTAAAACTGATGTTTTACAAGCCCTTCTCCCTGCCCTCCCAGCACCAACCATAAAAAGTTAATACTTGATTGTGAAAAGCCTGAGATTGTGGTATGCTTATTTATTTAATGCACTACCAACAAAAGCCACAGTAAGCCTTCTACTTCCACTGACTTCAGCTGGAGTGGTTTACTTATACGGTGACATTCACCCTCATCTTGTATAATTCACAAAATAGCAGAAGCAGAACTGCACCCTTCAACATTAGAAAGGTCAGCAATTCTATCTGCCGTGTCACAGAATCAAGAGAGAGTCTACAGAATTATAACATACAATTTGACTTGATAATTTGGGGGGATGGGAAGAGGTTACTCCCAGGCATCCACTCCCATCTCTTTGGTCACCCATCTTCAGCCATACACTCTAATCATGGGCCTGTTCCCAGACTTAGGCATGGTAAAAATTGGAAGAGACCACAGTTAAATCATGACAGCATATTAGGTTAACCACAGAGCTCGGCTAAAGAACTCAGACATGCATACAAAAATCTGTAGAAAGTGAAATATACACAGAGCAATGAAAATAAGTAAATTATAAGTCTGTGTGTCCAACAAGTCCAATCAAGTAGCTAGGCAACAAACTAAACAAGAAGATCTTTAATGTCTTTCCTGTATATTATCAACTTCCACAACAGACTTCAGGAACAGATGACAAAGGCAATGAGTGTGACAACAATGACAAGTAAGAAACTGCTTTCTTACCTTGTTGTAATAACCATAGGTGATCGCATTCGGTTGTATTCCTGCATTTTTCATTTCAAACAGGACTCGCACTGCCTGAGCAGGATGACCACAAAGTCCACAGAGTTGCATTACAACTCTATAACACACCTGATAAGATTGAAAAAACCATAATATGATCAATTTCAAGGTACATTCTGAAGTGGATTAGGCCCTCAAATATGACTTAGCTTATAACTGTTGAAGTCTGCAAGAGAGAAAAGGCACACAATAGCAATTATTCAATGTATAATCCTCAACAGCCAGGAGAGGGAGCACAAGTTTATCAGTAAGACAAAGTCATGCCATCATCAGGGATTCACGCTGCCAAGGATACTCACATTTACTCCATTATACATATTTGTTTGCCAAATGGAAAAGGATAAGTTACAGGGAAAAGCTGTTTTTAAAGATTATCCAGCTTCAGAGTGAGTAACACACAAAAGTGTAAAACATTTTAAAATAATGTGTGTCGATGTCATCCTTTAAATTCAACACGGCTTCAGTCTTGAACAAATTAACGTTTTTATGCCTTTTAAAATTTCATATGTGAGCATCTGCATTCCCAAAGTCACAGCAGTATCTACCTCCATTAAATTCAACCTATGCCTTGAAGAACTTCCCTTCATTAAAATGAGATAGTAAAATTATCTTTGTATACAGCTTATTTCTGTGCAAAGCTGCAGAATACTGGCCCGAGTTACAAAAAAATCCATTCAGTTCTAAAACTGGACATATATAGTGGTTTTAGATCAATTAGTGAAAATAACTTTAAAACAGTTATTTTATAGGCAAGTTATAGTCTGAGGGAAAACAAACCAACTCATTTCACACTGCAACATAAAGCGAGATAATAGCAAAAAAGCAATGACTGCTTTTGCACAAAAACCTTTCTGAACAAGTGAAAACAATCCACATTTATGTTACATGTGATGCAAGAGTTAGGGTAAGAGCAAAAATAGTTTATGAAATTTTAGCACTCATGTAAGATAATAGATTGACAGCAGTGAAGCTCTCTATCCAAAGAACAAGTAGAATACAGTCTACCTCAAAACTTCCCCATGCTGTTCTACCAAGGTACGTCAACCCTGGATCAAGACAGGGAGAAACCCAGTCTCTATGACCATTCAATCCCTGGGTTTCTCTATGAACACAGTATGAGATTACTAGTTAATGCAACTGTTGAAGTGGTTTTTATGATATGACCCTCGTCCACATGTACCATAGTGAGACCATTACTCTCATTTCAGACAGGCCAAGTAACAGCCACAGGATAATTTCCAGTTCAGGCCAGTACCTCCATATGCTTGGAGATGAAAGGCTTTAGATCAAGGGACATTTTCAATATATTCCCATCTGAGCCATCCAACTTTCCCAGAATAGTACTTGCCTATTTTACAGCCACGTCTGATGTGTTAGTCACACCTTCGATAAGGTTTATTTCAGACAGCAAATTAAAAACACTCAAAATGTATATTTAGTGAGAACCACCCAGTATTATTTGAAATAGCCTGGTTTTAAGCTACTTCAAAATAGGCATTTGAGGACAAAATGAACGAACACTGAACTGTAAGCAGTACTGCCCTGTAGAAGAAATTCTGCATCGGACAGTGGTGAAAATATACTTACAACCTGGAAATAGTTACATTTGCAAGAGCTAAATGACTATTTTCCAAGTGCAGGAATAAGAAATTTGCATAAAATTCCAACTGAACAGAGTTTTATAAAAACAGACCAAGCATAGATTTGAAAATACTCCTATCTACCGAACTGGATTTTCCCAGCTTCATTTCAAATTTGGGCACGTCAATTTGGTAGAAGTAACAGCAAGGTTACTACTACTATAATAAGTTAACCTAACCTCATCAATGCTAACAGCCAGACCCAACGTATGCCCAGGTTTTAATAAGAAAATCTCAACAGAAAGCACTTCTGTTTTCTGTCTGTAAGCGTTTAATAGTAAAGAACATCGCTCTCTAGGAAAATGAAACTGACCTGCTGCTGGTTCTGGATTGGAGTTGAGATGATTATATTTCCTGTTACACTCCAAATGGGAGAGAGAACAAACTATTTCAGTACTAATTCTCAAAGCCATAGCAAACAGTGAGAGTTTTGTTGTACTGCTTGAAGTTATTTCCCTTCGGTCTGTCTGCTAATGCAATTTTAATCAATCATTTGTTTTAAAATGTTAATTTAAAATTCAAGACATACAGAATGGAAGCTTAAGAAAGCAACTGGAATAAATGGGCTTTATTTCACTCCTGGCAGAAGCCAAGATGTTGGCCATGGTGATGGAAAGCTCTCCTTGCAAGGGGATTACAGTGACAGACGCCAACAAACAGTGTTCTACCATGGGGTAAAATGGCCTGGAGCTGGCTGACACAGTGTGTGGCTAAGGCCTTTGGGAAGTGTGCCAATGCAGCACGTCCCCTTGGACAATTTCTGGAGCCCCAGCTACACATTAATGCTGCCGCTCTCCCAGAATTCTAGGGGAAAGGTTGATGTTTTCTGTAGCACTAATCTCAGCAGGAGCGATAACCCACAACTTTCAATTTATGGTACAGCTGTCTCTGCTAGCATGGGAGTGCTGAAAATGGATTTTAAAGTCCAGCTTCTCTAACTAACTGCACAGTTTTGAGTGAACGATTTCAATGAGGCTTTAAAATAGGTTTAAAAACAAAAGTTTTAACTCGGTAGCAAGCTTGGCTGTATTTTCTCTTAGAAGTGAAACGTTAACAGTTGACTAATATGCTGTTGTACCTTAATTCCCACTGTATAGATTTTTTTTTTGGGGGGGGGGGGGGGAGAAGAGGTACTTGCCTCATCTAGTGGTTCCACTTCAGTTCTCCTCATTTTAATAAGAATGTCATATGCTTGTTGCAGTGCTCTGACTTTAGGATGGGAAACTCGGATGTAGGCTGGCAGACAAATGAACCACAGGCTATAACAGTGACTAAAGAGGCACTTAGCCCACTGTGGTGGGTTCGTGTAATACTTCTTGGCTAATTTATGGGCTGTTTTTATCTCCTATGAAAGGCAGAAACAAAAGGGATATAAAGACACAAAATACTGCACATACCTTCAATTTGGAAGAAAATTTCTTTCAATCAGATACTAGCTTTCTTAAAATAGCATGCTACAGTTAATCATCCTGGAGGAAATCATGCAAACATGAATGTTAAGCTGTAGTTCTCATCAGAGTCTCACCTCTGTAAAGTTCCAGAGGGGTAGCCACGTTACTCTAGTTCAGCAAAACGAACAAGAAGTCCTGTCGTCAGGGCTGGATTAAGGTGGCCCAGGGCTGCCCACTTCTGTGTCCCCCAGTCTGGGGCCCCTGCCCCCCTCACCGTGGGCCCCTCCAGCACTGTCACCATGGTGGCCTGTGGGAGAGGAGCCAGGCCATGGTCCTGGAGCCAGAGGTCATGGCCAGCTGCAGCACTCCTGTCCCCCAGGACGGTTGTTCTGCCCACGGGATCAGGGTCAGCTAGCGCATGGATGCTGTACTGCAGGGCCAGCAAGCACATGGGGCAGCCCTCTCCCAGAGCGCAGTGGACACACACCAGCCTGCACCGTGGACTGCCATGGCTGCCGGTCACAGAGCCCGCCCCCCCCCCCCCCCACACTCCTGGATCCCAGCCCCGCCGACACTGTGCTGCAGTCCCTATAGCCTCTGCATTGATCCAGCCCTGCCTGTAGCACTTTTAAAGACTAACAAATTTATTTATCGCATGAATTTGTTAGTCTTTAAAAGTTCCACAGGACTCCTTGTTTGCTTCACGTCTATAAAGCTCTTCATAAAGCAATCATGCTAGGAGAATGCATTCTTTTCCCCACTTCAAATTTGTTCCCATCCCCTTTACTACAGTTCGTGTTATGCCATAAACACCAACATGTTTGGCTCTCAAGTATAGCTTTAGATACAGGAAGCACTGCCTGTGTAAATTCATATTTATTTTATTTCTCTATACATACATCCACTTTCAAAGTTACAAATATCTGTTCTTTAAATATCTAACTAATTTGTACCATAAATGGGTGGCAACAATTCTACCCGACACCTGTGTACCTTTTGATGCTCACACACACTATATTATATAAAGGCAACAGTAGTTAAAAATCTAACCTGTTTTGTCCTCTTTGCCATGAGTGCTGGACTATTTGAAATGTTACCTCCAGCTGGATGCCTGTTGAACGAAAGCCTGAGCTCCTGTGGCCTGTCAAAGAGCTCAAAATCTAGTGTTGGGAAGTTTTTATAGCTATAAAAAGAAGTGAAGTGTCATATTTAAATTTCCAAATCTTACTTAGCTGTTCTATTTCAACTTTATATATTTGGTGCAACGGTCTCCTAGCTGCACCTGAAGGCTTCAGCATATTATGATCAAACACAACGTATCTGTGCAGAATCCCAGAAAGTGGGAGAAAGGACAAGAAAGCTCTTCCCATTGAGAGGAGGTTAAGGGAGAGACATCAGAAGGATTCCCCCTTGATCCATGAACTCACAGACTTTAAGGTCAGAAGGGACCAGTACGATCATCTAGTCTGACCTCCTGCAAAATGCAGGCCTCAAGACCTCACCCACCCACTCCTGCAATAGGCCACCAACCTATGACTGAGTTATTTACCTCCTTAAATCATGATTTAAGGACTTTAAGATACAGAGAATTCAACGGTAGGTGAACCATGCCCTGTGCTACAGAGGAAGGCAAAAACCCCCAGAGCCCAGGCCAATCAGCCCGGGGGGAAAATTCCTTCCCAATCCCAAATATGGCGATCAGTTAAACCCTGAGCACATGGGCAAGTCTTAACAGCCAGTTATCCAAGAAACAATTCTCTGTAATAACTCAGAACCCACCCCACGTACTCTCCCCTCTTAGGCCACTTGTAAATCCACCACACATAGCCAAATATCAGTCAATTTCCAAAATAGGCTAATCATACCATCCCCTCCATAAATTTAGCAACCAACTCAGCAGAGACAGTGAGACCAGCGAGTCAGTAAGACCTCCATACTTCAGTGGCTGGAAGAATCAGGATAAAGCTGAAGGTAGGTGCAGCCCTGGAACCTCCCAACATTTCACACAGCACAGAAGCCAGAAGAAATAGTGTGAGGCTTTAGGCACATCCTACCACAGATCCCTCCACAGGGCTGGGGGTGGCAGAATAGCCACACTGGGAAGAGACAGGCAGGTTCTACCACCCTTTGGACCCAGGGGATCCAATTAAAAAGCACATGGCATTCACAGAGCCAGACCCTTTGCCTGAAGTCTCTGGTCTGTATTCTCAGCAGTTGCTCAGTGCTCCTGTGCAGTTTCACTAACCAAACGTGGGAAACTTCACTGCAGTTGGTGTGATATGCACACAGCATCAGCAGGGGAAGGGAAACCGTGGAACGTATACAGAGAAATGTAAATAGAAATAAGCACTGCCAGGTATTGATCTGTAGCTAATATATTTTTTAAAGAAACTACTGTACCTTCAGATTCCAGAAACTGACTAGAATTTAAGTTGTCCGTGTGCTTTTATACAGAAAACACTACAGCTGTTGTTAGGAGCTTAAAGCAAGATGCAGTAACTATAAATATTCATATTTAAAGGGATAATTCCTCATTTCACTTGACTCAGTTTTCTAGAGCCTCAACCTTTGGTAGTTTGCAATATACCTGTACTGAGGCGCTCGGTCCCGTCCATCATCAGGGGGAGGTTCTGGTGGCATTATGAATACTGTGTGTTCACTCTTCTGTGACTCATCAAGTTCAATTAACCGTGTATCTTCTGCAGAATCTACATCAACCTGCAGATTCGTATCAGGATAAAAACACCAGTTTCACTATTAGTAATAGTTGTTACACATATTCAAACACCACTCCCCCTCCCACAATGTATTTTCACTTCTACTTTGCAATAAGACACTCCTGAAAACAAATAAGAGACCAATACCTTCTCTCCCTTTTCTGTTCCTTTATCGGGAAAAAGCTAAAAAGAGGGAAAAATTTAGTTAGAGCTTCTTATAAAATGAAAAACTAAGTATTTTTACATATAAATGTTTTTATTAAAAGTTGTTTCCTCTACTGTGTTACCATGAAATTACAGTGTCAGGTTACTGTGAATGCAAGTCATCTGCATTAAAAATGCTCTTTCCTTTTTTTGAAAGCTAAATGGGCGGGCTGTCTCAAACAACTTCAGGTCTGTCATGTCAGCAGACAAAACAAGACATCCTAATTCTAGAAAAAAAAATGTCTCCCTTTCATTTAATTTACTTATATTCTCTACAAGAAAGCAGTATCTTCTTACCATATGACACATTGATTCAATAGTTGAGAGCAAAAGATTTGTTAAAGGATCCTAAAAATTGAGCCATAAATCAAGATACTAAAAACCAAGATACTATTTAAAAATAGAACTCTCCCCATAGGAAAATAAATGCCTTAACTATTGTTCATCACATTTATTTGTACATTATGCACTTGGCCTTTTACAGATTAAGATATACCAAATCACTCTCCATCTAGGCTGGAATTGCAACCTGAGAATAGATTACATTTTGAATGTGGGTGGGAATTGGAAACTATTCTAAAACCATTCACATAGCACCTGGCTGCATTTACAGACAAGAAGGAAAGGTCCCCAACCCCATCAAGATTATTACCTACACAGACAATACACATTTTAAAAAAAAAAAAAAAAAAGAGAGAAAGGTTGGAAGGACGGGATGCAAAAATGGAAGAAGTCTGAGCAGTTGTGTTTGGCACACTTCTTGCTACTCTATAAATGTGTTTCTATTCTAATGAAAACTAAATGAAAATAGGGGATGAAGCATGACAAGTAGAGTGGACAGCTAAGGGTCAGCTAAGATAGCTGAATATTTAGAAGGCACTTGGTGGCAGTATACGAGGAGCAAGGAGGAAATGGCATGCCACATACTCAGAGCAATCTCAAAGTCTCAATGTTTCTTTTCATGAATCACTAAAGCTTCACATTGAGTAACTGAACTGGAGAAGCAATGGAAGCCCACTGCAAGTTTCCTGCACTAACCAAAAATAAGAGGAAAATGTAATAAGTTGAAGGGAAAATGACTGAGTGATAATCAGACAGAATTCCACTATCTTACAGTAACAGCTGCTGCTGCTCCATTTTAATGACTAAAAGCCATGGACACTAAGACACAATTAACAGCAGCACATGAACCCTTTAAAAAACAATTAAATACAGTTTTTCACCTTTTCTATGCAGTCATCAAAAAATGCCAAGCTAGTATCCTTGTCGCTCACAAAACTGCACTCTTCTATGAAGCGGCTAAATATCTGTGTTTTGGTTAGAAGCGTGTAGAACTTTGTGTAGGAACGGTCTCTACTTCTTAAAAATCCTGGTTAAAAAAATTCAGAAAACCAAAGACTAGTTTTAAGATGAAGTCTCATAAGAAAGTTAAAATTTCAAGGAAAAAAAAAAGTCATATTTGCTGCAAGTGCTTCACCTATCAATTGTTATACTAACACTCAGCAGTACTTACATTTCAAAGAAAAAATGCTTTGCCTTTAAGTTTGCTTACATTGCATTTGATAGTACATAGCGGACAGTCACTTAAACCATTCCCCAGTGTAATCAGTTTCCTAAAACTGTGTGATTCGTTCACACAGCAAGAAAGGTGACAGAAACCTCCCCTGCCACCCACCCACCCACAAAATATAAGTAAATATAAAGTCACAAAAATGTATGGGCTCTCAGGACCAGATGAATAACTCAAAACAATTCATAAACCTTTTCCCAAGAGTACACAGTCTCCTTAACTCGCTGCATTAAGAATTTTTCTCAACTCTAGGAAAACAGCAGCATATCTGAAAAGTCTGCACAAAGAGAATACATTGAAGGGAGTCCAATGATCTTTGTTCCCTATTGGTTTCTTGTATTTTTAACCTTTTTCCCCCTCAAAGTTCTCTATTTTTATCCTATGTAGAATTAAGAACACTAACATTTTTGCCTTTGTTTTCAGGCAGCTAGGGCTTGGCTTCTAAGGGCATTTATTCTCAGTACAAGTTGCAAAGTTTCTATAACCCCAGGGGCGGCCTTAAAGAAATGTGCACACTAGAGATAATGTCACACTACCGAGAGATTATTTTGTCATACATTTAACAATGGGAAGATCTGCACTTACACTAGCAGAATGGCCACGTTAGAACTCCTACATGCTATGTAATATTGACTAGCTTTACTTATATTTTATTAAATTACAATACTTAAAAGGTTCAAAATAATTTCAAAGGGCAAGATTCTGCTCTCAGATGTGATGTTAATGTGACATGCAATTAATCTTTTCAGAGCACAGACTAAGTCCCTCTATACATTTGGGCAGCACCTACTATGATGATCCTGACACTTACTGGGCCTTTGGGCACTGATTATAATAATCAGAACACTAAACCTCCCTGAATGTGATCCAGAACCACCTCACCTTGAAGGTCAAACAAGGAATCAGCAGCAGTAGCTTTATTTGAAGGTGCCTGGGTAATTGGCTTGAGGAATGTTCTGTATCCCTTTAAAATAAATGCCATGAAACGCAGAAAAGCTTCTTGGATCTCCATCTCCAGTTCTGTCATCTTCTTCTGCCAGGAGAAATCTGCCTCTATAGGCGTCATCTCCACTGCAGAGCCTTCTTGGGTCCTTCTGTGAACTAGAAACAGGAAGAAAGAAAAAGTGAGCTTTATTACAGATGACATTAAAAACAGACTGTCCTAGGAACACCTTAGACAGATTTTTCTTTTCTTTTATATTTAGCATTCCTGAAAGTTGTCAGAATGACAATACAGGGTTCTCTGCTAATCCTGAGACTACAAACTTATTTCACACAGGCCACTGAAGAACTATTAAATGCACTTATTTCCCTTCCTTATCAACTGGGCCAGATGAAAAGGCTGTGTACATTCACACACTTTTCCATAAGCCACCCAGTCCTGCTTGGATATTAGATCATTAAAATGTGATACATTACAATACCTGTCAACTATTAAACTGAATAGATCTCTACACAATCAACATTGAGAGTCAAGTTTTCATCTCACTCATCACCTGACCTCCCTATTCTGTATCGTAAAACCACTTGGAAGTGCCTGCATGCTTTAAAAATTCTAAATATCTCTTCTAACTCTTCAAGCCCGCCAAAACGCAGCTCCTGGCGGCCATTAAGCCTGGTGGCCTTTTTGCCACCCTCAGGGGGCTCCTGGCAGGCAAATAAGCCCCTCCGAGACAGAAACTGGCACCCTTTTAAAAGTAGAGACCCTCTTTCACCTCCAGGAGGTCTACCCGCCCGCTCTGCCAGTGTGCAGTAAAATGTTAGAAACAGCCAGGTGGCATGCAGGGGTTGAACTTGTAATGAGTGGGCACATGGATGTGTCTTCCAGTTTTATGAAAGCACAAGTAGATGCTAGGTGCTGAAAATTCACCCTCAGCATCCTATATTTCTATTCTGCAGGTGGCCTAAGATTCAGAGAAGCCAGAGGGTCCTCTTGTTTCAACACTGAACTATCAATATCATCTCTATCTCAATTCATACTCAGATTTCTATGAAATTTAGAAAAAAAACAGGATAAAGACATTTTTCCATGAGTTCTGTTTGAATACTACAATTGAAGTTTACTGTGTTACAAGGGGACTACAATCTTCTATAACTGAGTGGCAGTTTTTTCTTCTTCTCACAAGAAAAATCCATTTGTATGCTGTCTTGACATTCTTCCTTAACCATGTTAACTGAATACGAGTAGTGCAAAAGTTTTAACCCAATCTGAGGTACACCCTTGCCTCTGCTCCAGTTAAATTTGGAACTGAGCCTACAACAGTTTTGTGTTAAGAGTCAGATGTTCTAACTTATACAGCCTGCTGAGAGAACTCAAAGCAAAGGCAGTTTATACACTGAAAGCTTACTGAAAATAGAGGGAAAAGGCAAAAAGTCATTTAACTTCTTAAATCAATGCATATTGTTTCTGTTTGAACATTTCCTTCATGTTATCTTTGCATATTTGTGACACTGGAGTCAACATCACCTCTTCAGTTCAGTGTAAGATGTATACAATTTAAACCAACTCAAAACCTTACATTGAAAGGCCCTATCTACACTCAAAAGACAGCAATGTCCAAAAACTGTCAATTGTAGCTCCAGTGTGGCTCTTGCCAAACAGTTGGTCTGACAGGGTCAAGTCATAATAAGAAATTATTCACTGAAAAAAATTCATAATCTCTCTACATATATTAGGTCAAAGTTTAATATACTTACTGACTTTTACACTCAAATTTTCAGCAAACTACGTTAATACTGTTGAAAACTTATTGCCCTCATACCCTTAGCACTTTTTCAGTTATCTTGGCAATTGTTTAGAGTAATGGTTTAACACGAATACAACAGACTTAGCTCCAAATTGTGGTTCAGTGGGAGCTTTGTTTGAACTGTATTTTAAAATACAACTCCCTTATGATGGTCCCATTTATGTTCATAATGGGAAAGAATTCCAGTATGGTTTAAAGTTCAAAATGACAGCAAAGTGGGAAAATTTCCTGCCAGGGAATTTAAAGAGATGGCCTTAAGCCTTATATTTATACCCCATGGTTCTTGCTCGTTAAGAGTTATTTATACCAGCAAGAACAATAATTCTCATAGAATATTTTATTCCCTTGCTTAGGGCAGCTTCCCTTTTCACCTCCATGCTTTACCTGATGCCAGCTGTGGATGCAATTTCTTTAAGGTGCTGAGTAGACTTTTGCATGGTTTCTTAGGAACCTGTTTCCAGCTTGTGCTCTTCTTATCATCTGATCTACACATTAAAACAAACAATGTATGCAAAATAAAAAAGAAATGGTAAGTATGAAAACTTGAAGCTTTTTGTTATTTCACTATCAAGATGGCTTGATACAAAAAAACCAAAGAAATAGCATTGGAAAAAAGCCTTTTCATCACCTTTATTTCTGTGTAGAAATAATATATACAGTAACAAGAACTGAACTGAAAACTATTTTGTTTCCTCAAAACAATATAGCAGTCTAAACTGAGTATGGATTTGATCCCAAGCTAACCTGAAAACAGAACTTTTGTTTAGATTTGGTTTAGACATTTAGAGCCATGCTTTAATAAATCTCAGAGTGGCTGCTTTTATCTCTTTGAGCTTTAATTATTTATCTGGCTCATCTGCACTTGACTGGCATGGAAACATACAATTCATTGCACTTTCTGAGCTTCCATTTTGTATCCAATAGCAGTAATACAAATAGAAGCTTGAGGCATAGCAGAAGGTGCTCAACAGTAATTAAGAGCAGAGTTGTATTAAAAAGCATGTAAAAATAAGAAGAGTATCAGGGTCCATACTTTTCTCTTTATGGTCATATGCTGCATTGCCACATGTACCATATGTTGATTTAATTTCCATTTCCAGTCTCAAAATTAGGCCAGCAGTACTGGGAGAGCGGGGGATTCAGCACACACTTTGGGACCCTTGTGGTTGATTAAGCAATGGATTTAACTGGCCTAAAGGGAGGCTCTTCCTTGATTAGAAAGACAGAGGCTACAATGCAAGGCCTTGTTTAGCAGAGAAGAAATAAACTGAGCGGGTGGGGGGTGAATGTTGAGAACTCTAGGCATGTATGTGTCTCCTTTCTGGAATGCAAGGGGAGAGAGGAATTGTGTAGCAGATATTGCTGGCACAGTATCTAATCAGTTATTACTAGTTTGGCTGAGGCAAGCATTACTCATTTGCTGCTTTGCATCAGTAACATGATTGCTCATCTATTGTTGGATCGGCATTAGGAGAAGCGAGAACATTCTTATTTTTGAAAAACTATTTGTAGACATTTTACTTGAGATAAAACTGCCTGCAGAAACTATACACAAAAGAAACACTTAGCAACCCTACAGGGTGCTTCATTCTCAAGATGCTTTACAAATACTGAACTCAGCTCACAGGAGTCTTTGCAAAAACCATCACTCCAATTTTCCTCACAAGTAAGCTGAGGAACGGGATCTAAGTGAGAATGGGCAAAGACCATACAGCAGGTCGGAGCCAGGATTAGAACTCTGCAATTCCTGGCTTGAAGTCATGGCTCAAAGAACTCTCCTCCCACTTTTTCTCCCTGATCCCTCTATAGCAACATCGGCTATACTAAAAACAACGAGAGTCCTGTGGCACCTTATAGACCAACAGATTTTCTTCGGCGTAAGCTTTCGCAGGCTATAACCCACTTCATGCATCCGACGAAGTCGGTTATAGCCCACGAAAGCTTATGCCGAAGAAAATCTGTTGGTCTATAAGGTGCCACAGGACTCTTGCTGTTTTTTGCTGTACACAGACTAACACAGATACCTCTCTGGAAACTGGCTACACTGTTATTCCAGTTCATCATGTAAAACAAAAAGGAAGACTTTTTTTTTTTAAGAAACACCCAAACTCTTTGACCTAAAATCCTCCCTTTCTCAAAAGATTGTTGCTGTTGCTTTTGCAGATATGGTCTGAAAGCAAGGAAGGGGAGACACTGAAAAGAACATTAGATGAATGAAAGCCATTCAACTTTTGCTGGCAGTAAATAATGCTTCATCAGGCTATGATAATGAAGCTACTACTAGCACTAAACGCTTTCAAAAGACACTTGTCAATGCCTGGTTGAGACAGACTGTTGTACTGGAAAACACTGCCTTTCTGAAAAATATTATCCCTTCTACTCAGTTGTAAAGGTCTTTCAAAATCAGCTTCACCATAGCAGCACTGTTGCATTTTATTTTTACAAAAGAAAGAGAAATGGGGCTCAAATAAAATAAAAGACAGCAGTAACTTTCATTTTTAACACTTTACACTTCTATGCATAATCTTCCCTGCAGTGTTCACAGACATAGATATGGCATGAACGTATTGCTGAGATAGAGAAATACCTCCTCCCCCCGCCAATCTTCTTCAGTGGGAGTTACAGGTATTCAAGCACTTCTAAAACTCAGGCTATAGCTGCTAAGAATAAGTCAGCCAACACATACAACCAATTTTATGTGATAATCTTAAAACATGCGCCTATACAACAGATGTGGGAAGAGAAACCAGGTCTCCTGATTCCCAAAGGTTTATTTGTTGTTGGCTTAAGCCTGAAAGGGTTTTTAAAGGTAACATTTTGCCACTGTTCTTTACCACAAGGTTTTTACCATGTTAGTGCCACAACAGTCTAGCTCCCAGAAGATTTCTAATCCAGTAACTAGCCCAAATAAGTTTTATGTGATTTGAGCTTTCAGTTGCTTAACTGAACTGACCCTTTTGCGGTTCTGCTATCTCTACTTAATACTTCACTACTCTACACAGGAGAATCACATCTCCATGACCGGCAAAACAAACAAGGAGTCCTGTGGCACTTTTAAAGACTAACAAATTTATTTTTAATCGCATGACTTTTCATGGGAGAAAATCCTACTTCGTCAGACGCTTTGAAGATGGGGAACTTACAGAATGGGAGGAAATTAAACGCAGGGAAATGTATGACATAGGATCGGGTCAGGCTGTAATAGCAAATCAAAATAGATGTTGTGATTCAAACACCACAAAATGTTCAGTTCAGATAAGCAACTGAAAGTTCAAATCACATAAAACTTATTTGGGCTAGTTACCAGTGTTTGAATCCCAACACCTATTTTGATTTGCTATTACAGCCTGACCCGATGCTGTCTCAGACATTTCCCTGCATTTAATTTCCTCCCATTCTGTAAGTTCCCCATCTTCAAAGCATCTGACGAAGTGGGATTTTCTCCCACAAAAGCTTATGTGACAAATACATTTGTTAGTCTTTAAAGGTGCAACAGGACTCCTTGTTTGTTTTGCTGACTAGACTAACATGGCTACCCCTTTGGAACTTATCTCCATGACCAAATATTGAAATCTCTACTTGCAACAGCTTTTATTATAAAAAACAAACACCCCCCTCCCACACACAACTAAGGTATTTTTACAAATAAGAAATAAGGCTTTCAGTTCTATTATTTCCTTTCCCCAGCACTATGACTATTCCTTCTTTCTGTAGTACAGTCCCCTAAATGGACTGCTGAGAACAAACTGTACAATATTTCTATGAAAAACACACAAGCAGCATTGTTCTGCAGTATTTCCTTTGATACTACTACAGGGACAGTGAGTCTTTCCATAGTTTAAAGGAAATACTTATTTTTTGAATAAACATCACAGAAACTGTCCTCTTGACATGAAGAAAAAGGAAGACAATATTCAAACTGAGTCAGTGACCCAATGACTAATCGTAACTCAAATGTGAAATCATGAAAATCCGATTAATGTTAAAGTTTTGACAAGGAACACCACAAAATGTAGTTCTGCAGAGGAAAAGAAAACACATATTGTTTGCAATTACAGTCAACATCATCATTCAAAATTGTGTTTTCCGCTAGCCTAGAATAATCTCTAACATGTCGTGAAACAATTCACTAACTAATTAAATCTAACTTTAGCAACATCTTAAGTTTTACATTAATGATTAAGTTTAAATCATTTTATTTAAATAAGTTGAGGAGACAACAGATCAGCTTTTCTTTGGGAGAGGCAATTGCACAGAAAGCGACATAAAGGCAGCAACCAATTTTGGTTAACTCATTCACAATAAGGAAAAACATAAAAACAGCAATAGTTAACGATGCATAGTATCCCTTATGTGGTTTATAAAATTAAAGGGACACAGTCAGCATGAAATCTAGCCATTTTTAAAAAAAGTTTAAAAAGTAGTTTTGAGTACCATAGCTGCCAGAATTCCAATGAGAACATTTGTGCTTTCATAATTACTTGCATAAAATTTTCTTTATTATTGCTGTGAGACAAAAGAAAATTTAACTTAAATTTATTGTGAAAACAATAAAATTAGCTATATGTAAAATGTTGAGATGCACAAAAACCGAAGACAGAAAAACTCTGCTCATTCAGTTGCTATCCTAATACGAGTCACTAAACACAAATAGGTTAGCATTTTCAGAAGAGAATGTGATTATTAGATTAATGGGAGTCCTTTATTACATCAAGAAAAAGGTTTATAGAGTCATTCACCTAGTTTCAACATGTACATCTTTATTAGAGTTCTGTCACTTCAGTCATTCCTCCTCTACTTTGCCGATACAGTACAGTATTTGAAACAACAATGGAAGTTGACCAGAAATTAGGTTTTTACTGTGTGGGACGTAGAAGTAATGAAAAGCAATAGTTTCTATTGAAATATTTACATTACTAATTTTGCCATGGGCCCATTCACAGCATCGATTTTTGACCCCACTTCAGAATTATGGTTTGAATATCATTCTTGGTACATGAAATGTGGTTTTGAAAAGAATTGAAGTTTCACTAGTGAGAACAAGAATTTGAATCCTGTAGTACCAGAAACGTTCTACTTCAAGAGCATGACTAGCCTCTCATCTGCTGGTCTCCACAGGCCCCCATGTCATCTTATCATATGCTGAACACAAAAGGGTTAGAAATGCAGCCTAAAGGTCTGAGTTTTAATTAATGTTTTTTTTCCCCTCACACCTTCCATACAATATACAGCTGATGTCAGTATAACTCTCATCCACCCAAAATAAGGCATGCTTCCCTAATGACTTAAGAGACTTCTTGCTTGACAAAGGACCTGAAAAGTGGACATGAGCATTTTATATGAATTTCTATTTCAGCTCATATTTTTACATTAAACTGAACATACATTTGCTCACAGGACACATCTGGAATTGTATTTCAGTCATACAGATCAAATTCAGAATGGTGTAAACAGGGGTGCAGAGATGAGATTGGAGAAGGAAAAGAAAACAGGATGGTACAAGATGCAGGCCATTCCAACAGTCTAGCTTTCAAACCCTTCCCTCCCCCGGTTGGTTTTTCTGTCCTACAATTAATTCCACCCTCCTCACATTAGTTACGGCAACCCTTATACACACAAACTTACATCGCCACTTGCATCACACCTCTGAATTTAGCACATTTCAGTTTGCTATGTAACATTAGCAGCAGCAGAGAGAGATGGGCTGAAAAAAATATCTGATAAAGCATTCTCCCACACTATACATGTCTCCTTATTGGTTACTTCGAGAATTTCTGGATCCTTATGTAAAAACCAGTAAAGTTAAAAAAAACCCAAACTTACAGGTATAGCATATTTGTGTCTAAGTCAATGCAAACAACATCCTGTGGTGGATCATACAGATCAAAGTATCGTGAATCAACTCCAACTATAAATGGAACAGGAGCACTGAGTACTGCTGCCAGAGACAAAGGACACAGGGGGATGTATGGACACTGCCATTGAAATGGAAAGATCATCTGAAGAAAAAATGAAATGAAACCCATATATTAAAGAAGACAACAGATATCGTGCAATAAAAACAAGCAACACTGGTGAATACAGGAAGCAAACAAAAATATTAAAAGCTTTGTTACAGAGTCAACTCCTCAAGCCATCTCACAGGTTCTTACGGACATTCACAAAATGCCACAGCTGTAAAATGACTATTCAGGGTGCTCAATAATATTAATTTACAGTCAAATATTAAAAAATATTAGCCACTTCTGAAGGGATCAGAAAAAATCATTGAGAAAGCAGAAATTTAATGGATTTCTGCTGTGGTTCCTTCAACTGTGCTTGCAATATCTTCACTGACACGCCCACATTTCATTTCCTTTGCACTAGAAATGAAAATGCACTTGAAAAATATGCTTTTCATCTGATTTAGCCTGCACTGCAAACATTTCACTAGAAGTTATGAACATTTTTAAGAGCTTCAAGAGGAAAAATGTAGCTGCATGGGAAGTGTGAACAATATTAAATTAATGAAAGATTTCAGAAACCTTAGAGGATCTGAGAGTTTCAAACTTTGCTATTCCCCTACCAAAGTGAGTGACATCACTACTACCATAAGCATAGGACTCAAGAGGCCTGTAAGGCCAAAAAGAGAGGTTTAGAGTAGAATGTTTCTTTAAAAGCCGTAGGCTGATGTTTCTTGAATTTAATTTTACCTCAGAAAACGGACTATTTATTTGAAGAGTTGATTGACCCATATGAATTATACAAGTGTTCTTCTGTGTCACTCTGAACTCAAAAGTGGCCTTTTAAAAAAAAAACAAAAAAAAAAAACACACAACAAAAAAACCACTTGCCGTTGATTTAACCCCACAAAGAGAACAGTATTATTAGCACATCTGAAGGCATCTGGTTCAAAAGTACATCTCCAGTGTCTCCTGAGATATCTGAATTATGGATGCACAGGTCTCTGTAGAGCAGGTGATGGTCAAAATCATGGCTTGTGAGTGGCATACAGCTTTTTTAGAGTTAAAGTACAACTCACAGAGTACCCTATGTCCCTTCCATTCTCCACCTACCAGATTAGGGTGGGAAAGCTTGAACTTCTGCTCTGTGGCTAGGTGATGGGGCTAGAAGGGGAGGTAGATTTCTGGGGTCAGTAGGTTTGGATATTCCTGCTACAGAGATCTGTAAGAGTTAGATCCTGATCCTTAGCTACCCTTCTTGTACCCACAACAGTTTTCCGGTGATACTGCTCCTGAGGGAGAGATCAATCCTACCCTAGGACCTTTCACCTGCTATTTGTGATCTCTGAATTCCCAAGAGGTCAGTATTCCATTACCTTTGAAAGCATCAGCCATTAAACACCCCAGAAGCAATTGTCAAAGATGGCAGAGAGTCAGCAACTTAAATAAAAAACCTGTGGCTTTTAAAATAACACAGTAACAAGAAGACTGCAAGCTCTTTCTTTCACAGTTTGGCTGAGAGTAGGCATGAGCATTTTCAGGCCCAAAGGAGGGTTTTTTAAGTCAAATCAAGAAGGTGATAAAAAAAGACGAAGTCATAATGAAAAATAACACTGTGGAATCAGCAATGACTTTTTTCATTCATTCATTCCCTACTGTACAGAACATCCTGTACTTACAGCTACTACAGCCTCAGCTACTCCAGTCAGTACAGCTGGTCTCAGAGAGTGCAGCAGGATTTTACCCTCTAGCAGTACGAAGAGTAACAAGGTAGCACAGTTTTCTGGTCCAAGATTCATCAGCAAAGTACTGAAGTTTGCTCCACTGAGAAGAGAAGAGCAGAGAAGAGATTACTGAAATCTAAACAGTAGTGTTCAACAAATAGCTAAAGATATAGTAATTGCTACAGCAACAGTAATCAAATACCAGGGCATTTACTGGGGACTATAACAGGCTGAGAGGAGTTGTTGGCTTCAAGTGCTGTCATTATGAATAGCCAGTCAATAACCTCACTACAGGGTTTTCACTGTTGCAAATAGGAACTAAATCCAAGGGAATCTCTTTTAAAAAGCTTCAGTCACTTGTTCTTTGTTACATTTATGAGTTCCCTGTTACGTGCATGAGCATCCATCAGCCTAACTTATTATGAAATAAAACAGGCGTTATGAAAGAACAAATTGTTTGGCCACTAAATGTTGCAGCTATGCAGATATCTGGCATCACTATTTAGGATGGAATGCTCAGTCAGTTCATCAAAAAGTTATACCCATTCATGTTAGACCCCTGGAATCAGACATTCTAATTACAGCTGGGTCAATGCAACCCTTCAGACTTCCAAGGTAGATACAACTTAAATTCCATGCACTTCAGTTTGTGCGCTTTTTCTGTAAGTGATTTGTGGCCATTAAAGAATCTATGACATACCATACAAAAGGGAAGGGGTTTACCCTCCTGTCTTGGAGCAAGAACGTCTCTCTATGCCCCTGTCACTTTGTACTTTGCTGGTTGGCTGCTTTTCTCCTCCCCTAAGATGGATACATTCTAAAGGTGCTAGGTACTTGTCATTTACAAAACTCTTTGGGATTCTTCAGCATAGAAGGTACAATTTAAAAACATGAATATATAAATATTATCTAGGGAAAGTATTTTTTTCTCCAGTCTGAACTGAGGTTGACTGTGAAGTGTTTAAACTAAAAAGCAAATTTGTACGTATGTATGTACGTATGCAGTAAATTGTTCATAGTGGACTCCAGAATGGAGAAGGCTTCAGACTACTTTTGCAGGGAACATGCAAACTCCTATGAATATACAATTACATCTTTAGACTCATTTTTGCCTTCTACTGTGCTTGCCTGTGTAGGCACACTAATTGATTGCCCAAAGCTGGTGGGCACAATCTCCTGTGGATTAGAAGGGGGAAAAAGGGAAATAGAAAACAAATAGTCTCTATTGAAAAGAAAAATAAGGGGATCATGACAGAGTACAGTTCTCAAAATATCAATTATTTAAAAATAGTTTTCAGCTAATAATCTCTGCTCATAAGAGATCCTATAGGCACTGAGCAGGCAACCAACCATCTGAGGTTCAGGTACAGTAAGTATTCAAGCCTTATTATGCTCACACACGTTAGGGTTTGTACTCTACTTTTATGAACAAACTTCATTATAAATATAAGAGGTACATAAAGTTAACCTTTTTTTCAATTATTTTAGATTTAATTATTTTATGGTATAGTTTTATTTTCTTTCCCTTTTTATCCCCCACCCGTTTAAAAAAACAAACAAAAACCAACCAACAACCTCTTATCGACATATAGTATAGAATTTAAATACTGTTAATGTTACCTGAGTGGCAAGGGTGTAGAAACTGGTTGAGACAATATTAACGCATCATGGGCAGAAAGCTGAGAAAAGTGAAAACATTACATGTATTTATATGGCCAACTCAAGAGACAATACAATATTCCCATCAAAGCTTACATATTCTGATGGATCGGCAAGCACACTAAAACAGTGTGTCAGAAAGCTACACAGGGAAATATCAGCAACAACCCCATAGATGCCTGTTCGTTGGGTCAAGACAGCATGGCGTAATCACCAAGACAATTCAGTGAAATTACAAGCAGCAGCCTGGGACACAGCACTGAACATGCAATTATTAACAGAGTAATAACAGTAATTACTGGTAATTAACAGAGAGGCTTTACAGCCAGTCCCAGAGGGATTCACATCTAATCTGCAGCAGTAGAGTGGGTGGGTAGGTGAAAGAAATACGGTACAGTACATGGTGCCTATAAAACAAAGAGAAATCATGGAAATTTGAAGACCCTGAATAACATGGTTGCCAGTTACATGATTGTAAATCTGAACTAGCTCCCCTGGACATTCAATTGAACTACTTCAAATTTACAGAGCTGTAGGAGAGGAGCATTTGGCCTTTTATGCAGAGAGTAGCTCTAAGGCTGAGAAAAGAAGCCCAAAGAAAGAACCCACATTTTCAGTGCCTTCAGGGAGAAGAGCTAACCCACCATTATAATCAGAAACAGAAGCAGATGTTTTGGTTACCTGGACAAGGATTCTTGGTCTTTGAGGTGAAGGGAAAGGTATATTGTGCATGAAGTGGGAGATGTGCCTGAAAAGAATTTTTTTTTAAAAAAAAAAAAATCAGGTTATGATTCAGGAAATTCAGTTTTAAGAGTAGCAGACAGCTTCCCCCCCCCCCCTTTTTTTTTTTTAAACCCCATTTAAAACAAACAATCTAAGGTAAGGTTTGCAAAGTCACTTACATACTTAACTGCTGTAGTACAACAAGGAAAAGATTTCTGCTAGCATTTTTTTTTTTTTTTTTTAAGACTAGATATTAAAAACATCAAGTGTCCTCCAGAAGGGGAAAAATGCCTTTCAACTTCCTATAATGTTGTGTCAAATATCAAGTTTTCAGTGTACAGGACAATAGCCGAAAGGTAGACTCACTTTAAAATTCAAAGTTAAATTTATTTTTAAGCATCATTTTATTAAAAGAACCCACTTAGCAAGGTTCCATGCATATCCTACAGAAGGCATTCTGATTATTAATATCACATGCTCAGGTTGTGTATGTTTAAAATCTATGGCAAGTTTAGATTTTTTGTTGTTTAATTGCAGTAATTATTTTTCCAAAAATACATCTTTAAGGGGCAGTTAAATGAGTGCACTGCATACTGCTTGCAAACAGGCACATTTAATTTGGGGATTAAGTGACATGACATTGTCCCACTGAACACACATACACACCCATCTCACCCCAAAAATTATGAAAAATGGACCTTTTCCATCACTCTTTATTCTATCCATACTGTAATGACAGTATAATCTTTCTCACTGCCTGTTAGCTGATTCATTATAAACAATGAGATTTTTGTCATACTTTACACCTATGTGCCTCAATCTTCCATAGGAGTGATTTCAAAGAGGGAGTTTTCATGCATGAACAAATCCTTGGCTACTCCCTTACCAAAGTTTTTAACATTTCTCATTCCTATGGAATCATACCAACCAGGCGGTCAGTTAACATTAACTGTGGCAGTTTAATTATTTTGACACTTAGGAACCAGACAGAGACCATCCCAGTCTTATCATACATCAGAGAACAGTTAATGGCTATAAAACAGGGGTAAGATTTGGTCAACATAGACCTCAGGCTGGATTTGAACTGGTAATCTAGAAGTCAAATACTTTATTTTTCATTGATCAGTGCTGCTTCACCAATATTTTATTTGAAAAAAAAAATGGGGAACTGGTAAAGTCATTCTCACCTCCCTCATAGCCTAGCTTGGGGTGAAATTTGGGGTGTTCAGTGGGCAATGACTGTCAATGGCATTAACTGCATTCTATGGATGTTGAGCCTACAGTTTATCCAAATTAATTTCCTGACTAGCTGTGAATAATACTCCATTCTCAATTAATATTAATCACATGTTTTATTGGCTTTTGTTAGGTCAGGAGATACCTGAGCAGATAGGTACAGTGTGGTTTTCTTTAATCTCAAGCCACTGTGAAAACCCATATTTGGAAAAGTCCCCAGGAAACTGGGAACCATTACCTGCATTTACTTTTGGTTATATTTTCTTTGACATGATCATGCAAATTGTAAACACAGAACTAAAAGCTCAGATAGCTTACAGTTTTCAAAGATCAAATTCTTAAATAGCTACTTTTAATGTTGTATGTGCTA
The DNA here is from genome assembly GCA_007922175.1 of Pelusios castaneus. Lineage (NCBI taxonomy): Eukaryota > Metazoa > Chordata > Testudines > Pelomedusidae > Pelusios > Pelusios castaneus. The sequence goes on from ML685908.1 coordinate 1,037,757, forward strand.
CTTGAATCTAGCTATATTATTGAATCAATTACCATTTTAGGAGTATACACAACACTAACAAATAAACAGTAACTTAAAACCACCATCATTTCTATGTTTCAAGCATTTTTAGGCTGTAACAGTACAGCAAAGTTACTTTAACATCTGTCTTAAAGGAGAGGTGCCCATCCATTAAAAAAACGTAATAGCTCATCCTCAAGCATAACAGCGTTTTATTCCATAATCACTAATCTGAACAACCATGAACTAATAAATTTCCAGGCTCAGTTTGATAAATTGACAGTTATGAGACATGGTGGAAAGTTTCGGTGATGGACAGGAATCAAATATCAGTGCTGATCCACAGGTCAGAATCATCCAAATGTAGATCCACATTAATAGGATTACAGTCTCTTCTGATAACATACACAGTTATCTAATATGGTCTTTACTACTTGCAACGGATTGTACCGAGATTATTTATGAATCTGAAAAATACTAAAAAAAAACTCCTTATCTATACATAAATAGATTAAAAATATCTCCTTTCACACATTCTTAGGTTATAAAGAAACTAAATATTAGCAGCTCTGGCCCCTCAAGGACACAGAGAGGACCAAGAGGCATACTGATTTTTAGACATCCTTAAAGGGTGGGGTGGGGGAGGAAGAGAAAATAGCCAAAGTTTTCACATGAGCATCTGATGAAACATAATAAATAAAATCATTGATATATGACCTCCCTAAAAGTGTCATTTCTAGAAGTATGTCCTTTCTGTAAATGAATATTTCTAAACACATATGCCACTTTTTTCAAGTGTGTGACTTAGTTTGCCTTTCAGGATTCCATCTGACGAGAGCCATGAAATCCTGTTTCTTAGAAAGATGGTCATCAATTGCTAATTTTAAAAATAGCCTAAACATGCATCTTCTTTAAATACCCTTAGGGTTCCTTTTTCATACCCTCAGTGACTTCATACCAAATCAATTTGTTTTAAAAGAACAGATTTATTTTTCTAAATTGCAGCACTGCAGTTTAAGTCAGGATCTACAAATCTAGCTGATTTTTGACTCTTCTGTTCCCAGTAAGAGAATATGAAGACAGAATGTTAACAAATGAGGCAAGAAAAAGTCTAGTCCACTCTTCATAGCTGTATTGGCTCTGCAATGCACTACTAATAACAGGAACAAGTAATTTTTGTCCATTCAGTACAAGTCTGTAAAGCCAAGAGTACAGAACAAATGCACCAAGATAGTTGATGACATTTTATATATGGTCACCTCATCTTATTTTTGAGCTACAGCTACATTTAAGTGCCTTGAAACACTAATTTATCTGGAAAATGCTAAACATACTTTTCAATGGGAAGAGGATGAGGCCCAGAGACAGAAAGCTTGTAGATGAACATGAGAAATTTTCGAAAGGCTTCAAAGAAAGGCCAGTGGGAGAGAAGGCAGATGCACTTGTTGGAATTGATGGATTTGGAAGTAATGACTTTTCTTTCCACTGCGGTCAGGAGGCCCAGCTGCATACATTGCTTTTCTGTTAGCAGCTCCCGGGAATAAGGTTCGTAAAACTGAATAGCAGCACCATAAACCTGAGGGATGAACAAAACAAAACCACAAACAAGCAAATGGTTATGCCCAACATTAAATAGATGTCTGGGTTTGATTTCTTTAAAATCATTTTCAGTCTTTTTGTTCTGTGTTTGTATAATGGAGCTGTAGTACATAAGTATCACAATGGGGCTCTAGTCCAGAGGCTCCCAAACTTTTCGGCATCATGCCTCCTTTCTGATTTTTGAGAAATATTCACCCCTTCCCACCTCTCCTTTACCATCATCCAACCCACTTTTAACAAAAAATTCCATTCGTAATTGTACAATTAAAAATAACCACAAATAAGTTTCCTTGACATAAAAATTTTTTGCTATGAAAATTTCACAGCCTCATGCCCCCCTTAGATTTTCTTTACGACTCCCTAGGGGGGGCACGCCCCCCAATTTAGGAACCACTGCTCTAGTCCACGCCTGGGATTTCTAGACACAAACTACATTACACAAACTTTAATCACTGTTTATATATTAAATCATCCTTATGAATACAGAAATATGAACATTTAAGTTTTTCATTTTGTTTTGTCACACCCTGCCCCCCCCCCCAAATTACATATAGTAAACTATCATCATCAAGAAGGAACCCAGAGCTTCTATACTACAAGAGGGCACCTTCTATCGTTCTGGCAGTTACTCAACCCAAACCAATTAAGGAAACTGTGATGTTTATGAACATTTCCATGTGGTAGTCACACTAAACATAAAAAGGCACTGGAGTTTGAAGTTTAGAACCCATTTTACACAGACTTTTGACAGAAGAGCGAGTTTACCTCGCACTCCCAACCTTGCCTGCCAGTTTCCTATTAATTGCAAGACACTGGCAAAAAGGTTGATGCAGGTTTTAGTTATCCTTTGGTCAATAAAGATGAGTAAAGCAGAGAAATCGTTTGGAACTCCTTAGATGACTATGGAGCAATATTAGAACCAGATGTGAGATGAGATCAATAGAAATTAAAGCTAAATATTATAAATGAGGTAAGAGAAGAGCCCTTTTCCAGCTGAACAACTTTTCTAGAGATGGGCTAAAACTTCTCTACCCCACATGGAGTGAGTTTCGATTTCCTCATCTACAAGGTCCTGCAATTTTAGTTTATCTATGAAACCAGAATTGTATATTTAGGATTAAACTACCACCCAAAACCTTTCATATTATTTCTTTCCTGCCTGCCTGCCTGCCTGCCCCTTGCCTTCCTATAGGCTCAGCCACTTCAAGTTCTTCTTACCCACTATCACCCCTGGTTCATTTTGGGGTGGTTTCCTGCATGCTTGTGTGTGTATTTTGGACATTATATTTCAGAATTCCCCTCAAAATTCTAGATGCAAGACTAATTACCTAAAGGGGAAAGACTATTTTAGCAGTCAATTAGTCACAAGTGAACAGGAGGATTTGTAGTTCTGCTATCCGTCATTTCTTTTCACAATAAACCCAAAACTTATAGGTGACAGACATTCAGCAAGATAACTGAAATTTCTCAAAAACTGAAGGAGCAATGTATATTTTCTCCAAGTACCAATTAATTCTACCCATGGATAAGTCTTGATATCAACCATTTAAAAAAAAAACCCAACAACAAATAACCCAACACATCACTCAATCATACCTTTTCTGCAGAAGAACCAGTCAGGACAAACGTTGAAAACACAGGTAATGGGTATTTGGTTTGAGGATCCCAGCATTCAATAGTGGCTCCCATAGGAAGGCAGAAAAGAGGTACAGATTCCGACAATGGGAACGATTCATAATCATCCTCAGGATATCTGAAAATTAAGCCTTTAAGCGAGAAAAAGGAAAGATTGACAAGTACATTTTCAGTGCTCTGCAACCCCTGAACCATGTAACAGTAGTACATTTTCTGCAACTATACATTAAAACCTATTGCTAACCAGACATAATAGCAGTATATATAACTTTTGGGGGAGGAGAGGGAGGGGTGAAAGGAATTCCCACTGAACTGTGAGAAACCAAACAAACAATCTCATGTGGATTTCAAATATCCATGTTAAAGTTTAAAACTCACTTTTGGTAATAGCTCAAACAATTCCAAATTGTAAACTTTGATAACTGAATATCTGTCTTTAAACTACATAGGAGCTACTTAAAACTTTTTCTAAATATTAGATGTGCCATTTAAAGAGGTTACATTACAAAGGTATTTCCAGAGAGGAAATCAGCATTCTAGCTTCATTAACAGTGCATTGGCTTAGCAGAATTAATGTTCCAGTGAATAGAAAAATGAACTCATTGACTGGCTGTCTACTTTAAAGTTTCAATTAATTTATATTAATCATTGGGTAATTTAATTGCTATGACAAACATGTGACCATCAAACACCTTTTGGGCTGTGCCTCTGGTTGGTGGAGATACTTCTGAATTCCTAGAAAATCTATACAGAAGCATCAGAGTACCAATGTCATTTATCTAAATTATTAGATAGCTCCATCCACCCTGGTATCTGATTTCCAACTCCACCCAGGAAATAAATTTTGGCAATTTATTCCATTCAAGGGGCAAAGGAAGAGGCTTGTCCATAAACTTCTCATGTCTTATGCTCCATAAGCCCAAGTGAAAAATCAGGAAGGTCTCTTTCTTAGAAGCCTACTGCCACTATTTAACGTGGCAAGTTTCAGAAAGATTTATATGAAAAGATTTCCCAGCCAGCTCTGGGTTGGGGCACTCCTCACAGTACCTCTCTTTCACTTAAAACTGGTGAACAGGTTAGAGAAGAGGACAGCGGAAATGCACCTAGCTTCCATGCAACTGCTTCTCACTCCCCAGCATCTCCAAAACGCACAACAAAATAAAGAGAAGCTTTTCGTTATACCCATAAATGCTTGCTAAACTGAATTAAGGATACTAGGCTACAGTGTCTTCCAAGGCAAGCCATAAAAACAAAAGGAAGCAAGTATGAAGTCAATACAGAGAACACAGCCAATTGCTTGTAACAGTGGGTAAGTCATTTGGGGTTGTATTATAGCTGATCTCCTCAGACTGAGTGGGCTTCCAAATGCAATCAGAAGTTCAGGACCGCTAACAGTGTCAGGAATCTCAAAAGGCACCCTGGCATATGGCAGCACTTCAATGACTCTCCCCTGCTCTGCTAAAATATCACTTATCCAGAAGGTCTGTTGGGACTCCCTTGCCATTGTCACCTGACTACAACAAATAACAAGCAGCCAGCCTAATTCTCCTTCTGCTCTCACTGCTCCTTCTGATGGATCCAAGTGAGCTGGGAGATGAGTACTCTACGCTTTCACCATTATTTTTAATCTCTTCTCAACAATCAACACTCCCACTCCAGCTACCCAAGGACCCCCCTTCAGCCTTCCAAAACACTACCTATCTCACTAATATTCTTAGTCTCCATCATTCTGTTCTGGCTCCCACAAACCAGCTATTGAAGGGTGCCCAGGGCTAGGCTCCTGACTCATCCCTATCTGCTTTCAGCATGCAGGTCTGTGATGGTGTTTGTGTAAAAAACTTATTCTCAATGGTGAGAAACATCACACATGGAGCTGCATAAACCTTGACAGTTATGACGGCTAAGTACAACCCTCCATCATTTAATTCTGCCCTGTCTATACACTTCATCGCATATGCTCCAGCTAGCAGTCACTAGATTTGACCTTTAGGGAGCTAAAACAAGAGCATTCTCAGCAGTGGGCCCTGATCTCTAATCTTAGCTTCTTCAATGAAGGCCAAGTTGATCTACCTTTAAGGCAAGGTGCAAGCTTGGTTTGTTCTGGATTTTAACTGGGTAAGTCTGAATAAACTGAGGACAAGATTATAGGAGTTCATTTTGGTTGTCATATTCTACATCTCAGCCCAGAGATCAAACATAATAAGTTGAAAGAATAATTTAAAATAAAGTTAGGTAGGTACTTCTGCTAATATATTTAGATGCTTTTCTTTGCAAAAACTTACCAGCTTTATATGCTATTGAGTTAGAAGCTGGCATCGACTTCTTATAACATAGATACACACTGGACCCCCACTGCAAGACACAAATTAAGTCTCATCAAAACCCACGGACAGCATCTGAATAGAGCAGAACAGGTTAAGTGTTTGAACCTACTTATACTTATACCAAACAAGAGACATTTAAATAAAGAATGTCACAGGAAATATTGTTGCTATTTATCAGCACACCATTTAACACCACAGCAGGAAATTCAGAATTAATATTGTACACATTATTAGAGGTCAAATAAGACACAGTTCTGTGACCAAAAAATCAATGGAACAAGTACAGGTGAATTAAAGCAGCTACTGCTTTCATTTCTGCATTTCCTTCCTTTTCTTTTTCAAGTCAGACCCTTAGAAGGGCATCACAAGCTTTTAAAGAATCTGAAAACAATAGAAATGTTTCCACAGTGTATGTTTTGGTTTTGGGGGCCTGGGTTACGACAATGAACACATTTCCCTGCAGCGTTCGAAAACCAGGAGTACTACACTTAGGGCATGTCTAAACTATAGGCACTACAGCGGCACGTGCTGCTTTAGCACAGACCTGTCCAACCTATGGCTCGCAAGCCAGAATACGGCCTGCCAAAGGCTGCTATCCAAGCTACTGGGGTGCAGCAGCAGCTCCCTCTCATCCCCCTCGCAACTGGCCAAACAAAGGAGCAGCTTCTCCCCTCAAGCCCCCTCTAGCTCACTGGCCCCAAGTGGGAAAAAAAATTGCAATGTGGCCCCTCACACAAAAAGGTTGGACTCCCCTGGCGCAGACACTTCCTACATCTAGGAAAGATTTCTTCATGTGTGTAGGTAAGTCACCTCCTGAGTGGTGTTGGCCAATGGAAGAATTCTTGTGTCGATTTAGCTCATGGAGTTTTCACAGGAAGAAAAAAGTAGCTAGGTCAATCTACTTTTTAAGTGTAGGCCACAGCTCAGAAAGTGAAGACAAAGCAGACTATAAATAAAAGTACAACTGACTTCACTGATGTATTGTCCAAGCTGAAAGAAATGGAAAGTCCAAGCAAAGAATATAAGCAGTGAATTTGACTTTTAAATTTAAAAAAAAAAGTTCTATCAGTAACAAAGGTAAAGAAATGTGTTTAGAAATGTTTTTGTATTCACCCTTATGTTCCACTAAAGGAGATTTTTATTTTCCACCCTTTTCCTTTTAAAGGGGAATGGTGACAACATATATAGAGAGAAAGTGATTGGTTAGTTCATGGAAATAATCATGGCAGAAGCTCCCAAGTAAACGCTGAAACAACAGTAACTAAAAAGCTAACATTTCATAAGTCAGACTGAGAATGAAAATATATTAACATTAGGAATAAACACACTAATAAGGGCATTAACAAGAATACCAATGCCTTCTTGTTTTGTCCCTTTTTGTTTTAGAAAGGCCTGAAGTTTTAAGTACTGATATATTTATTCTCACCATGCCACAATTTAAGTTCTTATCAACTTTGCAGAATGTATGGGGAGGCGTTTCTCCTTTGCTGGTAACAATAACACAGATATCTGTTACAGCCAAAGAATTCTGAGGCCGTACTGGAGGAGCCCTTCGATAGGTAATAAAGATTCGTTGGGAAGTAGCTGAACTGTTGTTAACATTGGCACAGCGACCGTAGGGAGTAGCTTGGATCACCTCACAGCCTAAAATTACACGATCCTTCCCTTCATACAGAACTCTGCAGATCAGGGAAAAAAACAGAAAGATACAAATGTTACACACAGATGTATCATGTTATTTGTGCAGACACATGCATGTTGTCCTAGCACAGCAGTTAGCTTTGCACACCAAATATAAACAACAACTTGTGTGAGAAGCATATGTTTCACCATCTTAACTGTAGTCACATAAGAGCAAGCAAGGGACGTAAAAATACACACCAGGCAACGGGCTTATGCAGAGAAACTTTTAAAAGGGTACATCAGTTGAAGACTTCAGCATTTTGTGAGGTGCCTGATCATGGATGGACCCATCTAGCTTTCAAAACCAAGTCTGAAATTTTGGTCCTAAGTAATTAACTAAAGAAACAGTGGCGGCATTGCAATATCAACTGTCAAAGGAAAACTTTCAGGATGTTTCCTCACACTATACCTAGCCATGTCTTCTACTAGGAGTTATTCCTTTTCAGAAGCACTAAAATGTCATCAAATTCATTCCAAATTCATTTCAATTATTTTTAAGGGAATATTAGGAAAAACAGAAATTTGCTGCCTTGGTCAGCTTTTAGAGAAATGGGCCAATTGAAGTTTGGATTCATGGTTTGTCATTTTGTTAGGTTTCTTAATCTCACATACCAACCAATTAAAATGATTACATTTTCTGTTTAGAATACTGTGATAATTGCTAACTTCCAGGAGTAGAAAATTTTAAGTATAATCAGCATGGAGAAAAAGTTGCTTGGATATGAACAGTGGCAAGAAAGGCAGAATTCAATCTCTACCAAAACATATTTCTAACATAATAATAGAACATGCAATAAAGCTTTATCTTCCACCACCTGAAAGAAACCAATTGTTCTATCTAAGCAGAGCTCCACGCCATTCATGTAGTACTTACCATTTTCACACAATTTTCAATAATATTCTAAAAATCTTACCATGCCTCTTGTTTCCCTAGACTAATCACACTAGTTATTTAATGGATTCTGTTTTTCTTATTTCCAAGAGTAACAGTACCTAACTTCTATTCACTTTTTTATTTTCTTGGTAAGTGGATGGAGCACATGCATTTATTACTATCTCCAAATGTCCTCTGCCAATCATCTCTGTGACAATCCACTAATAAGTCTTATAAGTAGTCCATGCACTTCTGTCAACATACTAAAAAAGTCAAATTCCAAAGGGGTAGCCGTGTTAGTCTATTGTAGAAAGACAACAGAGTCCTGTGGCACTTTTATAAGACTAACAGATTTATTTATCGCATGAAGATAGGAAAGTTACAGAGTGGTAGGAAATTAAATGCAGGGGAGTGTATGACATAGCATCAGGTCAGGCTGTAACAGCAAATCAAAATAGGTGTTAGGATTCAAAACACTGGGGAACAGCACATAGAGGAGGGGGAGGTCAAATCACTTGTTGTAATGTGAGAAAAATCCATAGTCCCTGTTTAACCCCAAGACAACTGAGTCAAATTTGCATATAAGTTCGAGTTCTGCAGACTCTCTTTGAAGCTGTGATTTGTTATTCATCTGTTTCAACACAGCTATTAACAAGTCGTCAAGGGAGTGAGCAGGGAGATTGAAGTGTTCCCCTACAGGTTTTGCAGTGTGCCACGGGACTGTTGTCATACTAAAATGTGATCTGAAAACCACTGTACTAGCCGAGACTTGGTGCACTACTCCTTTGGACTGCAATAATATGGCTCAGATGGTGCTGAATGAAATATAAAAACTGATTTAAAAAACATGCCCTGTACCACATTACCTTCACTTTTGACTGACTTGAAAAGCATTCCTTCATAACAGACATGGAAAATTTTAGCCCAGCAGATTAAGTGCAGCATAAGAAACTGAAAACAGGATCTTATAATGGAAAGAAGTATCAGACAATCTTAACTCAAACATTTTGGAAGTAGCAGTGGGGGTTTCCAAAATGCACCCTTCATATGACGTTTTTATGACAAAATGAAATGTATAGAAAAAATAAAACTATCCCCTCAGCAAAATATACAGCATTGCCATCATAATAAAATACTGGTATTCTCATAATTTTTATATTAGTGTAACATATCTCCTCTGAGTTTCAGAGAGGTTTCACACTGAGGCCTATTTATAGTTCACAAGAGTATAACGGCATAGATAATAGTTTAACTTTTTTTAAACTGAAAGAAGTTTATTCTTGTACCATGTTTCCAAATAGACTTCAACTTCTGAAAGGGAATACTGCATCCCTCAATCCCAAGGGTAAATTTCCAAGAGCTACCAGAAAGATGCTTAGATATCCCAGAACTCAGCAATGATTTCAAATATTCTTAAGACAAGATGTTCAGACAGCTCCAAAACAGCATCATCAGGCTCATAAAAAGGAAACTCCCTAGTTTAGCAATGGGACAAAAAGCAAACCAGTTCCTGGATTCATGCACAGTAATGATAACCAAAAGCAGAGTATTAGCAGAAAGGTGTTTAACGTTTCAGACAATAGAATCAAAATGTTATCTTTCGGACATGTAACTTAACCACAGCACTTCAGATTCAAGTCATCGTATGTATATGAGCAAAACCCTCTTTCTCCAGTTTCTGCTCAAGAACCCTTTTCGGATTTATCAGCAGAGGTGTGGCCTTATTCAGAGCATATCATTTATTCTTGTACAATATTTACAAGATCAACTTTTTGAAGAATAAGAACTGTTCCCTATTTCTATAAAGTATTTCTTATACTTTGGACCTGATCCACCACTTCAAGCAATTGAGGCTTTCCATTGACTTCAATAGGGTTTAGAGCAGGACTTTTACTTGAAATGTAGTCATATCTTCAGGACAAGTGTCTCCCTCTCAAATGACAAATTATCTCTGTTTGCTAGACTCAGTTCATGTCACAGATATATCATCTGTCATCATCAAATCAACTTGAGCTAAGACATGTCACAATGCAGTCAATAGCACTTGAGGAAAAATTTCCCACAAATCAAGGAAACCTGTAAAAATAACTGATCTAAAAATAACACCAACCATTTCAAATAATACATGGATGACCACACTTGTGTTTTACTGCATTCTAGTACAGTAGATTCAGGGCTCACTAATTCGATTCCTCTTCCTCCTTCAAGCTGGATCTCTGACACTATTTGCACACCCTAGCAGAGCTCTACATAAAGGTCCAATCTCTGCAAAAAAAACCTACCAGAACAAGAAAACCTCATAGGTGATCATAGGACAGTACAGTGATGAGGGCCACACAAGTACCTAAACACCTGATAACCCTAACAACTCTGGCTCAAGCCCGATCAATCATTCTACCACATGATGTATTAAAGGTGGCTATTTTCATAGAGTTTGTGTGTGCAGATAGCCACATGTTCATTAAGTCCTCTAAAAAATCACCACTTTCCAGTATGATGTACAGCATAGCCTTTTCTGTTTCTGGTTTCCTTATGCTGTGAGTTATATATTCACCACTTTCAGTAAGCTAGCTCTGGACCTCTCCACAATTCTTACGTTCCAGAAAAGAATCTAATGTATCCACTCTTACGTCTCAAATCATCCCAATGAAGTCTCATATTACATATATCATTACTGATTTAGACACCCCTATTCTACTTGGTCATTTTGACAAATATTTAAGACGACTCACTTGTCTCGTGTTGCATTTCAAAAAAGGAACAGACTCTCTCTCTCACACATACACTTCAAAGCTAAATGACAGAACTGACCAGGTTAACAGCAAAATCAGTGTTATTATGTAAATATAAATACATGATTTTTTTTAAAAAAAATATGAATCCTTGCTTCAGTAACAAATTCTTAATCTCTTTCTACATGGAAATGTCATTTACAATCAACAGACATTACATAATTAAAGAACGCTCACCCAACATCAGTTAGAGGTGGCTTGTCCCGACCCCTCTTGTAGCAAAGAAAAAGCTCTGGACTTTTAAGACTCCCATAATTCAAGTTTGCTTGAAGAGCTGTGGGGGTGGCTTCAACACAAGTGTAACCCTCAGGCACAGTTTCACCAGCTGACTTGATGATGACAGCTAGGTCTGTAATTGGAGCCTTTGGACCAGCTGACTTTGTTTCAAAGCGGTTTACTTCTTGGTCCAATGAGGTCAAAGTATCAGTGAGTCCTGCCACTACAAAGTAGTCAGCCACTCTTGGACCTTTGTCTTCTATCATGGTTGCTTCTGTACTTCCTGAAAGAGGAAAAAATAGCGATCATGTTGACAAGCTTCTATATCATCGTCTGTTTCTATAATTTTAGTAAAGTAAGCATTGTGATATATAACCCCACAAATTACATGCAAAATGAGGGCAATCCCAAGGATTAAACCTCCCAAAAGGTTCATACCGCTCAATGAAATACAATATTTTACATGTTGGAATTTTTGGATATGTCATCTAAAGATGAGTTTGGGTACAAAGATTGACTGGCCAAATGAACCAAGAGGCTTGATGGTAGGAACTTTAAGAATTCCTCTGGTTAGGAGCTGGAAGACACAAACGAAGAGGGCTCAGTTGGTATTTGTCAGCTTTGCCTACCCTTAGCCTCTCTCAGCCATCAATTCACCCAGGTATCAATAACATCCCTTCAGTTAAAGCGTATATTCTTCATTACTAATTATTGCCCTTACAGCTAAATCCATGGCAATACATTAGAAAGTTCTATTGTGTGCTTTTACACATTCAGCATCAGTGTTTTGCTATGTCGGGAAAGAAAGCAATACAAGTTCTAGGCTCTTTACAGTATCGTTTGTACACTTCATTTTATTTCAGAGTTGAGAAATAACACTGCAGCCTTCACACGTTTGCCTGGCAATCTGATCATCTGGAAGTGATTTTACACAACCACGTATTTGTTGTCATATTCCACCAGCATATGTCACTACTCAGCAGCACAATCCAAGCCTGGAATAAGCTACTGTCCTGCAGCACAGGATGACCAAAAAAATCTCTTCTGGAACAATGAAGTGCAATTTCATAAGGGTGAAAAAACTAGCTACTGGCCTGCACTTAAAATGCTGGGTGCACTTAATTATCTTGTCAGATCTTAGGAAATTCCTAATTTTGCTAAGAAACAAGAAAAACTTTTTGGAACTAACTCACTAACCAATACCATAAGATGCTCAAGTGGAAGTCCTATAAGCCTACCAAAGCAGTGCCATAGCTCCAGCAGAACTTCTAGGCCCCAGAGAAAAATCAGCTACACCCAAGCTATAAACCTAAAGGAGTGCAGAAGCTGGACTTCTGCCCGCACACTTCAACAGGTCCACCACTATGAAAATGCCTAGCTACCCGAGAGGTTGGAGGAGCCAGGTGTGTTGGATAAATACAGGGAGAGCCACTGAAATGACAGTTTACATGGGAAAGAAACCTCTTCATTCTCAGGATTTATAAAGTTCTTATGTAAGTTGTGTGTGCAAATTCCATTATCCTTCCAGCCCTAGTGCCATTCAAGTCCTCCTAATCACAACCGCAACACAAAGGTAATTAAGTTGGGGAAGCAGACAGACATTGTTCTTTCTGTTGATGTTAGCATGGGATTTAAATCCAAGATCCCCTTCAGACATCTACCCATCCACTACCTCTTACAGATACAAGGAACATAGGCAGGCAGGCAAGGATGGAAAGAGGAAATAGTATACCCACACTTTAAAACACAATCAGATCATTCACATAGGACATGCCTGATGGTACAGCACCATACAAAGTCAAAGATGCAGATATTTAAACCAGCTTCACCGTATCTGTTACAATAAAAATGAAGCACACTGGTTTGCACATCTGCATCTTGGGCTTAGCCACTGCAGGATAAAATAAAAGCAAAATATACTCTGCACTGCACAAACCTAGAGTTAGACACATTATCTAGACTGCGACAGGAAAGTACGGAAATTGCAACAAGGATGTATCCCAAAATAGGATTTGTACCCACGTGAATTACATACTTGCAGGGGGCCAAATCATGGCTTGTGAGTTGCATGTGGCTCTTTTACAGTTAGAGTGCAGTTCACAGAGCAACCTATTATCACCCCAGCCCATTCTCTGCTTACCAGATTGAGGTGGGCAGCTTGGAACTTCTGCCCTGCGGCAGGGTTGTGGGGCTAGAAGATTCTGCCCAGTGGGGAGGTACAGGTCTTGGAGGGGTGGGGGAGGTTAGCAAGTCTGGCCACCACATCTAGTATTTCTTAAGTAGAAGAATCTCATGGTTTTTCAGTTGTTAGAATAGTTAGAGGGAGCCCATTTTGTCCCTGAAACACAACCTGGCTAATCAATGTATTTTATATAAAAAAAATGTACCATTATCAAAAAGAGACTCCACTGAACAGGACGGAGGTTGGTTACGGTGGAGCCTTCTGACCAAGCATTAATAAATATAGAGTTGTTGTATTTTAAATACAAATGTATAATGTACACATACAAATGTTTCCACAAAAAAAAATCCTCTACGTTTGCTGTGCAACTTTCTCCATATCACACAGCAACATTTTTCCCCCATTCTACCATAAGTCAGTCAGTACAGACAATAAAATACATTATAGTAATAGTTTATACTACGTACAAGAAGCTGGAAAAAGGAATGCTCTCTCCCACTCTCCATCCCCTAACATCTTCAACATGAAAACAAGATATTCTGCTAAACTATGCCAATAGGAAGGAATAATCACCACCAACATTAAACAAAACAGGACACAACTGATTCACCAGCAGTACATTAGGGAGACAGCATACACACGATGTTGAGAGAGAGATAAAATGCTAAAATATATTTATTTGTTTATCTTCACAGTTTAAGCATTTTACAAAGACACCCACATTTCAAATGATTGCTAATTCTTTCATTTTAGTGCTTGGAATAGCTAGTAGTACTGGCTTGGCCAGACAATCCATTTATAAGGTACACCACAGTTTTACCAGCATACCTTAGCCCCAGGTAAAAACATTCTTATTCCTATCCTGCACCTCTTAAAAGAAAAGTCTGTGAAGGGAGACACATTGTGATAAACTGAATAGTAAGTTTTACCATTTTACTTTATTACTGCAATGGCTTTTGTAACATATGACAATAGAGAAAACAGGCAGCAGGAGCTTGCACAGCAACAAGGGGCCCATAACAATGTCACAATATATGTTAGGACTCTACCAGCACAGCTCAATCTGAGAACTACTATCTCAGGCAAACAAGTTTGAACTCAGCCTCTTTGGATCAAACGAAACAAAACCACCACCACACCACACATGCACACACACAAAATGGACATCCGCAAGCAGTGTATCCCCTATATATAGTCTGGCACCTACAGCCCAATACAAGAGAAAATAATATATGGAGCAGCACTGCTTGCTTGTAATAGCTAAAAACTTTACTTTAAAAAAAAAATTGGGAGGAGGGGTTAAAAAACCAGGTACACAGTACCAAAGCTTATGCTATATATGCTACATGTTGAGACAATTAAATCTCATATCCTTTCAATGCAAGCAACATTTTAAGCTCCGTAATTTAATTTTACTTTCAGAGGACAGAGCAGGGTTTCCACTGAACCCATTCTTTTGGTAGCACTCTTCAATACCAAGCTCTTTATCTCTGAGGTATGGGACTAGGCGGAAGTCTTTGCACGCTTCACATGATACTTGAAGAACTTAGAGACTCACTAGCACTCCTCAGATCTCTGGTGACTAATCTCCTTTGTGAGGAACTCTGTTTTGCTCCTCTTATTCCCTTCCTTATACCTGGAGTGAGAAACTATTGGTACCATCAGTTATTGGTACCTCAGTCACGGAGAGTGTTTGAGATCAGAATTAGGGTGCCATCTTCCCCTTGCAAGTTCTCAGTGACCATGATCTCAATAACAGGGCACTGACAAATGTGGTAAGCCCTTGTACAGCGAGTTCTCTGTTTCCAGCTCCAAAGTATGTTTTAAGACTTGCTCCATCATTAATAGACTATACTTAAATTCTCTGAGGTTTTTGCCATCTTTCCTTAAAAAAAGAGCAGATTTTACACCTAATGGAAATGTGACAGCCTCCCAAGCAATAAGTGCCCATCACTAATAGGAACTATTTCTCAATAAATGAAGAACCTTTTAAATCCCAGGGAGCCCAGCATCAGACAGAAGCAAGTTGTTCAAGCCCCTCAACAAGGGCAAAAGAAAACGTGTGTGCACGTGTGTATATTTTTCAGACTAGAAAGGGGAAAACAAACATTCTAACTACGAAGGTACTAAACCTACCATTTCAAAGCGCTAACTATAAAGCTAAAATAATAAAAGGGGGAAATAGGAACACAGCAAACAAGCCAACATTACACTTGTTCTGTGGTCAAAGGCAATTGAGAAGGAATTGAGGACAGTTCACCCATGCAACTTTCTAGTACCTCAATATGGAGCACAAGGGTGTGTAAAAATTTCTGATTAAAGGCTCAGGGACTTGTGTGCACTTAAAGTGGAACACCAACAGGGACATTACTCGAAGAACCCAATTTTTTTTTAAATGTCTCATGATTTCTAAGATTTAGGATTAGCAACAGTGTAGAACTGGTTGACAAGCGGGGAATACATTCCTATGTTTAAGATTAGATATTTTCATCTCAGCCAAAGTCATATTCTATTTTACAGACACAATTCTCAATGTAACATGCTGCAGGCAAAATTCAATCACAGGATAGGATTCAGCTGAAAAACCTGGCACACAGGCCTCATGTGTCAATGAAATCATCACTTGTGTTTAAGATACAAAAGCTTTGCAAATAAGAACACATACTAAGACATTTGGTGTGTCATGAGTGCAACACAATTCTAGTTGTCTTGAGCCATACACTTCTATATGTGTGTGAGTTTGTCTTTTCCTAAGTCAGTTTTCCCTCTCCTTTTCTCTACTTCAAAACCAAAGTGCCTTTGGAACATAAGTTCAAACAACCTAACTCTTTTGAATAATGGGAAAAATAGCAGGCTTGCTGGGGACATGGCAAAAACAGAGCAAAAGCAAATAATCGGTATTAGTATTAGTGCACATAAGAATGGTCATATTGGGTCAGACCAATGGTCCATTTAGCCAGTAACAGATGCTTCAGAGGGAACACACACGACAGAGCAATTACCGAGTGATCCATTCCTGTCATCAACTCCCAACTTCTGGCAGCCAGAGCTTAAGAGAACCCAAAGCATACTTCCCTGTCCATCTTAACTAACAGCCATTGATGGACCTATCATCCAGAAACTTACTGAATTATTTTTTTATCCAGTTATACTTCTGGTCTTCACAGCATCCCCTGAAAATGAGTTCCATAAATTGACCATGCATTGTATGAAGTACATCCTTACATTAGTTTAATACCTGCTAGCTATTAATTTAATTGGGTGACCCCTTATTCTTGAGTTACCTGAAGGAGTAAATAACACTTCCTTCTTCATTTTTTCAACACCATTCATGCTTTATAGACTTCTACCATAACTCTCCTTAGTCATCTCTATTCTAAACTGAACAGTCCCAATATTTACACTCTCTCCTCATACAGACTCTGTTGCATACCTCTAATAACTTTTGTTGCCTTTTTTTGTACCTTTTGCAATTCTAACAACTTTTTTGAGATGCGGCAGCCAGAACTGCATGCAGTATTCAAGGTGTGGGCGTTTTATGGATTTATATAGTGGCATTATGATATTTTCTGTTTTATTATCCACCCCTCGCCTAATGGTTCCTAATGTTCTATTAGCTTTCTTGACTGCCACTCCACATTGAGAAGATGTTTTCAGAGGACAATCCACAATCACTCCTAAGATCCCGTTCTTGAGCGGTAAGAGGTCATTTAGACTCCATTACTTTGTTAAGTATAGCAGGGATTATGTTTTGCAATGTGCACTTAACACTGCATTTCATCTGCCATTTTGCTGCCCAGACACCCAGCTTTGTGAGATTCCTCTGCAACTCTTCACAGTCAGCTTTGGACTTAACTATCTTGAGTAACTTTGTTTGTCTGCAAACTTCTCTACCTCACTGGTTTATCACCTTTTCCAGATCATATATGAATATACTGAACAGCACTGCCCCTAGTACAGATATTATGGGCACCTCACTATTAAACACTTTGCATTGTGAAAACTGAGCATTTATTGCAACCTTTTGTTACTTATTTAAGCATTTACTGATCCATAAGAGGACGTTCCCTCTTATTCCATGATTACTTACTTTGCTTAAGCAGCTGTGGTGAGGGACATTGTCAAAGGCTTTCTGAAAGCCTCAGGCACAATATCCCCTAAATTACATTTGCCCACTTACCTCAGGGAATTGTAACAGATTGGTGAGGCCTGATTTCCCATCACAAAAGATATGTTGACTTTTCCTCAATATACAGTGTCCATCAATGTGTTCGATAGTACTGTTCTTTGCTATGGTTATGACCAATTTGCCTCAAACTGAAGTTTACCCTCCAGTAAATGTCAGGTTTGCCCCAGAGCCCTTTTTAAAAGTTGGTGCTACATTAGCTATCCTCCAGGCACCTATATAGAAGTGGATTTAAGCAACAGGTTACATATCAGAAGTAGTAGTTCTGCAATTTCATATCTGAATTACATCAGAACTCTACAGTGAATGCCATCAGATCCTGGTGACTTATTACTATTTAATTTATCAATTTGTTCCAAAAACCTCCTCTACAAATCTCCTCCGATTTGTAAAAACAATGGCTCACATTTGGGAATCTACTTTCACAACACCTACAGCAAAGACTGATGGGGGAAAGGGGGAACAGTTCATTTAGCTTCTCCACAACAGCATTTGTGCTCTCTTTTACCATCTTGATCATACAGTGGCTCCACTGATGGTTTTGCAAGCTTCGTGCTTCTGATGCTCTTAATATATTGTCTGTCATCTTTTTTTCCTAGTTGCTCTTCAAATTCTCTTTTGGCCTCCCCAATTCTCTTTTACACATGACTTGCCAGAGTTTATGCTCCCTTCTATTTCCTCACTGGGCTATGACTTCCAATTTTTAAAGGATGCCATTTTGCCTCTAATTCCTTTTCTGTTGCACTGTTTAGCCACAGTGGCCATGGGGAAAGGGAGAGAAAAGAATAAATTATGCTTTTAAGGAGTCTCCATGCAGCTTTTAGACATGTCACTTGTGACTATTCCTTTTCATTTCAATCTTCATTTTTGTATAGTTCCCCTATTTGAGGTTAAATGCTACTGTTGTGGGGTTTTGTGTGTGTCAGTTGTTTAGGGGGTTTCATTGTAATTAGGTTTTTTTGTTTGGTTGGTTGGGTTTTTTTTTATTATTGCCTCCTACAGGTATCTTAAATTTAATTACATTATGGTTACTATCAAGCTACTTAGCTATATTTACCTCCTGGACCAGATCCAGTACTCCACTTAGGACTAAATCAACAATTCACTCTCTCCTTGTGGGTTCCAGGACTAGCTGTTCCAAGAAGCAGTCAGAGGTGTCTAGACGTTTTATTTCTACAACCCATCCTAAGGTGACATCGTTGAAATTCCCCCATTACGACTTGGTTTTTGTAGTCTCCATACTCTCCCTGAACAATTCACAAATCACTTTCACCATACTTATCAGGTAATATATTCCTACTGCTGTACTCATTATTCAAGCATGGAATTTCTACCCACAAAGTCTATGGTATAGTTCTTCTACTACTTCAAAACGCAAAACAAAATATGGAGATCAGTGTTAATGGTGTGATCACACCATCATTTGTTAAAATCCCATGCAGATCTCATTTACCACTGAAAAGAAACTAACTCTTCCAACCTTCATTTTGATAACAGATAAAAGGAAAAATCAAGTGCATATAAACTTACTGAGAGCACTTTGATATTGAATAGGTTAAGTCAAGCTTCTGTTCAGCAAGTTAAAACATCTGGTGGAGACTGAAAGTTTCCCCTCTCAATGCACTTTCAGCTTCCATGTCAACTTTAAGCGTGAGCCACTAAGACTGTCAACATGGCACCAGTTCATAACCCGACAGTATTTTGCGACATGTTCACCTATCCACTCAGAACTGTGATGAGACTTACAAGTAGTTTTACGTAGTGTTATGTACCATTTACAAAGTTAAGCACAAATCAGTTTATCCAATGTTAAACAGTTGCCTTTGGAGGCAGGACTGGATTATCGGAGGGGCTTTAGGGGCTTACGCCCCAGGCCCTAGCCAAAAAAACGGCGCCGGGCTCCAGCCCCTAAAACCCCTGAGATAATCCGGCACCCACCCAGCTCAGCACCAGCAGGGCAGGAGTGCTGAGAGCCCTCTTTCCCTCCTGGAATGGTGGGTGAGGGGTGGCCAGAGAGGCCAGGCCCAGGATCTACGTTCTGCCCCAACCCTGGGCTGGCTGACCAGCCCCTGGTGGCAGGGCAGGGCAAGGCAGGGTGGGCCAGCCCCTGTTCGCGCCGCCTGGGGTGGAGCTGGCTAGCTCGTGGCGAGGCTATCTGGCGCAACCTTCCAGGACCTGTCACCCTGGTGGGGCTTCATCAGAGGCCCCCACATCACATGCCAGCTGGGCCCCCATGTCCCCCAGGACCCAGCCCTGGCCATTGGGGGGACAGATGGGGGGGGCTCTGTGATGGGGCAGAAGCCTGGGGTCCCCGGGCCAGTTAATCCAGCCCTGTTTGGAGGGAAAATACACATTGTAAATAAGATCTGAATTTAAAAATAAAAAATACAAAAAGGTGTGTTCCCTTATTGGTCAGAATTCGTTAGCTTTAAAGTTAATTTCATAGCATTTGTGTTGAAAGAAAGTTACCGGTAGTGAACTGCACATGCAAACAATTACTAACAAGTACTACCATAGAAGGCTTGATCTTACAGTGTGCTCACATTGGTAAAGTTACACATGTTCCTTAGTTCCATTAAACTCAACAAGCCTGTTCAGATATTTGTTTTGCAGCTATGTTGCCTAACCCAAGCATTTCAGTTCCAAATCTGAGTGGACTAATGTCTCCAGCTTTCTCATCCTTCACTTAAAGAAATCATAATTCTGCAGTAGGTTTTCTTAAGCAGACATTTTCACTTGTACTATCTGCAATACCTGGTAAAGGAAGACTTCCTGGTGAAATTAAACTGAAATTTCCACAATAAAAGAACTAATATCTATAGCATTCTGGGCAAGTACAAACACCTAACTATATTTCAAGACGAACATTCCCTTTTGTATTCATGTGTACCACTATCTATCTCTAGTCCTGTTTAACTGAGCTATGAGTTCAATTCAAAGGAACATTTACTTCACAGTACTCTATAAAGAGAAAGCAAGTTGCATTTTTAATTTCTCAATAACGGTATGTTATATATAAAACTTAAATATACGTATCAAGAGCTGAAGTATATGGAAAGTTTCTTATTTTAAAAAAGGACTTGGTCAAGGCTAGTAGGTTAAAAATCTGAATATCCTTCCTAAAGTTTTCTATTCGTTTTTATTTTCTAATAATATGGTAATAAAGGGGGATAGTACATTATATTTCTAGAGAAACCTGCATATATACTGTTACAATACAGATGTGGGATGAATTTCTATTTAAAGTACTTCAGACAAGACACCGAACTCTAGTTTTTATAAATCACATCTTGTGTCCATTGACTGAACAAGGAAATATACACTAAGAGCTGTATCTGTCAATCTATTTCAAACTGGTTTTGGCCCTCTTACCTAATTTTGATCATATTTCTTCTATTAGTGGAAGATCACACGCTCTCAACTTCCAAAGAGCAATCGTTTCAAGGGTATAGAACTATTTCAGTCAGATAGCAGATAAAATATATTCTATATTTTTTTTCCTTAAAAATGCATTTAAGAAAATAAAAACGCAATTTTTCCCCTTTACCAGGAGCTTTTTTCTTCCCACTCCCTGTCATTATTCAAAGTAAGGAGTCTCTCTTGCAAAGAGGCTTTTCACCCACATCTCATTTTATTTCTAATCACTGCGATAGTAGTAAGTGATGAAGATTAGCATTATAGGTTTAATACATCAATGCATTTTTTGTCAGAGCTCCCTGATTATATAGGATAAATCTAGCAACAGATGGACTATGTTAATAGATGACATATTAAAGTAAACTTGCCAAAGAATGTTACAGGAAGAGGAAAAGAAGGAAAGTTTATGGTAAACAAAACAAAGCATTACCCAGGCAACAAAGATTTTATGTCTTTAAAGCAGTAAAGTAATAAATCTGAGTGCATAAAGGCTGGTCTACACATGGAGTCATTCAGGAACATCTATTCCTGAGTAACTTCATAGATAGGCCCTTAGTGTAAGACTTGCTCATTTCAACCCTTAATAAGCAGTGTTTGTTTACCTGCTGCAACCTCCATACAGGAAACCAACAGATTATATCACTGTATGTGTGTCAAAAATACAGTTTTGCTCAATTCATTCTTGTTGAATGCCCTAATCCAGCAACCTGTCTGTGAGGCTCTACCCACATGGAACAAGATGCAAGACTTCAGTCCTTCTAAAGTTAAAATTAAAATGTGAATTATTTGAAACTGGAAAGTAAAACAAGACCAGCTACATCAATGATAGGAACCTCAGCAAACAGCCCCACCCTAGTTTAGGTTTTATGTTTACATTCTAAGAAAAAAAATAGGCTACATAAAGAGTTTCCACTAAAATTGTGGAAATATGCATTGTTTATAAAACTCCCCATAAAAGGGCAGGGCCGGGGGGGAGGAGGAATCAATCTAACCAAAGAGAGCAGTTATTGGCACTGCATTATACAGACAGCCAGATTTGGCAACAAGCTCCCAGATATACACACACTTCTTAAGATCTTTTAAACATCTATACAATAGCCTATTTACTCAGGCACAAGAAGGTGAACCAGAATAATATGACCCTGATTTTATAGTGTACATCCATTTTTAAACCAAATGTATTAGTTTTAGACAAGGAGAAAGTCACAAGCATTCACACACAATGAAGAGTTATGAATTGCCATACTGGATCAAACCTGTGGTCCATCAAGACCTGTATCCTGTCTCCAACACTGACCAGTACCAGATACCTCAGAGGAAGTGTTCTAAAGGAACTGCTGTTTGGAGTAGGAAAAGAAAAGGAAGGTTTTCTTCACAGCCTAACACAGTGGTTCTCAACCACAGCGTCAGGACACGTTACTGTGTCACCACACAGCGGTAAGTGTATCGCAGAGAGCCAGGGAAACGGCTGGATTCAGCCTGGGGTGGGTGGGCACAGGGCCATCCCTGGGTGGGGCGGGACCCAGGGTCAATCAACCTGTGCAGGGCCCCGCCTCCCCCCCCATGCTGGGGGTTGGGGTGGGGCAGGGCAGGCCAGGCTAGGCCAGCTCAGAGACCAGGCAATACTTCCCCGCCCGCTCTGCCCCCAGGGGCAGGGTGGGCTAGCCCAGAGGCCAGTTTCTGCTTCCCCATCCTGCCCCTTGTCTTCAGCTTGCCACTGAAGGCAGCGGGACAGGAGTGGGGGGGGGGCGCAGAACTGTAGGGCCTGGGATGGTTGCCCTGCTCTTCCCATCACCCCAGGGACAGCCCTGGGTGGGCTGGTGTGACCTGCAGGGTGGTGATATGCTGCCAAGCATGTCGTGACCCACAAGCCTAACTTCATAACTACAATGGACTATGCATTTATGAGGATTGTTATCCATTATACGTATTTGTCCTAGCTGAGCGTTAACTGACAATACATTTTTTATTCAAACAAATATCGTATCCCTTCATTTTATGGTAGCCTAGACTCTCAAGTGCAAGTCACATTAACAGAACACACATACTCCCATGAAGAGAGGCCCCATATAAGAAAATGAACCACACAGAAATCAAGAAATGCAGACAGAACAAAAGGAGAGAGTAACTGAAAATTGGGTGTACAGAGAAGACGTCTTAAAAAAAGTAAAATCAGACAAAAGAATTAGGCTGACAGTGTATGTCTACACTACAGACTTCTGCCAGAATAGTTGTCAGTTGAGTATGAAAAGATATGATCACCAGCCAACACAGCCATGCCAGAAGCCCCAGTGCAGATATTATATTGACAAAAGTGCAATTTTACTGTTATAGCTTGTTCTCGTCAGGTAAAATAAGCTATACCGGTAAAAGCAAAGCTTTTTCAATAAAAGATATATCCGTATTATAAAGTACACTGGTACATTATGTGAGCAAAGTGCTCCTTGTACAATCTTGGCCTTAAATACTTAGGCTTGGTCCACACCTTAGGTCGACCTAACCACATTGCTCAGGGGTGTGAAAAAGTCAATATCTGCTTATATCAGGCAGTTAAAATAAACAAGTCAGGTGTACTTAAGAAAATTATTGTATTTTATTAAAATACAGAATTTCCAAACAAAATTGCACAGGTCTGAGAAAGGAGATTAGGAAACATATGCGTCAGATACTGAAAAGTAACCACCTTGCAAATCTAGATACACTAATTTTATAGGAAATAAAAATAAAACTTCATAATGTAAATCAATTAAAGATGTACAAGTTTCATTTTAATGAATGATCACTTAGCAGTTAGTAAGTAAGTGTGAAATGTCCACTTCCTTAAAGAAATTGCCAACAATCTTCAGATCAATATGTTGATGAGACAGCCAATCTGCCTTTGGGAACTGTAGCTATGATTTAAATGCCTCCCGACATCAGTTACTAGCTTGTGTAACACAAAGCTACATTTAAAGTATAAGAGTTTGACTGCAAGTCCCATATCTAGAATAAAATCTTACATAAAGTTTCCTTAAAATGTATTTTTATTTGAGTACAGCATGATGTGAGAAAATCTAGACAAATACTTTCACTATTCAGACACTTCACTATTTTTATTAAGATCAGAAATAAGTAAGTTCTGTTTAAGGCTTGCAAACTTCACTGTGCTGCTCCCATAATGCATTTAGCCACTCTCTGTCTACTAATTATAGATAATATCGAATATGCAATAAGAAGTGTTTTCAAGCCAAACAGAGATCCCGAGTACTACTGAAGCTCAAGTTACTTATTTTAACCCACCATTTTGGGGTCAGTGATAAATGGCACTACCAACAGAGGTGTGACTGGAATTTGACTCCAGGAAGTTACAAAGGAACTTGTGTATACAATCTAAACCAAAACAGGGCAAGATCATACTGGTCTGAATGTCCCTCTCCCCATCCCACCCCAAATACTTGGCTGCAGTATCCACTCACGAGATTACTGATATGGACTCAACCTACAACAGCCAAGTTGCCTCCTATGTGCTCCTACAGAATCATGTCCAGTTGCAAGTCACGTCATTGATCTCTTAGGGCATATCTACACAGTATCTGGAACCAAGCCTCCAACCTGAGTTCACAGATCGATCTAATATGCTAAAAATAGCTGTGTAGATGCTGCAGCTCCAGCTCAAGCTAAGGGTGGGGTGGGCGGTAGATGGGCTTAAGCACCAAAGCCAAAATGTTAAACATCCACCCACAAGTTTTTTGGGAGGTTTGCTCCCATATGCAGTGCAGATGTACACTTACAGAAAGAATTCCCCTTTTAAGTTTACCAAATTTACAACTGTTCCCCTCTGAGAACTCATTCTTATGTAGTCAATGTTTTTATTTCCTATTTCACCAGGAGGAATCTTATTTCACCAAGGGGGGATCAAAACAACTTGTTTGGTTTCCTGAAAAAGACTGAACTGACGTTGTGACTTACCCTTCTCTGTATTTATTCATCTGACCCCTGCTACAGCTTCCATTTCATGCATCTGACGAAATGGGATTACACCCACAACAGCTCATGCGATAAATAAATTTACTAGCCTTTAAAAGTGCCACAGGACTCCTGGGTTTTGTTTTGTTTTATGCAGGAACCATTATTGATAAAAAAAGTTAGGAAAACGAGAAAGCTCTGAATTAAATTAGTTTGCTGTCCTGAGAGAAAACTATCTTCGGTCAGATTTTCTCAGATTGCTCAAATACCCAGTTATTGTTACTCATATTATCGCATCACTCGTCAGCATTGTATGCTGCTACATAACTCATAAGACTCAGCTAACATCTTTGAGATGGACACTCTTACAGCAGTGACTGAGCAGATGTCTGCGGACCATGAATGATTAGAAGCAATGCTGCTTTTTTCACATTAACAAAGCATCTGTCAGTCCTCAACAAGCAACACATGCCGATACCTGTAGCCAGGTCCAGGATGCTTACAGTTTTAGAGGCTTTATTGGCCTTCCATACCACCCAAATTTTTAAAAAAAACCACCACCAAGGACATGCACAGAGCTATTCTCAGCACCCTATACAGTTGCTTTGTGTCTATTTTAGCAACAGGTAAATTCAGACTAATTGTACAATCACATCAAAACTGGAGAGGTCGGTGCCACACAACAACAAAACTAAACTGTAAAGAGATTTGCACAGATTCCAGCAGCAGCAACAGCTCGAAGCAGTAAGCGGAGATTTAGTACCAATAAATGTGAAGTCTTGTAGCCAAAGAGAAAAAAGGGAGAAAGGGAAGGAAGGAGGATGCAGCCAAGCAGGCGTATACATTTATTTAAACAAACTGTCATTAATGCCATCCACAGATTACTTACTCATATAACCAAACATTATGGCTACTGCAAGCACTGGGAAGAAAGTAGACCACAAGAGAGGATCTTCATAAAAATGATCCACAAGCACAAAAAGTCTAAGAACCCTGTTTAATAAGAAGCATTGCTGCTCCACTGGTGATCCTTGAAAGGTTAGCACGATGCCCAGCTCATTATATTATGTAATAAGTCAGACATCTGCACCTTGCTGTTACTAGAATCTGTCTCAAATGAAAGTTAAATGTAGTTGCTTTAAGTGAAAATAAAGCAGGGAAGAAAAAACCAAGAGTCTGATGAGTCCAGTCAGTGGTTCAGAGGTGTGTCACACTCACAAGCTAGGATCCTTAGATACTTGTAGAAGGACTGAATTAGGAAAAGAGATCCAGTTCTCTTCCATTTCATCCACATGAGATGCCACTCACAGCATACTGTGCATATGTCCAAGATATGAATTACTCTTCTCCTGGCATTCTTTACCCAGCAGTGAAAGTTAACTGTTGACATTTAAATTATCTTTGTCAATAGGAGTAGTTCATACCAGGTTTTATTTCAGGCTCTCTGCATCATGAACTTTCATTTTGTAGCACACTAAGGTGCCATTCTCTAATGCAGTGGTTCTCAACCTTTTGTGGGTCACGACATACTTGGCTGAGTATCACAACCCTACAGGACACACCAACTCACCCCCACAAGCCGAATCCAGCCATCTCCCTGGCTATCCGTGACACATTTACCACTGTGCCGACACAGTAATGCGTCCCAGCACAGTAGTTGAGAACTACTGCTCTAACGACTGTACGCACCTGCAGATGCACATTCACAGTTAATATGTTTTGATCTAGTCCTACTGCAGAGGGCTAAATCAAAGCACATTAATACTCTGTTTGAACACAGCTGGCTAGTGCAGGGAAGAGTCACAATGCAGATTGCCACAAACCAAGTCTTCCTGTAGACATGCCCAAAGTTTTGTTGCACCCAAATAAATTACTTGAGCAGCTTACCACAGAGTAAGCTGCAATAGGTCAAAACATAACTTGCATTGGCGAAGTACATCTACCACCAGGGTTTGCACTGATACAGATAGAGCAGTTTTAAACCAATGAAGTGTACAAACAAGGCCTCAGGCTGGTATCACTACACCAGTTTACATATAAGGGTCATCTCCACTAGAAAGTTTAATTGTGTTTAAAAATTGAGTTTAAACAACTGAGTTAGCTGGCATGATGCTGACCTTGATAAGTAATGTTCTGCATCTTGTCACAACTCCGTTGTTTCTCAGAAATGTCCTGTTTAAGCTTCCAAGTGAAAAAAAAAAGCCCCTTGAAATATAAACTAAAACTTTCTTCACAAAATATAAGGGCAGAGATTTCAGAAGAAGTGGACCACAAGAAGGCAGCCTCCAGAATTAAATACCAGTTCACCAGGCTGCTCTACTGCTTGCTCAAAATTCAAGTTATGTAAAAAAGACAAAAAAACTACATTTTTAAAAAGCTTTACACCAATAGCAGCACCCTTACATAGTGCCCTGAAAACATTTGTTTTTATTCCAAACCTACATACCCCTTGAGTATCTGAAAGTTAATTATCTTGTGACTGGACCTGAAAGTGAAATTGACTATGAAGTCAATTTAACTTTTACAGTCCAAGCTGACAGCAATACAAAGAGCGAACTGGGTTTTAAGTCTCCATTTTTAGTCCTCTGGTGTGCATTTTCCTATATCATTGTGATTCAAAATAATTAAGGGCAATAGCCTCCTTTCTTATTGAAAGCATTTTTAAATAAATAGACAACAGAGTCTTGTGGCACTTTTAAAGACTAACAGATTTATTAATTTATTAATCTGTTAGTCTTTAAAAGTGCCACAAGACTCTGTTGTCTTTCTTCAATAGACTAACACGGCTACCCCTTTGGAATTTAAATAAATAGATGTTTTGTCTATTGTTCTTAACATGCATTTTGTATACAAGTAGTATTTACTCTACAAACCTTCATTGTAAATTAAAGGAAATGCCCTGGCATTTTATTTCCTTCCTCAGAACAGGTCTTCATGATGTGGTGCTCACACCATGAGCAACTACTGGCACTCTGTCCAACCTAGAGGATCCCATCATTTCTAACATTTAATGGAAATGCACCTGTGGAGCTTTGGTGAAAAGACACAAAAGCCAAAAACAAAAGACCCCACATCATGTTTTCATTTTGAGCACAAGAAATTCACCCCCAGATTAACTATTAACAACACGAGTGATGTTTCTATGACACACACAGTCAGTCTTTCCTCACCTGGAGAAAAGGTCTTAGAGTTTTATCACATGGCTTAGGTCTTGGAAAATCTAGAAGCCACCTCTCTCTTCATATCTTATCCCAAAAGCAGGAGAATGCTAGAGCATTTAAGTGAATAGTTGCCAGATATGACCATAAAGATGGGAATAGGGTATTCCCAATGGAGGACCTCAAATCTGGAATTTTGTTTCTCACTCTGATCCAACAGAACTGGAAAATCAGCAATATGCCCAGGAAGTCGAGATCCATCTATTTACATAGGCTTTTGCTGTATTTTATGACTCATATTGCAGTTCAATGGACAAACGATATAGTTACAGTCATCTAAGCACTCAAAGCACATTGTTGAAGTGAATGTTTTCACATGGGCGGGCTACATTGCATGAGTGATACTGCTAGTGCCCATCTGATAAAATACAATGAGTACTAGAGGAAAATGCTTTGTTTTTATAACTTTTTTTTAACAATCTAGAACAAACCCTGAAACCAAGTCGACAGTAGAAGTGCTTAGGTGATATATTATACCAGCAGGGAACTCCTAGCATGGAGCACCCTGTAGTAGCAAAACTATGTTTTTGATGATGCAGCTTATTGCAAGCCATCCCCACCGTGGAGCAAAACAAGTTACACAGACAAAAGAGCTGTTTTCCTGGTATAACTGCATCTAACTAGGAACTTTTATCAGCACAACTATGTCTGCCACAATTCAGACCTCATCACAGCCCTGACATAGCTATGCTGGCAGAATTCTGTAGCATACACCTGACTATGAAATATTAGCCAATACAATTCAAACTAATACACTAGCAAACTGAAATATTTAACCCCACTCAAAGGAAGAGCCTTCCTCGTATTTTAAAAAAGCCATATAATAAAACCTGATGTCCATGTGTTTACACCTCCATTTCTACACTTAGACTATAGGTATGTTTTGAGAGTTCAGAGTATGAGTGATGCAAGACCAAAGCCATTTCCTATTTAAATAAATATGCTTATATACATTCTGGTTGCCAAGGAAGAAATGTGTTACAAGCAGACCGCATAAAAGAAGTTCAAATACAGCCCTTTTGATATTAGCATTCTGATTTAGCTATTGTCAAGTTTATGTAGAATAAAGAGAGAGAATTTTAATAGCTTTTTGATGTGGGGGAGGGAGAGAGGGAGGAAGGAAGGAAGATTTTTGAAGGCATAAATAGGCACCTAATTGTCAGAAAAGTCCCTCCTCAGAGATGTGTGCAACACTAGTTTATTTAGCCAGCAGAAAAATAACTTGAAGCACCCAGGTGACCTGCAAGTAGACTTCACAATGTTTCTGATCATTTTTGTTAGGCAATTGGGAGAGGGGGCTTTACAGACAACATCTTTGCTTGAGGCCACCAAGAACTGTGGCAATATCACATCACATGGAGTTATAAAGGAAGACGACAAACTCTGAGAATTTATGCGACTCCAAGTATTCTTACATGGAAGGGTTTTTAGTTTTGGGGGGATTTTTTTAAATGAAAACTGTAAGGAATGTAGTGACAAGCCAGTGACTGATCAAGCTGTCTTACAAAAGGATGGTCTAATGTAATAGTTAGAGGATGGGAAAGCACAGAGTTTTAAATGACAGTACAGGCCAGGACATGCATTTCCTCAAAAAACATTAAACACATTTCTACAATTAATATGTATGGTAAATCTAGTAATTCTTGGATTTCACTGTGTACTACACTCTGGTTACCTCAGCAACCAGACCCTGTTTTTAAGGCCTGGTCTACACTTCAGTTTTGCTGGCTTAAAAGAGGGGTGACTTTTCGCCATCCCTCCCCAACAGTCATATATCTATAGTGGTAAAAGCCCCAGTGAAGATACAGTTATACTGGCAAAAGAAGTCATTTTGCAGGTGTAGTTTATTTTGCTCAGGGAACTGGTATAAGCTGTATACCAGCAAAACTGCATTTACACCAGAATTTGCTCAGATAGCTACACTGGCAAACCCTACAGAAGTGTACCTTATTTCAATACAGACGAATATGTTCAAAGGTGGGTACCCAATATTTTCTGAAGAGCTGGAGGAAAAAAGAGCTCCCACTGAGATCAGGCATAAGCACATTAAGCAATTCTAATAATCTGGCTATTTATTGAAAATCCTAATTTTAGGCATCCACTTGTTTTAAAGAAAACAACACACACACACCTCTCAGCCAGATAATGTACAACTGAAACAGATATCCAGTTCCTCCACATACAGAAAACAAGCTAAATGAACATATTAAACAGTAAAGAAGTTTGCTTTTTTGGTTGCAGCATATCATTACTCATAAGCAAAGACTTTGGTAATCTACAAATTCATTACTGCTCTCAAATTTTCAATTTTTACTATGCTTTTTAAACTACAAAACTATGATTACATTACAGAGGTGGCTTGCTGTAGGTAAAGGTGAAGTTTTTTAAATTGTTTCCTGGGGGTAACGCCTTCTATTTCCCCCTTCTGACTTAAGAGCCACATTTTATTAGGAGGCATTCACTGACAATTTCAACCCTTGCATGGATTAAGATACACAAAAAATGCCACTGTGCATTCTGTGCTTATCCTTTCTCTCTGACTATCAGCATCCTTGAAAGGATTTCTATTGGCAGAACACAGAATTTCTCTACAACGTACTTTCAGGAGGAGTCCTTAAGAGACAGTTTGTGCCTTCATAAGTCCAATACACATTAGGTTTATTCAAGTACGTCCATGTTTCCACATTATCTATAACAGGACAACACAACAGCCTTCTGTCATCTGGAATTCATCTGAACACCAAAGGCTTCACATTTTCCAACAGGTCATCCCTGACTATACTTCTGGAAGAGAGCATTCAAGATACCAAAAGACTGGAAAAGGAACAGGCATTACTTACTAGGAGCCCAGTCTTGGTCCAGCTATTGTCATTTCCACTGATAGTTGGTTGATCTGCAATTTGCAGAGCACATATAAAATCAGAAGGCCTCCAAAACATATGCTCTCCACCCTACTCAACCCACTCCCAGAGAAATCTGTACTCTGTTTAGGCCACTGCATTGTCCAGCTTCTCCAGTAGTCCTGTGTGATGAAGACAGACAGACACTAGACTAGTCTATTCTCTCATGTAACCACAAGTTACCCTTGCTCTCAAGCATTTGTCATTTCAGGAAAAGGCAAACACACCACTTTTTAAATGTTAATCCTAGATAGTCTTACAGCAACTTACAAATTATTACATTTCTCTCCTCTTCTTTCCTTCTCCCCATCAATTTAAACAACTGACCATCCTATAAATTCAGTTTCCCAAATTTGCTGATCCAAGTTAATACTTTCTTTACTTCAAAGCGTCTGACAGTGGGATTTTTCCCCACAAAAGCTCATGCAATAAATAAAATGTGTTAGTTTTAAAAAGTGCTACAGCACTCCTTGTTTGTTTTGCTGAACTAGACTAACACAGCTATTACCTTGGAACAAACAAACAAGGAGTCCTGTGGCACTTTTGAAGACTAACAAATTTATTTATCGCATGAACTTTTGTGGGAGAAAATCCCACTTCGTCAGACGCTTTGAAGAACAAGTTAATACTTGCAACTCTTCCCTCCACAAGATATAAAGCCTATTGATTTACAAGCCAATACTTCTTATTCCAACAGCAGAAAGAACTGCTTTACACATTTATACAACAAGCTACGGGGGAAAAAATCTTATTGCCCCAAAACTTGGCATGGGTACAAGTATCTAATTTCCTGGCCAATGAACAATAAGGGAGGCTAAAGCCACCCTGCATGACATCAGGCACTGCAGCTGTGAGGTGCCAGTCAGAGGGATAGGTGGTCAGAAAGGCTGAGAGAAAGAAACCAATCAGAGAAACAGAATACTAATGAAAGGGCCTGCTAACAGGAAGATGCGCTTTACAGATGTCATCCACACAAATAATGCCTTAAAGAGAAAGGTATGGGGCCAGGGAATAAATGCACTGCTGAGACTTGGCCTATGCATTGGATTCACAGAAATCACACCACTGACTGACATAGGTATGTCAACTTAACCCCCAGTGTAGACACAGCTCTGACATTGGAAGAATGCCTCTGCCAGTGTACTGATTGCAGTTCAGGGACACAGTGCTCCTGCACCACAGACAGACCCCTTCTGTCACTGCAGGCTGCAATTATGCTATGTAGCTACCATGGTGTCGCTGTGGAAATGCAGCTGTCATATGGACCAGTAGTTACCGGTAGTTTAGCCAGAAAGGCTAGCAACCCAAAGGCTTTGTTACAAAATTGAAATTTATTCACTGATGCAACACCGTTTGATTTTAGGAGATAGATAACTTTTAGCCCTTTGTTACAGCCGTGTAATTGTAAACTCAGTTGTTGTTGCTAAGGCCAAACAGCTTAATTTGCAAGACAACCCCTGATTTAAACTGTTTTTAAAACTTCTGGAAGGAAGTCTCTGTTTATTTGCTAAATGTGTGAAACACATCAAACCATTTTTGGGATTAAAAAAGAATAAGCACAGTTTTAAAAGAACTGTGAGGATCTTAAGAAGAATAGCTCAAATCAAAACTGGCAGGCTTGAATTCAAATTAATGGTTCTCAACCTTTCCAGACTACTTACCCCTTTCAGGAGGCCAAATTATTCTACATATCCCAAGTTTCACCTCACTGAAAAGCCGCTAGCTTACAAAATCAGACATAAAAATACAAAAGTGTCAGAGAACACTATTCTTGAAAAATTGCTTACTTTCTCCTTTTTATCATATAATTAAAGAAATCATGAGGCCCACCCCGTCTCCCCTGGTTGAAAAACATTTTTAGATACAGCAGTGAAAGCGTGTCGTTTAAATAATGTTCAGGCCAGACTTAGAACAAGGTTATCCCACTCTGAAGTTCTGAAAAATCCTTTTCAAATTTCATTATTTAGTGCCCCCAAAAATGAGGTAAAGCATCAAAATCTTGCTAATGTCTCAGGTATGCCATGTTGCTAGTCAAGATACAGCACTCAGCCGCAGGACAGATTTTGTTCACTGCCCTACTCATTTGGAATATACAGCAGAAACTCCATCAGGGGTTGATATAGCTCAAGTCAGGGGCATTCTTAAAGAGATTAGAGGAGATTCTGTTTTGTTCTCCAGAATATCACCTTTCATTTTTAAGAGAACAAAGTCTTGAGCTGCTATGGTTGCAAAGAATGTGTTAACAGAGTGAGTCAAGTATATTTGATGGAGTTATGCCTTCATGAGACTCTCTGCAAAAGGCCTGGATTGGAACAATAGTTCTCAGAGGTGTGTACTGCCTGTTCATTTCAGTAAGGTGTTAAATTCAATGCGTGGTGATAAATTATATTGTTGACCATTTCATTAGTCATGTAAGAAATGAGAGGGAGAATTACAGATCGGCACTGAGGTGGAAGAAGTGGATGGCATTTAGGATGGACAGCTATTTCCCACACATAAAGAAGATAAACCCAATGAGCTTGGCAGATCACACAGGCATATTGAAGCACTACAGAGAGGTAACAGAGATCAAGGAGTCCATATGCATGCATATTCTGAACAGCAGCACAAATCAACCACTGATAAGCAACACTGCATTTTGGCAACACACATAAGTAGAGCTTGGAAGAATACCGTCACCTAACCCTGTAATTCTCAAATGTTTTAAATGGAGCCCCTCTGTGGACTTTTGTGTAACACTTTTACCCCCCTCTCCCCACCCTTCTGAGTGCAGAGCAGGGCAAGGGAACAATGACAGCAGCAGCTGCAGCATAGGGAGCGTGCCCAGTACCGGTGGGAGACAGCTGCCAGAGGTGGGTGGCAGCAGTGACTGCCAGCACCAGCGTGGAGAGCAGAGAGCTTGCCTGGAAGCGGCAGGGGCTGCACAAACTGACCCCCACTCTTCCAGCAGCCTCCCCACACCTTCAGTCCCACACTCAACGTGGCACACCGCCCAAAATCCATCTAATTCCCCCACTCTAAGAACCTCTGACCTATCCCCTCACCCTCCAAAATACATCTCTCTCTCTCTCTCAGCTGTTTCCCCATATCCTTCCCTGGACTAAAGACTCTTCCTTTTCCAGGAGACAATCTCTTGTTGTTCAAGGATTATTAGAGCTCAAAGATGCTAAGCTGAAGTTCCCAGCAATGAAAGATTGCCATCTTTACAAATGGCAAATCTAAAGGAGTAACTTTTCTGCATCTTTGGCAACAAAGCTGCTGGAGGGAGTGAGTAAAATCAATCTCATCTGTATGATCAGAGCTGCCATTGAACATACAGGTGACGGATTTCACAGGCTACAAGCATCACCATTCACAGGATTTCACTGCTTTGACTCCACATGGTGATCTGATCAAAAAAAGACTTGGTACATTACGGTTTGCTACATTAAGACTCTGCTAAGCAATTTTACACATGTACTGAGTCGGGAGGAAGAGTGCACTATGCCCATGGTGGCCACTAAAATTATACTCAAATTACAGAACAGACCCACAATGCACGTGCAAGTTTAACAGATCTTTTAACTGCTAGGTCACCTGCCTTTCTGGTTACAATGCTCTTTAATAGCAATACCATTCTTACTGTCCTCTAACTCTAGCAATGGAAAAATATGGGGTTTTCACTATAAAAAAACAAGCCAGCCCACACATACTATATATAAAGAGCATATACATATATATTTTAAGATGAACATACATTTGGATGGAGCAAAGCACACCAGGACTTAATGCAGACACAACTGAGTAGCCCAGCTGTAGACTAACACGGCTAACCCTTTGGAATTTGAAATGACAGACACTATTAGAGCAGCGGATCTGAATCACTTTGTTGCGACACAAAAGTGTTCCACTTCCGAAACAAACCCTCTCTTTAAAAGCCTCCGCTGAAAGTTTCTGGAGGGGCAGCATGTTTACAACAGCAGGGACAGATCCTTCAGGAGCTGCCACCGAAAGCACCCACAGCGAGTTTTTTCTGGCATGGGAGCCTCTGTTTGAGCTGCCACTGAAACTGCAGGCAGTTGAGGGAGCCCTAGTGGGGAGGGGGAGCAGTTGAGAGGACAGCCACCCATGTGGCGACACTGATAGGGCTGAAAATCTCTGCTCTAGTGGCTTGAGGTGATATGGGGAAAAAATACAAATTTGTGGGAACAATCACAATAAGCATTGAACTGCAAGTAGGACAATAGCAGTGTTGTTCTAAATAATCAAATCTAGATTTCAAACTAGGGGGACATTATCTATAATACCATTTAAGTATTAGAATTTTCTATTTGAGCTTATACAGTTTCTTTTAATCATCACTCTTAGATGAACATTGATAGAGGCATTTTTAGATTATAATAAAGACAAAAAATCCCCCAAAATCAGACACACTGAAAAATAAGAAAATGAACATGGAAAAACCCTGACAGTTGTTCAAAACAAAACAAGCCGAACACAAATGTCTTTACGTAGCCCCAGCTGCAATAATATTCCCTTAACTTTATTTTAAAGACTAAGACTCAGGCTGAAAACTAGTATCACTGAAGTCTTTGCTGCCTGTGGACAGTGAAGTTCCCAGTCCAGTATACAAGATATGCCTTCTCTAATTGCCATCGTTTCCATTTCATTTTTCAGATTTTATTAGGCAAAATTACATTGTATTTTACAAACAAAACAAATAACTTCTGCTAGAGTTCTGTACCACTTGCCCAACTTTGAAAATTGCAATAATACATTTACACTTTTCATATTCACCATCATGGTAAAAAGCAGGCAGCAAGTCCTGAAAGAATCAAAAAAGGTTGTCTCAAACAATATCCAACAGTCAGGTTTGTGAGGACACTGCAATCAAGCTATGTAACAGATTTAAAAAGCCAAACAAACCCTCAGCTGTTTGTAATAGTCCCTTGAAATTGATTTCAGCTTCCTAGCCAAACATGTTTTCTCTTGCATCATGTGCTCACATTGGTTTGTTATTTTGAGACTGCTCATGACTGTGCTGGGCAGCTGACAACATGCTGTTCTTAAACAATTTCAACAAAAAGGTGGGGGGAGTGAGAATTTTAGCCAGATATCAAGGAGAGGCAGTAAATAATTTTCATCACATCATTGCATTCTTTAGAGAACATTTATTAGATTAAAAACTTGCATAGAGATAAAGGTACTACAAAAGTCAAACCTCCAATGACAATTTGTTATTAAAGCTGATACTTCTCCTGCCACTAATATATACAAATAATACAGGCTTCCATTTAACTGTAAGACTGTCATAACAAACAAGGAGTCCTGTGAGACAACAGAGTCTTGTGGCACTTTTAAAGACTAACAGATTTATTAATCGCATGAGCTTTCGTGGGAGAAAATCCCACTTCGTCAGACGCTT
>ML685908.1:1074531-1133918 GCA_007922175.1 Pelusios castaneus
AAATCTGTTAGTCTTTAAAAGTGCCACAAGACTCTGTTGTCTTTCTACAATAGACTAACACGGCTACCCCTTTGGAAGGAGTCCTGTGGCACTTTTAAAGATTAACAGATTTATCTCACAAGCTTTCGTGGGAGAAAATCCCACTTTGTCAGATTGTCATAGAAAGGCATAACATTTGAGCAAATAACAAAAGCGTATTTTAAGGCTCCCAGAAAGACACCGCAGATGGAATAAGAGTTAAGAGAGCAAACACTCTGCTTACAAGCTAAAACTTGTAAGCCAAAGAAATGTAGTCAGAACCACTTAACAGGCAACCATCTGGATTTCAATGTGCGACTTTTGGACCCTGTTTCAAACACTTTTAAGACAGTAGCCCTAGACATTATACATCCCACGGAGACTCACAGCGGTGGCCCTGTTCTCATCACCAGTGACCAAAGCACAACTTAGCCACCTAATACCCCGCTGAGAACACAGGGCCGCTCTGTGCGGTGAGGAGCGACCACATCCCAGGACCTGTTTCTGGCACGGGGCCACCCACAGTATTTAACACATTTCACTGACAGCATTCCCAGGTGAGGCTGCGCCCCACGGGCCAGGGTAGAACTGGGGCTGTTGTATCACCAGAGCCGCACTGCTAGCTGGCTCCGGGTCCCCACTCCACACGGGACTAGCATAATCCGACCAGGACCTCGGCTGCAAAAAAAAAGGAGGGGGGGGAGGTTTGCCACCCTGCTTCTAATAAAAAAAAGGCACCTGAGCGGCCCTGTGCCTGCCAGCGCTCGCCCTCGGGGCTCCCGGGAAGGCCACCTTGCAGGGCCGGGCGCAGAGAGACAAAGGGTGGAGGGAGCCACCCTGCCCCGCACCTCACCTGGCCGGGCCGCGGGCACACGCCGGAGGAGGTGGCAGGAACAGCTGGGGCGGGGCCGGAGGAAGGAGCCGGGCCCAGTCTCCCAGCGGTGTCACTGCCCCCCGCCTGCCGGGCTCCAGCCACTCACCTGCCGCCCCCGCAGCCGCTGCGCGCCCGGCCGCCCCGCTCCGCCTGGCGCAGCCTCAGGAGCAGCCCGCCCCGCCGCCGCCGCTCGAGGAGGAAGCGGCCACCATGTTCCTTTCTCCCCCGCACTGCACAGCGAGCGGCTGCAGGAGGCGGGCGGATCCCGGGCCCGCCCAGGAGGCGGTGGCGGGGATTGAGCGCAGCCGGCCCGCGCTAGGGGGCGCCCGAGCGCAACAGCGGCCCCGCCTACGCCCAGCGCCGGCCTCCACGCACAGCTCTGCGGGGGCCGGCGTGTCCCCGCCGCCCAAGGCCTCTCCCCTCGCACGTGCGGGGATGTTATGGGGTCACCTCCGGACAGGTGGCGGGCAGCCGGGGGCGGGACAGTGGGCCAACTAGTAGGATACGGGGCTGTTATAGCTGGGAGGATCCTATGCAAGGTCCAGTACTGCCAGCTGCAACTCAGAGCTGTTATTGTTACAGAGGTGGAGTTTATTCAGTGGTTAAAGTATAATTTGACGGGCCCCGGAACCCTCCTGATCTCCCAGCTCGTTCCAGTATTGTCCGGGCCCCCTTCATGCATGTGCGGGCCCCAGCCCAGGTGGGCATTTGCAACCACTTCTCAGTACCACATGCATCGGTTATCGCTCTGTAAAAATATTTATAATTTTATATGGCATTTATGTCTGTAGCAATGATTGACACAAACTAGCAAACACTGCATAACAGTACATATTGTGATTAACAAGGTGATAATTAAATAAAAGGTGAGATGTAAGCAAACAAACACAAAATGCTGTATTATAAATCAGTAGTTCCCAACCTTTTTGGTTGAGGGCCCAAAATACAGAATTTAAAACCCTGAAGGGCCACCAGTTTGTTTAATTAAAATTAAATTAAAAATTAATTAATTGAATTAAAATGGATTGTAATGAAAATTAATTGTTTAACTTTTTAATTAATTGAATTTGAAATATTTTAATTGACATTTAATTTTTAGAAAGGTTTTTTTTAAAGCCTTTTTAAAAAAGGTATTTAATTAAAATTAATTTTTAAAGCTTTTTTTTTAAAAAAAAAATGAAAGAAAAGGAAAGAAAGAAGAGAAAGAAAGGGCTGCATGGATCCCCAAGCCTGGAGGGCAGCGAGCAGCCATAGCCCAGCTCCCAGCTGCATGCTGGGATCAGACAGGAGGTGGGCGCAGGCCAGGCAGAGCCCCCCATGGGACCCCATGGAAACCCTTCCCACACCCCCAGGTCTCTTATGTCTAGGCCCTGGCCACCTGCTATGGCCCTCTGCCACAGGCTGCCTAAGCCGGACCTGCCGAGGACCCAGGTCCGGTCACCGCCAGCAGCCCGATGCAGCCCCTGCCAGGGTCAGGGCTGAGGACCCAAGCCTGGGGGTGGCCCTATGCATTCCTAGCCAGGGTCTGGCCACCACCGATGGCCCAATCTGGCCACCACCAGGACCAGGGACCCAGGCCTGACCTGACTGCAGCCCCGGCCACAAATCCAGGGCCCGGCCACCGCCAGTGACTCGATCTGGCCCCTGCTGGGGCCTGGGTCCGGCCACCACTGGCAGCCCAGTGCGGCCTCTGCTGGGGGTTAAGGCCAGGCCCCTTCCCGGCTCCTCTGCCTGCCTTGTTATTTAAAATTGTTTTTTATTAATAATTTAAATGTATTTTATGCTTATGTGACATTGTTTCATCAAAGAAGAGGAGCAAAGAAGAAAAGGGGTGGTAGGGCAAAAGAGGCAGGGGTGGGGAGAGTGTGGGGACAAAGGCCATGGTGACAAGAGAGGGGAGGGGTGGGATGGAAGGCAGGGGAGCATGGCAGGGCAGGGGAGAATATAGGAGCATGGCAGGGGAAGGGAGAATATAGGAGCAGGGCAGGGGAGAATATAGGAGCAGGGCAGGGCAGGGGGTGGCAAGAATTAAAAGGGGAGAGGTGGCATGGCTGGCAGGAGAGAACATAGGAAAAAGGGCAGGAGTGCAGTTCCCCCTTCCTCCCTAGCACCTCACAGTGCCCAGCCCTTCCACTCCTGGGTCCCTCACCTTCCACAATCATCGCCTGCCTGCAGCCCCTTCCATGATCCACATCCACCCACAGAAAGAAAAAAGAAACAAGAAAGAAAGAGAAGGAAGGAAGGAAAGAGAAGGAAGGCAGAGAAAGAAAGAGAAGGAAGGAAGAGAAAGAGAGAAGGAAGAGAAAAAGAAAGAAAGGAAAGAAAAGGAAGGAAAGAAATAAGGAAGAAAGAGAAGGAAGGAAGGCAGAGAAAGAAAGGGAAGGAAGGCAGAGGAAGGAAGAGAAGGAAGAGAAAAAGGAAGGAAGGCAGAGAGAAAAAAGGAAGGAAAGAAAAAAGAAATAAGGAAGAAAGAGGAGGAAGGAAAGAGAAGGAAGGCAGAGAAAGAAAAAAGGAAGGAAAGAAAAAAGAAATAAGGAAGGATAAGAGAAAGGAAGAGAAAAAAAGAAGAGAAGGAAGAAAGAAAGAGAAAGGAAAGAAGGAAGCAAAGAAAGAAGGCAGCCCTGGAGCACCGCCGACCGGCTTGTGGGGGTGGCGGGAGCTGCCCCGGCAGAGCAGTGGCCCTGGAGCCCAGCCACCATGCTCGGGGGACGGTGGGGGCTGCCACGGCTGGGCTCAAGCCCCGGGGAGCGCAGCCACCAGACTTAGGGGCGTGGCGGGGGCTGCCAGGCTGTGCAGGGGTCCCTCTAAGCTGCGCGGGAGATACCTGCGCAGCTTAGAGGGAACATAGCTCCACAGCCCCTTCGCCGGCTCCTCTGCCCAGCCCTGTGGCCCCTTCCTGGGTCCTCTGCTTCCCCCCCTTCCCACCTACCCACCCCCTGCGACCCCTTCCCAGCCCCCCTTACCCAGCTGGAGGCCCAGAGCTGCAGGTATGGCCAGCCTCTCCCGCCTGAACACACTCTGTCTGAGCATGCTCAGGGTGGGAGATTTGAAATTCCCCAGCCGGCCGCAGCAGGATAGGGCGGAACAAGCGTTCCGCCTGAGTCTGCTGCTTAGTGGGCCCCCTGGGCAGAACGCACCAGACCGCAGCGTTCTGCCCAATTTTTCTATTTTTAGGGGGCCCGGAACGCTGGCCCTCCAAATTTGTGGGCCCTGGAACGGCGTTCCGGTGCATTCTGGCCTACTTTAACCCCTGAGTTTATTTCCCTCTCCGCTACAGGACTAAACTATATCCGTATATACACCATGTATCTGAGGAAGGGAGTTAGTCCTCGCGAAAGTTTATACTCTAAAATATTAGTTGGTCTTTACAAGTGCCATAGGACTTCTTCTTTGTTTTTCATATATACACATTTACACTGGTGCTGCCATGACGGCCATCTGTAAGCATGACAACTGTGTGTAGACAACAAACCGTTGGGCTAACGTTTCTAACTTCCATACTTAAAGTTAGGCACCTAAATAAAAGTGGTGGTGGTGGTGAGTACAAGTGCTGACTTGCTGACATTCACTTTGCACTCTTGCAAATGACAATCAGTGGCTGCATAAGGCAATCAAACCCTAAGAAAGTATTTTTGACTGTCTAGGGAAGCTTTCTAGGTTTAGAAATTTACTGCCCTACAAGTATTTTGTATAGCAATATAATCAGACACACTGCATTAAGACATTTACT
Source organism: Pelusios castaneus (assembly GCA_007922175.1). Taxonomy (NCBI): domain Eukaryota; kingdom Metazoa; phylum Chordata; order Testudines; family Pelomedusidae; genus Pelusios; species Pelusios castaneus. The sequence goes on from ML685908.1 coordinate 1,079,154, forward strand.
AAAGCTTATATCTATGCTCTTGTACGTCCTGTTATTTGACTTTGCTACCAAATCCTAAAGAGCTGTGTCTTTAAAAGCAAGTGGCATTTTCTGCAGTGGGGGGAAAAAACTTCATAAGCAAATACAACAGAGCTCATGCATTTCACCCTCGGGTCTTTGCACTAATCTTTCAGACAGGAAAAAAAAAGGAAGGTGTTAAACAGAGGCCAAAAGCACCAATTTCTTTTAATGTTAAAGTTCTCATTGTGTCTTTTGAGGTAAGTGCTAAACTTTCTGTTTGTGACTTATTTGTAATACTACAGTACTGAAGGTCTGTTACAGGTCAGATGTCTGGCAAAACCACTCAAGTTAAAGATTAAGGTTTGAAGGCCTGATCCTGTATCCCTTATTCAACAGTGTAGTTTTTAGACCTGATTCTATCACACCAGTGTAAATCAGGAACATTTCTTTTGAAGTCAAGTGGTTTTACCCCAGTGCAAAGCCACTAAAAATTACAGGAAATCAGGCCCATTGCATTACATGGCACGAAATGTGCTAGAAAGACTCCTGCAAAGCCCCATCCTCAACTGCCCCCTCTTCATCCTTGGAAGAGAGACAGGAAGCCAACCCAGCAATACAGAGACAGATCTGTACTTCATAGCAACCCCCTTCCCCATGATTCCTAAGTGAGAATAACTGCTCCTCCCATCAAAAAAAAATTTTTTTTTCTGGAAATTCTACGAGGGCTATCTCATTGAGTTCCCTAACCCATTCTGCTGATTTCATCAGAGGAGATAACAGTTTAACCACCAGTCATTATAAAGGCTGCTTGAAAAAATAGTACCTAAGTTACTTGCACCTTCCAATCAACCTTTGAGTTTTACTGGGCACTTATAGTTTAAAAATCTTACATTAATATCACCCATTCACTTTCCATCCACTTTAAAAGAAAGATGAGCCAAACAGGAAGGGCAGACCAGAGGAGAAGGAACCTGTGATGCACCACACCTTCATGCACAAAAAACCCTTCACATTGTACATAGACAATCACACCATCAAGTTGATTAGATCTGCTTTTGACTCACTAGACTAAACCCTGTGTGGTCTTCCACAATGCTAGGGGGCTTAAGCGCCACAGCCCCTGCCACCACCCAAACCCCTGTAGCTGGACTAGGGGGCTGGCCCGAACTGGTGAGGGCAGCCAGTTCGGGCCAGCCCCCTAGCTCAGTCCAGGGGAGCCCCTGAACCTGGCAGCTCCCATAACAGTCAATTTCACTGCTCAGCTAGAGTAGTGAAATTGACATATTTGACAGCTCCAATGTCCCAGAGTGGCCTTGATTGGCACTCTGGGACATTTCCAGAGGCTGTCTAATGCGCAAAATGGGTACACACGAGCATTCCACGGTAAGGCTAACCACTCTCGATTTGAGTGGTTTAACTGTTGTGCGGCAAGAGGGTGTTGCCGCGCAACAGGGAAAATGCTTGTGTGTACGCTACCAGCTTTATTGCGCGGTAAGGAGCCTTATCGTGCAATAAAGTGATCGTGTGTACATGGCCTAAGAGTGCAAATAATTCTCCTTCCACCATTCCACAGTACTCCAATCACTACTTGATTGGTGTGTTCTATTTTTTAACTCTTCAGCACAAGAATCAAGTTTGCTAGAAATTACTTTCCTGTATACTGCAAATAAGGTGGAACTAATTTGCACTCATAATTGGCTCACATCAGTGTCTTCCCTAACAATCTCCTCCACTTGTAACAAGCATGCCTGAGATAAAAACTTCTTAGAGATGGGTTGCTAGCTGGCAAGATGGGAGTGTGTGGCACTACCTGTTATGATGAAAACATTTGCTGCTAATTTATCTCAATCATTATGAACACTTTGGTCTCTGGCAAATTTTATCTTAAAATCCAACGTGGTAAGTCGAGGAATGACAACAGTGTGCCTGCTGCAAAGAGAAAAACCCGCCCTGCCTTTGAAGAGCTGGATTGACTCCTCGGTATTTGCTCCATTGGACAGCACATAGGCTAAGTAATGTGGTGGTGGATGAGGAACAGCAGAAGGAGAACACCAATTCCATGTATGATCAGGCAATTTGAAGGAATGAGAAGCTGGAGCAGGAAATACCAAAGAATTTGCCAGGTTCTTATACTGTTCTGGGAGTCTGGGAATCATACAACACAGCAAAGATGGCCGATGAGCCAAGACAGGAGAAAACAGAATCAGAGAGGAAGGGCTCTCTACACAAAGTATTTATTGCAGTATATAAAAAAGAGACTGAGTTGGCAAGCTCATGTTAGATTTTATAGGTTTAAATGAACATTGGAATTAGTTTGTTAAAAGAGCTGTTATATGTCTTCACAAACTTCATCTCTCCTTCCGCTCTGCTAGTCCCCCATCTGCCTACCTCAATAGCAAAAACCTCCAAGTTCACCTCTGTACCAATCAAACTGAGAACTTCATTCTGCACTACCACAACCATCCAGACAATCGTGATGTCATCATGCTGTGCTACTAGGTAATGTAAGAACAAAGGACTAACTCAGTTCATAATCCCATACAGCAAGGAATGTCAGGATTTAGCCCTGTGGTAAAACAGAGTCAAGGAGATTTCTTTATTTGTGCTGGTTGTAAAAGGTCCTTGTTTTATCACTGACTCACTTAACAACACCCAACAAAGGAAATTTATTTGGATGAACAATGAAGAGATAGGGGGACAGAATTCTGGTGGCATTAAGTCCTTTTTCTAAAGTATAATACTTTTCTAAAGTATTCTAAAGTAATCCACCTTCTTGGATTGTTGTAGCACAATTAAGACTATGAAAAAAATAAACTAGAGGTTAATGAACTTGGTTTCATTTCTCTCATGCTTATAAAACTGTAATGTGAAAACTAATAATGATCAAGGTGTAATGTATCCTGGGGATGACTGCCAGCTGTGGAAAGAGAGACGGATATGTCCTTGACTAGATCTGGCCCTGAGACTGTTTTGCCCAGCAATGTACGCAGATTTAGTAATTGGCTATGCAGAGACGTAGATCCGGGTAACCTTGCAAAATCAGCAGCAGCAGAGAGTCCCTGAAGCTGGTTCAGACTGGCACAAAAACCACCCAAAAGTAAAAACAAAATTAAGAAATGATTTTGCAAGCATAGGGGTGTGCCTATAAAAGCGGCGCCCTGAGAACAGCAAGGACGGAGTCGACAGGAGTAGCACCCTGACAAGCCGTCGGACTGATCACCCGGAGGCAGCTCCCCAGTCCTAGAATCTTTGGACCGAAAGAAGGCCACCCTAGAATCGTTTGGGTTGGTAACCGTGCACGAGAAACGGAACCAGTCTGCACTGCTGACTGATGATAACCTGCGAATGAAGTATTAAAACAAAAAAGAAATCTGTAACCAGAATGCTATTGCAGCTGCTTCTGCTTGTTGTTGGGTAAATATGTCTGCAAATGATACTAACTGTAGTTAAAAGTTACTAACGGGGCTATTTGTGGGAATAGGAAGAGGAGCAGTAGTTATAATCTTGCTTTAGCTTGTAGGATTTGGAATGCTGTGTGTATGTTTGCTGCGTTATTTTAGGCAATTGAAAGACAGTGATTTGTGTTAAAGTATTTAGTCAATAGAAGTTACATAAAACACTGTACACTAAAATCAGTGGTCTCAGGCGTTCTCCTTGGGTCCCCACACACCACTCTTGCATCAAAAGAACGACACCCACCAGGGGGCATTGGAAGCCTTGGTAAAGACAGTCATTAAACGTCAGAAAATGCTCTTTTGTGAAGATAACTATTGATGTTTTATACTGAAAAAGGCAGTGATGGGGAGACACTATGAGTCTCTGGCACTTGGGGGCCAGTAGTTACATTTGCGCCCTCCATGTGGGGAGGGGAGTGGTCTGCAGGACCGTTTCCCACTCTCCTCTACTTCCCTCCTCCGCTGTAGCGGTGGTGGGTGCCACAGGGCACAGGAGTAGGGGAAAGCAGGAAACGGGCCTGCAGACTCTCCCCCCCCCCCCCATGTGGGGCACTGCTGCCATTGCTGCCACCAGTGGGGGAGAAGGGGAGCAATTGAATACTTAGAGCATTTCTAGAGAATTAGGGTTATTGGTTATTGCAGGGATCCCAGGATACATGTGCGTGTGCAAAAATAAGAATACAATTGTGCATCTAATTTGCATATATAGCTGCAATTGTGTTGAAAATTGGGTACTTTTGTGCACATATGGTAGCAAAACACAAAATTGGCTGAATAATTTGCATGCACAGTTGCATTCTTTGCTGAAGCAAATTAAACAAACAATGGCATACTAATTTTTGCATGTGAAGAGTGCTTTAATTTCTAAAACTCAGCCTCATAGTGCTTTGCATAGTAGCCCAATTTCTTGAGTAGATGTCATTGGGGAATTATACACAGGGCAGTGGTTCCCAACCTTTTTGACTTGAGGGCCACAAATATAATTTTTACAACCCTGAAGGGCCACCTGTCTATTTAATTAAAATTTAATTAATAAAATTCAAATTAAATTACTGAGTGCCGGGACTGGGTGGGAGGCAAGCAGCCACAGCCCTGTAGTGCCCAAAACCGTTTCTGGGCAGATTTTGTTACCGCCAGTGGCAGGGGAGTGTGGGCCACTTTAAAAAGGCCTACGGACCACTTTTGGCCCGTGAGCCGGGGGTTGGGAACCCCTGAAATAGGAGCTATTCATTATTTTCATCAATGATCTAAAATTATATATAAAATCACTGCTGGTGAAATTTGCAGATGACACAAAGACTGGTGAAGTGGTAAATAATGATTAGGACAGGGTAACAAAACAAAACAATTTGGTCCACCGCTAAACAAGACAAAAAATGTATTTTAATTTAACCAAGTACTAGGTCATAATACAGGAACAGAGACTGCAGAGGCCAGACCTTCAGAATGGGGGCTTTGTATCCTAGAAAGTAGTGACTGGGCAAAATATCCTTTGTCAGTTCGAACTTCCTGATTGACTGCACAGGATCCGGGGTTGGGCTGCAGGCCCGGGGGACGGATCGGCCTATTTTGGGGGCAGCGACGTCCCTGCGGTCGGAACACCACCCAGGCAACTGGGTAGCACTGAGTCAAAAGGAGGTCCCCTCCCTTTGACTCAGTGCAGTGGATATTCTGGGAGTAGAGAAGCCACACGTAGCTACGCAAATTATTTCAGGTAACTTGCATATCTATGTTCAACTGCTGCTGAAAAGGGCAGGCAGTGTAGGCATGCCCCAAGAAATAAGCTTCAAGGGTAAGAATGGGCAAACAACTCAACATGAGCTCCCAGTATGATGCTGTGGCAAAAAGGGCTAATATGGTCCTTGGATATATAAATAGGAAAAGAGTGAGTAAGAGTAGGAGCTGATTTTACCTCTGTATATGGCATTAATGACACTAATACCACTGTGTTCAGTTCCAGTATCCTCGTTTTTAACAGGATGTTGAAAAACAAGAGGATGCAGAGAAAAGTCACAAAAATTATTTGAATGTTGAAGAAAATGCCTTGCAGTCAGACATAGAGAGAGTTCAATCTTTTTTATTTGTGAAAAAGATCAATAGGTGATTTTAATCATGGTGTTTAAGTATACTCATGGAGAGACAATACCATGTGGCTCTTCAGTGTAGCATAGAAAGGTGTAACAAAAACAATGGCTGGAAGTAAAATTCACGTTTTTTACAAGTTAACCATTGGAACATACTTTCTAGAGAAGTGGTGGGGTTTCATCTCCTGCTGTCTTCAGATCAAGACTGGATACCTTTCTGAAAAATACACTTTAGTCAAACACAAGTTATTGGGCTCAGTGGAGGGGAACAGTGGAATTCTATGATGTTGTCAAACAGGAGGTCAGATCATTAGATGATCTAATAGTCCCTTCTGGCCTTAAAAGATCTATGAATATCTGAATAATTTCAACATTCCATTCAATCTCTCAAGAGATAAAGCCCACCCTGAGCAGCCCTTTATTGATCCAGTAAGAACCGATTGGGAATGCATGAGATGAAGCAAGAGTCAATTAATATGTTTCCTGTTCTCAACACACAGATAACAGGCAGGTGGAGAGGACATTCTAGTTATAAATATTTTTTTTCTTATCAAGGCTCTTGTGGTAATGGATGTACTGTTAGAAGCTGAATAGAAAAGAATATGAGACAAGGGACAGGTGTGACATAAGGGAGTTCATAAGCTTTATAGTTAGTCTGCTGTGATGGAGGAGAAAAGTTCAGGCTGGTAGTCTCTGTAGGGCTGCCTCCATGAATAGAAAATGCTTCACCTGCACTTGGACTTGCAATTGCACTTGCACATCTAAATGCTATGTGAGTAGAAAGATGCTGGTGTGGGTCTTCAGATTCAAACAGGGCAGACTTTTAGAAAAACTTTTGCACTAGGTGAATGACTTGTAGAAAAGCCACCACCCTTATGTAGTCCCAGAAGTTTGGGTCCTTATCTCAGCAATAACAATAATCGGTCACTGAGAACAATGGAATGTAGGTCCCAGAGTTCCAATAGGTATTTAATTATGTTAGATGTATGCCTTTTTTTTACTGTAATACCTGTCTGGCTCTTTAATTGTGCTCACAGAGTAAAGGTGTAGGACGGGACTGGGTGGAGGACAAGCTTGGTCACAGCAGCTGAAGTCAGAATGCAGGTTTTGGTTTTTATTTCTTTTGATCCTGTTAGAAAGAGCACAGCAGTGATTGCTCTTTTGGGGCTTGAGAGATAAACATTTAACTAGAGGAATGTCTCCCATCCCTTTTGATTTCTCCCTGTATTTATTCAACTAATGGTGTTTTCATTGAACAAAAGAGATTACAATCTCTACAGCTCCCCCTCAGTTCAAGCCCTGCATCTCTCCTGCATGAACAAATCTGAAAGGAATGACCTTGCAGCATGCTGCTGGCATCAGATGAGTGAGAAATGAGATAGGCTATCTGCCTACTCTATTTTCCTATCACAGATTCAGATCTTATCAGGAGTGATTCAGTCTTTCATCTTTCTGAGGTAAATAAATGGAGTTCCGTGCAGTTCACCATGTGTAGTGTTTTCAGGGGGGACCTTAACTAAGGAGTTGTTGCACACTACTTTGGTTCTACAGACTGCACGCATTGTACACAGTAGGCACTCTTGCATCCCTCCATTCCCCCAACAAAGCTCTCTGTCACCCTCCTGTCACCCTTTATTTCAGGGACTTCCTGCAACTCCCCCCACTCCACTTTCATGCCTGGGGCTTTGTATATCCACCATTCCATCTCTCCCCCTTGGCAGGGGCTTTGTGTTTTTGCCCCTCCCCCACATGCCATGGTCACCCACTTCCTCCATTCCCCCAATTCTATGGCTCTATCTGCTCCACCTTCTCCTCATGCTTGCTATGTTTGACCCCCCTCCCCCCATTCCAGGACCCTTTGTTCCCTACCCATGCCAGGAGCTGTGTCCCCCTCCACAACTCCCTCCGCCACATGCTAGGATCCAATATTCCTCTCCCTAACATGGACTCTATGTGCTCTTACTTCTTCCCATCCCCTACAGAGGTGCTATATGCTGCACTTCTTCCTCTGTACCAGGGTCTCTCTCCTAACTCCCCCACACCCCAACTAAGAGTTTGGTATAGCCCTCATTCCCCCATCCCCAGTCTCTTCCATGTAGCATGTGTCCACCCCTTTTTGCCCTCTTTCATGTCCCCCATTTCTCCCTTCCCCTATATCAGGGTCTCCCATTCTTCCCTCTGCCAGGTGCTCCATGTGCATCCACTCTCCCACTCTTCCCCCCCAAGCCAGGGACTCTGTGTGCTCATCAGTCTTCCCTCCATCTCCAGATTAGACTCCCCCATTCTCCTTCCTGCCAGGACTTCTGTTTGCACTCATTACCTCGTAACGTATTCCAGAGTCCCATATACTACGATTGCTCCCTTTATAGGAGTAGGTGTCTGCCTCAGTATTCTTGGATTAAATTTTCTCTCCTTCCACTGCTGTGCAATGTGCTGGGTGACTGGTAGGCACCCTTCCCCCCAGATGTGATTGCATCTCAGTAGTGCTTGCTTGTGAAATGTATTGCAATCCTTCAATGTGAAAGATGTTATATAAATGCTTTGGGGGAAACAGCATGGGCTCATGATTAGATCATGGCACTAGGCATCAGGAATCAACATACAAGCAATTCTTTTTTCCATCTCTACCACTGGCTCTTAAGTTATCTTGGATAAATCATTTAATTGCTCTGAGCTTTAGATAATAATACATACTTTTGTACAGTATTTTGTGATCTTTGTATGAAATGCACTGTATAAGTCCATGCCATTATAGGTATTTATTAAATAATTACTTGGAACTTTTACATAGAAATAAAGATTCTTCACTAAAATGATATTTCAGACTTAACTTTAACTTTAGTGCATGTTTATATGTGAAAGGTTAGTGCCATCTCCCTCCCCCCCCCCCCCGGCCCTCTGTGCCCTGGAGGGTGGATTTTCCTTTAATTGTCCAAAACCAAATGTTGTTTTATAAATAAAAAGAGGAAGAGTAAAGAGGTATGTATTTTTGGCATCGAATGAAATACATTGAGGGGAAATAGTTCATGAATAGTATAACCTTACAAAAATATTGTTCTTGTAATGCTTGCCAGAGTCAATAGCCAGCCATATCTGCTGTTCATATTCTATTTCTACAAATTTAACCATTTCTGGAACTAAATAAATATGGATATCCAACTTTTCTGAACATTTTCCTTGGTTTTCATTTGTTAATTGGGGTCCTTTGTGCTGGATTAACCCATTCTTCCTCTCATTCCCCATTTCTTTTTAGTCCTTAGCTATAATTAAAAATATACTGTTGTCATCTCTTCGATATCTGAACATGAACACTTAGCGTGTACTAGTCTGGACTACATGCTGGAGGAATCTCTTAGAATTCCAAGGGAGAACACAAAAATGAAACTCCCAAAACAAAGCAGTTGCACAAGGGAAAGCAGATACAAATTAAAACTGAAGGTTTTTTAGGTTATTAATCATTCCAAGGCCCCCAGGGCTCAGTCTCACCATCACATCTGCCCACACTGAATTTGTTGGTATCCCAAGTGCATAAAACTCAATACCTACATCAGACTTTGGTACATTTTCTGTCAATTATACTCTGGACCAAGCAGCAGCATGATAAACAAGTTCCAGATGCCAACATATATTATTTCTAGGTGTCCTTTATTATTTTAATGAACTTATTAAGCACGTATTTTGCTTTGTTACTCCCTCAGATTAGAAATGTGGATCACTTTTAAACAGTGTACCATTATTTAATGTTTGGCTGCTATCATATGATATAACCAGGTTCATAGTTAAATAGCCTTAAAGGACCACAATATGCTTACAGTAACTAGATTTAATTGAATATAATGATCGATGCTACCTGCTCTAGAACTCATGCAAAGTATCATTTTGAAGCTGTCAATACAATTCTACAATGTTCAATTTCCCTTTTTTAAAAGTACATCTTATGAAAGTGCAAATCATTTACAAATTTTGGATAACTTGTTGAACTTTCAGAACTCAAACCATACAACCATAAGGTGTCATAGGCCCACTTTTTTATTTTTGGGTCTATTTAAGATGGTTGAATGATTAACATTTGGAAGTCAGCTTTTACAAATTCAAAAACATCTTCTCTATAAGTCCCCCTACCCATTTTGTTTTAAATCACCCATATCCATATTAATCTTTGAATAACTCTGTACCATGATATACATTAATATGATTCTTAGCTCTATTCTAAGCTACTCACATTTTCAGAATGATATGCGTTATTCTTATTTACACTAAGACTTCTTTACACTACAGTGGAAATATAAAGACGCCTTATTTAATGACCCTTAACTCTTCTAGGCTATGTCTACACTAGAAAAGTTAAGTCAACTTTGTTAAGTTGACTTTAATAAGGTCAACTTTAAGTCGACCTTATTAAAGTTGTCTTAACAAAGTGGACTAAGTTGACTTAGCTTTAAGTCAACTTAGTCCACTTTGTTAAGTTGACTTAACCACCCTTAAGTCGACTTAATAAAGTCGACTTAAGGGTTACTCCATGTCCACACTGTCCTTAAGTTGATTTAAGGAGTTGACTTAAGGGTTAAGTCGACTTAATGAGTGGTAGTAACAACATCAATTTAAGCTTTCATTAAGTCGACTTAAGGAATTTCTTATGTCGACTTAATGAAAGCCTAGTGTGTACGTGGCTTAATTTAGGTCGACTTAAGCCTCCTTAAGTCGACTTAAATTGCCAGTGTAGACGTAGCCATTGAGAGGTGTAAATAAGGCTTGGTGTAATAAGTTTCTGGCCCAATAATTGTAAATAGATAGGTATTACTGTGTATAACAATGAAAGGCACTATAATTTATAATCTTAGCTTTCAAGCACTTTCATTGTAATTTTTTTCTTTATTTATCTTTTAAATTCAGCTTGAAATAATGTGAATTTGCCCAGCACTGCATTTCTAATGCAATATTAAATACAGTCAGTAGTGAAAATAAGTAACAAAAGCAATTTTTATGATCACATATTGAACCCCAACTCATCTTTTTTTCTTCCTCCTAGTCCTCTTTATAGATCTAGTGATTTTTTTTTCAGAAATGCACAGAAAGGTGGCTCAAGGAAAGACTATTTATTTAGAGCCAGAATGTTGCCTGTCCTGCATGTCCATGCAAAGGTGTAAAGTGCCCCTCCAGCTGTAATGGGATGTGATTCATAAGGTGCTCTCACTATCCTCTTCATGGGTAAAAGTGTAAGAGCAGCTTCTGCTAGGTTTCTACTGCCCCTCCCTTGCAGGTGGGTGGGCTGTGAATAGAGCTGGAGCTCCACCTCCTCAATATGCCAGCTGGCACAAACTGGCCACCAAATGGGGTGACCAGTTCGCAACTGTAAAAAATCAGGGCAGAAGTGAGGATAATGCCTATATAAGGCAAAGCCCTGAATATTGGAACTGTCCCTATAGAATCAAAACATCTGCTTACCCTAGCACCAGAAGAAGTAATCCGTACCCTGTTTGGGGCACTTATGCATTGCCCCTTACTCACAGCTTGTGGCAAAGCCAGAATCTAGCCTTTATTGTGACTCATTCAGCACCTACCCCAGGCTCCCAGCATTTCACATAATCTGAAACGTATTGTCACTGTAACCTGAAAAAGATAGACTTTGCAACACACCTAGGGGTATGTCTACACAGCAGCTGAGCCACACTTCCCAGTGCAGGAAGAGACATGCACTAGCTCCACTTGAGCTAGCATGCTAAAAATAACAGTGTGTGGCTTTGGCAGATAGGGTGATCAGATGTCCCGATTTTGTAGCTGCAGTCCTGATATATTTGGGTCTTTGTCTTATATAGGCACCTACTGCCCCCTCCCCATCCTGATTTTTCACACTTGCTGAATTATGGTCAACTTACTGTCAGCACAAGTCACAGCTCTGGCAAGCCACTCAAGCTGCTGCCCTTGCTATCATGGCCACACTGCTGTTTTCAGTTTCCTAGCTCGAGCAGAACTAGTGCACGTCTTTTGCATGATCCTAGAAACACATCACCAGATGTGTTGTCACGGGTTAACAAATCCAGATTATGCACATATCCAATTGAGAAAGGGTTGCTGCATTAAAAATCATTGTCCTAAATTTGTGCCCGGTGACTGTAAATTATTAATTCCCAATTAAGTGGAGCATAGATTTTATGCTGTATCTTTTAACAGGGTGAATTTCTTCTACTAAGAATACTGTGCACCGATATCTATTATTAATATGCAAAAGGATCAGCAAATAAAATAGGACACACTGACCTAGAACCAGCTGGTATAAATTAACTGTGGTGGAATTTTGCTAATTTATACCAACTGATGATCTGGCCTATTATCTTAATGCTCCGCAGATGGAATAACATTCAATATAGTATCCTTCCTCTGGAAAGAGCACAGCTAAATGAAGTAGCTCAAGATATAATGGAGGATCCTTAAGTGTTCCATCTGTGTAGCACAATGAAGTGAGTTATAGATGGAATAATCTGACACTTCCTAACTTTTGTTAGTTTAAGTCCTATTCTTAATAGTACAAATATAATTATGTCTGTTGATTTAATGCATGCTACAAAGTTGTGACTTGGAACGCTGATTTAATATGGAAAATGTAAACCAGACAATACAAAATGTTTTCTTTCTGACCACTAGGTGGGGCTAAGTCGCCTGTAAATGGAAAAGATCTTTTGAAAAATCCCCTCATAATACTAATGGGGCTTGATTTAGATTTCACACCTTCCCCCCTCGATGTGGTATTGTGCAATGAAAGTTTCATTTTTTTAAAATCCCATCCCTTATTTTAATAATACCTGAAAAATTCTTTAGAAACTTAAAAAAGTCTTCTTAAGAATGAAACCTTCTTGAATTGTCCTATGTTTTTGTCTGCCCATCTTTTCCCACAGAATGTGAAGTTCAGTTGATTGTTTTGTTGCTTTAAAAGTAAGTCAGAGTGAATTAATAAAAGAAGTACCAAAAGAAATAGGCAGCATGCATTTGCCAATAATAAATCACGCCAAACCAACCTAATGATAGATAATACTCAGTCCTGCCATAAGTGGAGAGGACTGAACTAGATGACCTCCTGAAGTCCCATCCAGTCCTACAATTCTATAATTACCATCTAAGACAGGGTTACAGGCTTAATGGATGTAGGGATGGGGAGGGGGAAGTAGTAGACATGATCTATCTTGATTTTAGAAAGGCTTTTGATGCAGACCCACATGATAGTCTCATAAGCAAACTAAGGAAATGTGGTCTAGATGCATCTACTATAAGGTGGATGCACAATTGTTTGAAAGACAGTACTCAAAGAGTAGTTATCAGAGATTCTCTGTCAAACTGGGCGGGCACTATTTAGCGGGATCCCCAGGAGTCATTCTTGGGTCTGGTTCTAGTCAATATTTTTATTAAAGACTCAGATAATGGAATGGAGAGTAAGCTTACACAGTTTGAGGATGACACCACGCTGGGAGGAGTTGCAAGCGCTTTGGAAGACAGGAGTAGAATTCAAAATTACCTTGACAAATTAGAGAATTCTTCTGAATTCAATGAGATGAAATTCAATAAAGTACTTCATTTAGGAAGGAAAATAGTCAAATGCACAACTACAAAATGGGGAATAACTAGCTTGGCAGTAGTATTACTGAAAAGGATCTGGTGACTATGGTAGACCATAAATTGAATACGAGTCAACAATGTGATGCAGTTGCAAAAAAAAAGGCTCATATGATCATGGTCTGCATTAACAGGAATGTCGTAGGTAAGATACAGGAGGTAATTATCCTGCTTTTCTCAGCACTTGGAGTATTGTATCCAATTCTGAATGCCACACTTTAGGAAAGATGCAGTGTAACAGGGTGGCACTCACCTATCTTGAGCTCCCACTGGTCAAGTGTGTGTGTCTGCACTCTCTCTGTTTTCTCTGCTGATTTGCCCCATCAGCCGCTGCACTTGTCAGGCAGGTCTTTGGTGACTCAGCCCTCTAGCCACTCAGAGTCCGTGTGCAAAAACAAACCCCTTCTAGGGTATACGGTCAAATCAGGCCTATCCCAAAGCCCTCTATAGCGTCCTGCAGCTCTCTCTGGGCTCAGTCCATTAACAGTACAAAAGAGCTCATTATAGTACCCCTTACTTGGGCATATCCTTCTATGTAGCCCTCTCTGGGCACAGTGCGTAGTCAGTTCCTCCACTAGAGCTCATCACAGTACCCTCAGTTGGGGTCTGGCTGCCTTACAGAGATTCCTACTATGGGATAGAGCAACTTGCTTAAGTCGACTTAAGGAAAGTGTAGTGTAGACGCAGAGTAAATTAAGTCGACTTAAACAAGCTTAAGTCGACTTAATTTGCAAGTGTAGATGCACCCATAGAATCTTAGGGCTGGAAGGGACCTCATGAGGTCATCTAGTCCAACCCCCTGCTAAAAGCAGGACCACTCCCACTAAATCATCCCAGCCAGTGTTTTGTCTAACTGGACCTTAAATATCTCCAAAGACAGAGATTCCACCACCTCCCTAGGCAACCCATTCCAATGCTTCACCACACTCCTAGTGAGAAAGTTTTTCCTAATATCCAACCTCGACCTCCCCAACTGTAACTTGAAACCATTGCTCCTGGTTCTGTCCTCTGTTACTACCAAGAACAGCCTACCTCCCTCCTCTTTGGAGCACCCCTTCAAGTAGTTGAAGGTTGCTATCAAATCCCCCCCTCAGTCTTCTTTTCTGCAGACTAAATAAGCCTAGTTCCTTAAGTCTCTCCTTCTCAGTCATGTGCCCCAGCCCCCTAATCATTTTTGTTGCCCTCCGCTGCACTCTTTCTAATTTGTCCACATCCTTTCTATAGTGGGGAGCCCAAAACTGGACATGATATTCCAGATGCAGCCTCACCAGTGCCGAATAGAGGGGAATAATCACATCCCTCGATCTGCTGGCAACACTCCTACTGATGCAGCCCAATATGCCATTGACCTTTTTGGCAACAAGAGCACACTGTTAACTCATATCCAGCTTCCCATCAACCATAACCCCCAGGTCCTTTTCTACAGTGCTGCTACTTAGCCGATCGGTCCACAACCTGTAGCAGTGTATGGGATTTTTCCATCCTTGTTGAACCTCATGAAATTTCTTTTGGCCCAGTGTTCCAATTTGTCTAAGTCTCCCTGAATCCTGTCCCTGCCCTCCAGCATGTCTACCATTCCCCCCAGCTTGGTGTTATCCGTGAATTTATTAAGCATGTAATCTATCCCATCATTGAGATCATTAATGAAGATGTTGAACAGAACCGGCCCCAGGACCAACACCTGGGGTACTCCACTCGTTACTGGTTGCCAACTAGATATTGAGCCATTGATTCCTATCCGCTGAGCCCATTGATCTAGCCAGTTTTCTATCCACCTTATGGTCCACTCATCCAACCCATACTTCCTTAACTTGCCGATGAGAATGCTGTGGGAAACCGTATCAAAAGCCTTACTAAAGTTGAAGTATATCATGTCAATGGCTATTCCCGCATCCACAAATCCAATCATCCCCTCATAGAAGGCAATCAGATTGGTAACGCACTATTTGCCCTTGGTGAATCCATGCTGACTTTTCCTGATCACTCTATTTTCCTCCAAGTATTTCAGGATGGATTCTTTGAGGACCTGCTCCATGATTTTTCCAGGGATAGAGGTGAGGTTGACCGGTTTGTAGTTCCCTGGATCCTCCTTTTTCCCTTTCTTGAAGATAGGTACTATATTTGCCCTTTTCCAATCCTCTGGGACCTCTCCCATTTGCCACGATTTTTCAAAGATAATGGCCAGCGGCTCTGCAATTACATCAGCCAACTCCTTCAGCACCCTTGGATGCAGTTCATCTGGCCCCAAAGACTTGTGCACATCCAACTTCTTGAAGTTATCCCTAACCTGACCTTCCACCACTGAGGACTGCTCTTCTTCTCTCCATTCTGTGTTACCTAGTGTAGTAGCCTGGGAGCTGGCCCTCCCTGTGAAGAATGAAGTAAAAAATGCATTGAATACTTCAGCCTTCTCCATATCATCCACCACGAGAATATCTGCCCCATTCAGTAAGGGACCTACACCATCCCTGATCCTCTTCTTGTTACTGACATACTTGTAGAACCCCTTCCTCTTATCCTTCACATCCCTTGCTAGTTGCAACTCCAATTATCCTTTGGCCTTTCTGATTTTATCCCTGCAGTCCCGAGCAATATCTTTATATGCCTCCCTAGTCATCCTACAAATGGATTCACATAGATGGACCTTTTACTCTGTAACTGTCCCATTGAAGTTCATTGGGCTCCCCTGGGCATAGGGGTTTACCCAGACAGATCCAATTACAGGACTGGGCCATAATTTAGTGTATGTATAGCCCAGCTTTCTTTGTGTCTCCAAAAAGATACAATGGCTGCATGAAAATAATAATGGTCTTATGATTTATAGCTTTTGTTATTCTGCTGAGGAAAAAAATTGAGATAATTACATAGAAATCAACATTAGCATTTTTATTATAAAATAAGGAAAAATATTTCAAATTCATAGTTATTTCCCCAAATGTCTTGTTTGTATGTCTTTAAGTGGGTATGGCTGCTAATTTTCCATGGAGACAATATAAAAGATTTTTTGCCTAAGACAGAATTTTTGGCAGTTTTCCCCCATCCTTGTATGGTAGCCTTTCATGGCTCTGTGCAATAGTGTTATTTGTAATACACAGGGCATACACATGAAGTAATTCATATTTATTTTATTTTGCTAAACAGTATCTCAGGCAAAGGCTTCTCATGTATCTCCAGTGAGACAAACATCTTTATATTTATAGCACATAGGTGTGAAAGTTAATTTTCTTTTTGATTAAAAAGTTTAATTAATACATTTTATATGGAAAAAATCAACTTTTGCTGCTTCTGATATATGTTAAATCAATACAGTAGTGACATATTGTCAGGGTGACAATTGGCAGTCAAAGCTGAATCTAAACTGGCCTTGGTGACGGTTTGGGGGTGGTGGTGGAGTTTTAGCATAATTAGATTTCAATCCACATATTCTATTCTATTTTTGGGACTCACCTTCCAAACCATCATTCATACATACAGGGCTTGGAACTGCGCCCATTGAAGGCAAAACTGACATTGTTTTACAGCACTGTAGGATTTGGTCAACTTTACTCTCTTGGAACATAACTCATCTCTGTGCATAAGGCCTACATAAAGCCTAGACACCATTCACATCTCTGAGGGCTTACTGAAGTATTTTATAGGCACTTTCCTGGCCTTCTACACGGGATCAAATTTTCCCTTTAAATGTCCCACTGAAATCAATGGGCTTTATGCCTGTGTTAATATATCATCTGTTCCTCTAAGAATATTCATCCCCTAGAGTGATTTGGTGGTTGGTCGGTCATCCCCTTAGTGCTCTGTAACAAATGTGAAAATAGCAAAGCTAATTAGAAAAGAGAAATTAAGCATCCTATATAAAGAAAAAACCTTGATATTATCAAAGGCTATTATTGAAGCTAGTTCACAAAACCTAATGTATAAACACAGATGTAAAAAAAAATCACTTTTTCCAACTGAATACATGCTGAAACAGGCTATACCTTTGTCCTGATAATGTGATTAGAGTTTTCATATCTATTTTATGGAATCTTCTTTTGTGGGCATTACTAGTTGATATCTAGTTTGATGGAACAGATCACAAGGTGTTGTAATCCACCCTCCAGTCTTCTAATGGTGTAGCCCCACCCTACATTTTTGACAAGATGCATTGCTGCTCTGTAGTCACACCTTGAAACCTGGACAAAATCAAATTTCTGCATTGTGACAGCCACTGCCTTGTCTAGGATCTGCATTCCAGGTGGTGAACAGGTGAATATAAATTAGGGCTTCAAGTTAATCAATATGCCTGTTTTGTTAGCCCAGAGCTGCTGCCATTCTGAGAGGACATAGCTGTTAGTCCTGATATACCACTGTTAATCCAGGACAGGCACTGGACCAGCTGTACTGGTCATGAACACAAAAAAGGCTATGGCAAAGGGATGTTGCAAAGTCAGTCATGGCAAGTCAGCCAGAACTGCAGGTGAAGGTATTTTCTTCTAGAGCTGGGCAGATTTTTTTTGGGGGGGTGGGGGGGAGTGGATTTATTTGCACTTATGGGAACCATTGTCAGGTTTCTGTGAGGCAGGTTGGATTCATTCATCATAGCCCTCCCTGAATTTTTAAGAGTGATGGCATTTTGTCCAAGTTCTGTGGGAGCTATATGAGCCAACACATAGGAATGAGATGTTAATGTGTGGCTAAGGCAACCACTGATGATACAGGTGGCTGTATTCATCTCTGAATTAATGATATCATACACTAACCTCTGCCCCAAACTGTTGCATAATATTCCAATGGAATAAATACCAGTGCCAGGAGTTGGACTGAGGTTTGTAGAATATTTGCCTCTGTTCCCTAGGAGATTCCTGTTAGCTTCTGGATTAAGGCAGTGCGGGAGATGATTGGGGAAAATATCTGTCTACCGCTTTCTTGTGGTTTCACCGATGAGTAGTGAAAAGCAAAGCAAAAGCAGACAAAATGCAGAGTGCAAGCTACACTTTATGTCATGTTGCATGGTTACTGTTCAATAATTTCCTCTAAAACCATTATTTCTGCTTCTCATGGGCTGCATACTTTTATGACGATACGTTTTAACTGTATAACTTAACTATTACATCAGTTTTAAACTTTGGTTAGACTCGTGGTAATTACACATTTACACTGCATATCTACTATAGACTTTCACCTGGGGTAAAGGTCCCAGATTTCAGTGACGCTGCCACATGTGCTGTGTCTGCACTAAGGGGTTATCTATACAGAGAACAAGTCTGGAGTATCTAGTGCAGACTAGCTAGTACACTTTAAATTCACACCTTAGCTCACTCCACGCTAACGTCCCTGTATAGATAAAACCTAAAATATGAAACAGTTGCTCAAAAGGGTTTTCAGCAAGAATTCCCTCTGAACAACAACTGAAAACAGTTTGAAATGCGTTTCTAGCCTCAAAAGTGATGTTGTAAAAATGTCATTTGCTGCTGACTTGAGTCCCATATCAAATTAACTGTTTGTAAGTAAATATATATTTGTAATAGCAAACTCCTGCTAGACTCTAACTTACAAGCATGGGCTCTTTGGATCCCAGAGAACATCAGCAACAGAGATTCTTCAGGCAAAACTATTCCTTTGGCTACAGTTTATCCTATTAACCTTGAGTAGATGTAAACAGGGATCATTGAGACTATAACTTGAAAACAACGAGGTTGCCCAAGTGTACCTCTGGTTCTCTAGATATCTGCTATTACAGACAATGATGCATGAGATGAACAGAGTCTAGCTTGACTGTTGGAACCATGGGGAGTTTGTGAGGCTGGAAAGTTAGAAAAAAACTATTTTCAATCAGTAAATTTGATACAGAAATCCCAGAGTTATAGTAAAAATTAATCTCACAATGGCATTTATGCAAAGTCGCTATTGAAAATGGAATTGCATGTAAGTGCTATCAATGAAAGTCCTGTAGCACCTTAAAGACTAATAAATTTCTTTGGGCATAAGCTTTTGTGGGCTGAAACCCACTTCATCAGATGCCCATGAAAGTTTATGCGCAAATAAATTTGTTAGTCTTTAAGGTGCCACAGGACTTTAATTGTTTTTGCTATATACAGACTAACACAGCTACCCGTCTGGACCTTATCACTGTATAACACTGTTAGCATTAACACTGTTTTCAATATTGGTTCAGGGAGACCGCTGTCAAAAACCACTTCCATCAACAGGTAATTTCTAAGGCTTTAGGAAACTCTGGACCCATAGTTCACCTCATGTGTGGTTCCATCAGCAGTAGCAACAATAGAAGGGATAGTGTCAGCAAACTGCAGGTATGTTTACCACTGTATTCCCTATCTCTGTGGCCCCATTTACACTATGGGAACATTCTAAAAATTTCCTGTCAATTGCCCACTGTTTCAGCTTCCTGGTATTAGCAACACTGGGAGCACTATGATGAAGATGTTGACTGGCACAGGTGTTGGACATCCTCTGATCAGGGTAACATGACCTGGTGATAAATACATTCACAGCATCTGAAGACTCATCTTTAGGTTCTCAACATTGCCACTAGCAGTGGAGATGCATAGATGGGGAATTACAAGTCCACTTTTTGCTTCTGTAGACTTCCCCAAACTGTGTTGTTACAGGCTAGAACACTATAGTACATCCATACTAGCCATCCTATTTTGACTGCTTATGCTATGTCACATCCACACATAGCACTCCTCTGACTGGTAACGCAGATCAGGATTGTTGCACCTCTCCTATAAAGCTATACACAGATCCTTGGAGCTTTCTTTTGGCAGGTGCATATGTCTTTGGTATATAGACCTCTACTCAGCGTAGAGCACGTAAGTATCCACTTAACTTTAGGTATATGAGTGGCCTAACACTCAATAGCTACTCAAATGCTTTGTTACATTGGGGCCTCAATGTCTATTTACACCTTGTTCACATTTTTGGTTTGTTCCATTAACTCCTTTGAATGTTTAGATGCAAACACTAAGTGCTGTTTAATGCACTCCTTGGATGTCATGAGGGCACCCAAAGTGTACAATAATTAGCACCATCACAAAATCTTACTACCTGTTTTTATTATGTATTTATATGGCTGAAGCACCCCGAATGTGCTATGCACTTTACAGACACTGAGTAATAAACAGAGCTATATAACTCAGTGATATAGGGAAAACAACTATTGCACCAGCTATTAGATATTCAGCATCAACTTTTAGGCACCAACATAGAAATGTTAGAAAAAAATAAGGTATCTTTTCATTCCATTGTTCTGTTTGATTTTTTTTCCCCTTAAACAGCCTGTTCCTGTTCTCATCAAATGTCAATGGTGCATATTTCATTTAAATCAATGGAAGCAGTAGCGGTTCTAAAAAAAAAAAAAAATCAATAACTTTTTCTTATAAACACTGTAAAACCAAATGAACTACACACATCATTTTAACACTGAGCACATTTAAATGAGATATTCAGTATCTTTAAATAATACCCACAGATTATCATGATCATAATAATTTCTTAGAAGTCATTCATAAGAAATAAGAATTATTTTTCTGAAATAACATTTTAACTTCATTAAAAAACATTCATTTCTACAGTGAATTCTCTATATTATAACAATTGCAAATATAGCAAAGTCATAGACAGTTGAATACATATCACTTTTTGGACTATACAAAAATGTAACAAATCCTTATAACAATTAAATAGCATACATGAAATATCATATTAAGCAAAAACTGAAATGCTCTGAAAATAGCCTACCATTCAAAATACTGTACCTTTCCTTTTTCATAAAAACTAAGAATAGTTCTGCAGTAATTTATGAGGCATTTTGAAATTTTTTTAATCCATTTCTCTTTAGTTCAAGAACTAACACAAGCACTAACACAAAGTTCTCCAGGGAATAGTGGTATTTGACTGTTACTCAGAAAGGCATACCACTGATATGTACCTAGGAAGAATGCAAGAGATCTGGACACCACCTCCAGGGGTGGAGTTAAAGTTAAGATGGTGAAAAAAGAAGTAGAATGGACTCTCATAAATTAATCTGTGTCAATAACTACGAGAACAACTTTAAATGTTGTTTATACTTTTTTAAAGATCTCATAGAAAAAACAGATCAGAAAAGCTGGGATAAAGAGCATCAAAGGATTTCTCAAAATGCAGTCAAGTCAAGAAGAGCAACAGGAATGACATTTACATATTTGTATACCTAGCTATTCCTTGAGCCTTTAACTCAGTGACTCAGGTTTTAGTCTAGAGGCTGTGCTGGATATTTGCCATGAGCCCAAAAGCTGCATCTAATTTGGATAATATCAGCCGCCTTATCACATAAGTTGGTATGCTGTATGGGAAACCAAGAGTCTAAAGCTGTGTGAATAATTGATTTTTCAATTTACTGGAAGATAAAAACAAAAAATCAATTCAACAAGTACCAAAACTGGAATTTTTCAATACTTTTGGCAAATTGAAAAAGTCATCATTTTATCTTAAGGTAAAGAAAACCTTGCATTTGGTTTATTTTTAATAAAAACAAAAGAAAGGAAGGTCCAGATTCACAAAGAACATCAACTCCCCCAAAACCAAGGAGGTAGTGGTGTCCCCCTTATACCAATAGCCCAGAGGTTACGTTCAGCTCCCAGCTCTTCCATAGACTGTGTGTGACACCTTTGGCATGTAACTTTAAGGAATACCTACACTGCACACTGCGTCTGGGCTCCAGCTCAGGTTTTTTGCACCCAAGTTCCCCTTCCATCCTGACTCAGAAATCATCTGACTAGAGTCAGGGAGCATTTAGAACTTGCTTTGGGGGTGGGTCAGAGGCCAAGCCCCAATCCAAGCCCTGTCATTTTGCAGAGGAGATGCAACTCAAGCTGCTGACCTGAGTTGAAGGACTGCATAGTGTTGTATGGACATGTTAGCACAGGTGTGATTGCCATCTCCAGCCACTGTGTAAACCCAGATCAATAAGGCAGCATGGCTGCTCAAGCATGGGCTTCTAAACACCAAGTCCATAAGCCTGGGTCCCACAGTGGAGCGTAGATATTAGGGGGTGATCAAAAGCCCTTTGAAGTCAAAGAGGGTCTTTTCATTGACTTCAAAGAGCTTTCTTTGGAGCAGCACTTAATCTCTGTGATTCAGTTCCCTACCTGTAAAAAACATTGGTATAATACTTCCCTTTGCTCACCTTTGTTTGCCACGCTCTTTAGACTAAGTCTTCAGGGCAGGAATTGTTTCTCTTTATATTTTAGTATAGCACCTAGCACTATGGGGCCCTGTTCTGAATTAGAACTGCTCAGTGCTAGTATAGATAATAATTGTTATGGTCCTGAGCTACACTAATTTCCACAGGGAGCAGATCAGTGCCTGACTTACTCAGAAGCATGAACTTGTAAAAAATGGTTCGTCAGCACTGCAACCTCCTTCCTCCACTGCTTCAGGCACACCTGGGCCAATCTACTGTAAGGGCAAAGTACTTTTATTGTACAAGATGATGCTGTTCCAGTTCTTCATACAAAGTGCCATCAACATACCTGAAGAAAGCAGAATGAATGTAGAAGCATATAGTGCAAAGAGTTAATAATGGAGAATAAGTAAAAGTAGAGAATGAGTAAAATAAATTAGGTTGCTAAGTTTATATTGATGCAACTGATCTCCTTCTGGGAAAGATAAGTTTGCAAAGAAAGGGAAAATATTAGTATGACTTCTTTAGAAATAAGTTTTGGCTGAAGGACCCAAAGTGGGAAACAAGGGGTGAAAAAGCAGATTCTTATAAAATCATCTAGGGGATGCAAGATGGTAAGTAATGATAGTTGAGAAGGACCTAGGCAACCCCAAAAGGATGGTCATATTTTGGAGGCTGTTGTAATGTCCAAAGATTTTTTTAAAAATTGAAAAATGGAACCCTCATGCCAGCAAGTACTTAGGCATGTCCAAGGAAAGGATTTGCAGATATGTTTGTGAAAGTATCTGCAATGTTTGTTTCTGTTGCACGCTCCAGGATCCTCTAACTTGATAAGAAAGATGGCATTGTTACTGAAGGCCTATAACAAGGGTTAGGCTGTTGACATTGGATATGTTAGTTTTAAATGGTTGGAGAGGTCAAGGATTACACATTTATTACCTGAATGTTTATGTCCTCTGTATTTGTATAAATGTGGTTATCTCCCAAGCTGTTGACAATGAAAGGGGTGAGACAGAAGATTGCTGTAATTAGTTACTCAAACTGTTGTCTTCCCCTGTCACCTTCCATGATCAAATGGACATTGGTTCTGATATGGGAAGCCTTAGGACTTTTGCAAACAGTAAGAAAAGGGGTACAGAGAAGTCAGCAAAAGGTGCAGTAACTAAATATGATAGTCATGCTAAGGCTATGCAACAAACTTGAAAAACCATACCATGTTAGCTAGTGTTGATGCTGCAGGAGAGGGTGAGTAGGTTCTGCTGACGAACTGAAACATCTGGTTTGTTACCATCCACATGCAGTGGTTCTTTAGAAAGGGAGGATCTAGGATTTAACATGAGCCATTCTGAGGAAAGAACCGTTGGAGCCACCAAGTCTGGGAAGAAATTTGGAGGGGTCCTTTGCTACCTCATCGTTTTCTTTCTAAATAGAGTCATGCCCCAGGAAGGGACTGAATTTTGACTCTACACAGCGGGCATATATTTTAGAGCAGATTAGCAAGTGAACTGCATGCACAGTGCTATTAAGATGATGTAGCTAGAGCAGGATTTAGGGAAGGGGAAAAAAGAACAATAACCCTGACAAAAGTCACTGGAGACTTGGCAACTAATATAAAAGAGGATGGGAGAACTTGGGCTCAGATTATGGGGAGAAGAGTAATACTTTCTCTAGCTATGCCCCTAAGCCAAGTTCCACCTGCCTGAGCTACTCAAACAAGTTGCCCCTCACCATAGATTCAATAGCTGTTCAGAATGTGATTGCTCAAGCTCTGTGGTGGAGTAGGTTCTGCTTGGCTTAGTATCTCCTTGATGGGACTCCAGTCCCTCTGGACAACAAATTAGAAGGTCAATCATTTCAATTTTGCAGACCCCTCCTTATCTTGGTCAGCAATGAAATAGTTAACAATATTCAGAGATAAATGATAATTACTAGACAGCTGACTTAAAATCTCACTGAAGTCAAGGGGACAGGCCACACCTTTTTGGCTATGTCTTTCTAGCATAGAGAAATTCCAAAGGGGTAGCCGTGTTAGTCTATTGTAGAAAGACAACAGAGTCTTGTGGCACTTTTAAAGACTAACAGATTTATTAATCGCATGAGCTTTCGTGGGAGAAAATCCCACTTCGTCAGATGCTTTGAAGATAGGAAAGTTACAGAGTGGGAGGAAATTAAATGCAGGGGAGTGTATGACATAGCATCAGGTCAGGCTGTAACAGCAAATCAAAGTAGGTGTTAGGATTCAAAACACTGGGGAACAGCACATAGAGGAGGGGGGAGGTCAATTCACTTGATGTAATGGATTTCTCTCTTAAAAGTGCCACAAGACTCTGTTGTCTAGCATAGAGAAGTGTAGGATGAAGGCCTGGCCTTGTTTTCAGGTGGTTTTTTTTTTTAACCTCATATTAGCTACCACATTAGGAACTAACATGAGGTAAAACTCTAGTGAAGAAAAGGCAGTGCAAGTTAGCACATCAAGATAAACTGTCAGCTTCTGCAAGTATCTACCTGCTAATACATGAAAACTGCAAACCAGCATTCACAAGATGGTCACCTAATAAAAAGCACCAGGTTGCCTACCCAACCCAATTCAAGTCCTAGCTAGGGAGAACTCTGGATCATCCTGTGTTTAGGAGCATGTATGTTTTGGGGACTAATGGATCCTGGAAATCAGATGCATAATTCTCAGCAAGTTCTCAAACCCATCCTACTCCCTGCAATTCTTCACCAAACCCCCACCCAGAGACATAACTCCTTTTCTCCCCTCCCCCAAGAGCACAGTCACAACTCTGTTTAAATTGTCATCTGTCTGAACCCCCACAGCTGGCATCAGATGTTATAATTAAATCTCCATCACACTTACCTAGGTCACAGGAAACACTGAGCCTGGATTGCCATAAAGTGCCAGTCAGTCTGTCACACTCGCCCATAGTCTTTAACTCAATTTGCTAACTCACGTGAAACCTATAAAAAGCCATGTCTGCAGCTGCACTAGGATTTTTTCTTGAGTTAGTTAACTCCATTAAGAACACACCTTTTGCTTTCTGTATAAAGACAATGCCTCAGGAGCTAAAGATTTGATCCAACACCCATTGAAGTTAATAGGAAATTAGGACCCTTTCTATTCATGTCAATGAGCACTGACTCAAGCTTGAGCAGGGAGTTACCCCCTTTTTGCTGGCAATGAGCCCTAAGCAAGTTCCAGTGACATAACAGCACCAGGAGGAGAGACCAACAGATCAAGACCTACTTGCATGGACAAAAGCCAAAACTTGCCCATCCCACCACTACAGAGGGCATCTAGCAGTGGCACTAGAGTAGTGCCACTGTGTAGCACAGCTGTGTGCAGGGTGCCCATGTGGAAGCTGTGCATTCCCTACATGCCACAAAATCTCTGCATCAGAGCGGCCCTACAAGTTATTGCACATGAAAGATTTGGGTATCTGGAGCAGGCAGAGCCATCGCTACACCAAACTACAGACTATTTTGCCACTTGGAGGACCATACACAACATAAATGCTAACTGAAACCCTGAAATAAAATAACCATTGGAAAGCAGCTATTCTGCCACTACACAGCCCAGAGAGAAGCTGCCTTCTTCACACTCTCAGCCCCAGCTGAACATTTTAGCATATAGTGTAGCTGCGTGGGTTGTGTTCAGAGCACAGGATTTGGGTCAAAAAGAGAGTTTGACTCAAGTCCTAGATGAAAATATCAAAGAAGAATGTCAAGTAAGTGCCAAAAACATCAACTGTTGTTTACTAGCCACTAATAGACCAGCTGCCCTGGAAAAAGTATCTCATAACAGACTCCAGCAATTAGTGTGTTTACATCATGAACTGAATTTCTGCCAGAGGTGAAATTTACATCCCCTCTTCCCTGCTGTTTCCCATGTCAGTCCTCAGCATTTTGAATTTAAAGCCATCACTCCTAAACTACTGAGCACATCAGAAAGTGGGAACAACTTAGAAAAGCCTTACAGTGGTTTTAATAGCTCGATGTAGAGTGGGCTTGGGCCATTCTGGGAACCTCCAGTCAGGAGACCTCTTTACTAGTAGTCTCCTGTGACTGGTCTGCTCTGGAGCTTTGTTTTGAATCCAATTGTCCTGTCTATCCCACAGACTCTTTGCAGTCACTTCTGTCTTTACTGGAATGCCACAGAAGTGCAGCACCTAGCCAAGGACTGCTTACATGCTTTCCTCCTTTTTTCATCTTCATGATAACCAGGGTAAGTTTCACCTTCAGTCAGGTTGTCTTGTATTTGCATTGCACAAATATATCTATCTACAGTTACAGACAGACCTGAACACAGACTTTGGATCAGAATCAAATCTTCCCACAAATCTGAAGGGGCTTAGTTAAATCTCTATCTACAGCATTCAGGAAACCCACTCTTAACAGAGTGTATGCTTTAATTATCCTAGCTAAAACTATATGAACAAATAGCCTAAAACTGATAGTTTATTCTTATCAATAACAATGACTAATAAAAATATTGATTATCTTTACCTCAGTTTTTCAATTTGTAACACTAGGATAATATACTCTCCTTTGTATAGAATTTTAAGACTTATGGATGAATAGCACTACGTTCTCACTGGTTTTCTATTGTTTATAGAGGATCCTTCCATCAGAGGATCTCGAAGAACTTTATACACTCAAGTCTCTAATGAATTAAGCAAACTGATTAAACCTCACAACATCCTTGTAAAACTATTTACTTATGACACTGAGAAATCAGGTGACTTGTCCAAAGGTACAGTAAACTGGTGGCTCATTTAGAAACTTGCTCCCCTGATTCCCAGCTCTATGCTCCATTGGCAAGATCATATCACCTCAGATACATGTGGTGTAACTGGCGGACCATGACAACTGTATGCAGTACATTTTGCCAACTAAAAATCTGTTCAGACAACATTCTTTGATTTAGCAGGCGAGTGAACTTTGTAGTACAGCAACAAAGGAGTCATTTCTTATAAATCATATCACTGGTGCCAAGACCAATTGGAGTTTAACAAGGTTTATTAACATTTTGACATGTTAGTTGCACAACGGTACTTTATGTTCTAAACTGATTTCCTCTCAAAGGCATAGGGTGCAATGTCTGCTCAGACTCTGACATGCTCCTGAAAGAACCATATCCAGTGCTGCTCAGCTAGAGAGAGGCTTGCTGAGATGTGGAGCCTTTAGAGCAGTGGTTCTCAACCTTCCTAATGCTGCGACCCTTTAATACAGTTCCTCATGTTGTGGTGACCCCCAAGCGGTGTCTCGGTTCCTAAGACCATTGGAAATATGTGTTTTCTGATGGTCTTAGGCGACCCCTGTGAAAGGGTCGTTCGACCCCCAAAGGGGTCGCGACCCACAGGTTGAGAACCGCTGCTTTAGAGGATGAGGAAGGCAGTAAGTGGAGGAGATTGGGGAAGAGGAGCCCACTTCCGATGCTACGAAAGGACATTGGCAATGTTGTTATTCCTAAAACTTTAATTTCCTTTTCTAAACTTTTAATGGTAGATCCTCATCTGGTGTAAATCAGCAGAACTCCAAAGAAGTCCATGGAGTTACACTGATTTACACCAGTGAAAATCCATCCCAGTTTTCTTTTTCTATGCAGGAAAACTAAGGTGTAAATAGAGGGAGTTTGAATGGTTCACATCACTCAGTGCCCACCACCCTTTGACTTTTCCTGTCATAACTTTTCCTTAAATATATTTTTACCATAGTCTTCTTCTGTCACTGGGCACTTCCCTCCCATATTTTAGGCCACAGATGATGGGGAGTACCTTTCTATATAAGGGCAGGGACTAAATACTGAGGCAGACATGTGTGTCACTATATTCCCTTAGAAATACCCCATTACATTTGAGTTATACAACTATTTGTGTCCATGATCTCACTAAACTTAAGGTCCTGGATCCCACAAGACTAACAAACCCTGGATTGGTTGGTTGCTCATTGCCCAAAACCTGGGATTTCAAGACTGCCAATGGACTGGTAGATTTTAATTGATATATTCTCTTAGACTAAAAAAATCATATTTCAAACCTTGACAGTGGCCATTTAACTTAACATTTATCATTACTAGCAATTTGCATGTATTTAACTTGGTAAATGAGGGAGTGTTGGTGGAAACTGACTGGTTAAGCAACTTGAATTTTCTTTTAGAAATCCAAACCAAAGGAGCATGGTTTTCCATTGATGGATTCCTACATGCATGCAGAATATAGGATGGGTACATTTTAGAAATCTAAGTAAATATACAATAGCTGAATTTATCAGATGATTGTTTTAGGGTAGTCATTAATAAAAATCCAAGTAACTAAAGATTCACACTGACTACCCCTGTGGACACCCATGCTACATACTAAGAATGCCTTTGTGAATTTTAGCTCAATCCTCTTCTAAAGTAGACCCACACATAGTTTATTTCATATTAAAGTTTCCCTATATTGCAAGCCATAGGGAAACATTGGTGGTTACTTCAATCTTTATTAATTAATTCTTTACCTTGCTAACAATCACACAGTATATTTTACTAGTATAAGTAATAGACAGTGCTTTTTAAAAAAAAAAAAAAAAAGATGCCAGAACTCAGCTCAATCCAGCCCTGACCCCAGCCAGGGATGCAAGGCTGGGCTGCCTCAGTGGCAGGAGCCACGGCTGGGAACCCAGGGCTGCTGGATTCCACTGCTAACGGCAGGAGCCATGGCCACATCGCTGTGGGAAAAAGAAGTGCTGGTACTCTGTACCAGTGTGTACAGTCACAAAAAAAGCATTTGTTATAAACTTCTAAAATGCACTATCCTATACCCCAGGTGCATGTGGAACTATTACAAAAATAAAATTATTCAGAGGCAGTCCTAAAAAAATAATCTAACCAATGCTTCTATTGTTTGTGGAAGAGGAGATTCCAATCCTTCTGACTTGATTTTCATCATCTTCCCTTTATACATTTCAGTTTGTTTGCTGTAATACACACAGTGCTCTAAAAATAAGAGTACAAAGTTCTTTGGTGGGATTCCAGAACCAATGTCCTGACTCAAACCTCAGTGCTGCTCCCTGGATTAATCAACAGAGTGCCAGAGCAAATAATGAAGCAAGAGAGAATACCTTCAGATCCTGGTATGAATGGAATTCTGCTCATCTTACTCAAGCAAGTAGTTCCATTAACTGGTCATGGGACACTATCATAAGCAAGCTTGGCTCAGTGAAACCTCCATAAGAACCTATCACAAGGTGGTTTCTGAGAATCTTTTTCAGCTTCAGCAATAGATTTCCATGTTTTATTATTGCTCTCCAGCAGGCCACAACCTAGTGTTATTTACAGTTGATAGCCAGCTTCCCCCCACCCCTCTTTTGATTCTAGCCTAACCACACCCAATCTACTCTTTTCTCTAGCACAGCCTCCTTCCTGCTTACATAATTCCAACTCCTTTAGGTGGGCTTTTCTTTCATTCCATTAGCCCCTCAGCTGTATCTCTATTCAGGTAATTGTCACCCTTTGCCAACTGCTGGTCTCTCAGTCAGCTCCCAACTAACATGTACTTGGAGGGATTTGAGTAATAGGGTGCTGAGTCAATTCCTGATTCAGCACACCATACTGAGTACCATTCTCACTAAGAATATAGAGAGAAAACACTGAGGTTACTCGGCCTTAATTGATCTTCTATATAGCACAGCATTGAACTGTTTGCTGAGCCATCAATGGCAAATTGCAATGATAAATCCACTTCCAAAGTTGATTATGCCACCTCCACAAAGGCACTCTTAGTGGAGAATAAGGCCATGTACACACGATCACTTTATTGCGCGATAAGGCTCCTTACCGTGCAATAAAGCTTGGAGTGTACATACGTGTGTTTTCCCTGTTGCACAGCAACACCCTCTTGCCCCGCAACAGTTAAACCACTCAAGTCGAGAGTGGTTAGGATTACCATGGAACAGTTGTTCCACGGTAATGCTCGTGTGCACAGATTTTCCACATTAGACAGCCACCGGAAATGTCCCTGAGTGCCAATCCAGCCCACTCTGGGACATTGGAGCTGTCAAATATGTCAATTTCACTGCTCTAGCAGAGCAGTGAAATTGACTGTTATTGGAGCTGCCACCAAGCCCCAGGGCTGAGCTAGGGGGCTGACCCGATCCGGCTGCCCTCGCTGGTTTGGGCCAGCCCCCTAGCTCAGCCCCCAGGCTTCGGGAGGCAGCGGGGGCTGCAGCCAGCCCCCTAGCCCAGTGTACCACTGGGCAGCCCACTGCCAGCCAAAAGGCTGGCTGTGGGCAGTGCATGGTGGGACAGGTGCCCACCAT
This sequence comes from Pelusios castaneus, assembly GCA_007922175.1. Lineage (NCBI taxonomy): Eukaryota > Metazoa > Chordata > Testudines > Pelomedusidae > Pelusios > Pelusios castaneus. Next base: position 1,109,762 of record ML685908.1, read on the forward strand.
GCACTGCTCCTTGTATCGCAAAGGAGCGTTCACACGGGTGAATGCTCCTTTGCGATACAAGAAGCACGTATGCACACACAAAGGCACTATATTTATAGCGTTTTCCTTGTCCCACAATAGCTTATTGCGGGACAAGTTTGTCGTGTGTACATAGCCTAAGAGTGTCTATGTAGGTAGCTAATATGGAATAGTAATTTCAGGCTGTTTTTCTGTGCAGGCAAGCCCTTTGGCTTGCCATGCTCTCATAAAGGCTATGTCTACACTGGCAAGTTAGTTTGAATTAAGGAGGCTTAATTTGAAGTAACTAAAGCCATGGCTACACTAGGCTTTAGTTAGTTCGAATTAAGGGCTTTCTTAATAACTAATAAATTCAAATAGGGTATTCGAACAAAAGGGTTAATTCGAACTAACTAGTTGGAATTAACCAATGTGGCCATGTTAATTCGAACTAATTTCTTAGTTTGAACTAACCAGCCATTGAAATGAATCGCTAATTCAAAGTGTTTTCCTAGTTTGAATTAAGCTAATTCAAACTAACTAAAATTAGTTTGAATTAGTTAGTTCGAACTAACTAATGCAAACTAATTTTAGCAAATGTAGACATAGCCAGAAAGTTTGATTGCTCTCCAAAATCTCAGCTGGAGCCCTGGCCTTGACCAGAGAGGAGGTGGGCAGCCGCAGCAGTGCCTCCCAGCTACACGCCGGAACCAGGAGTCTGTGGTCCAGCTCCCAGCCAGCAGCCGGGCAGCACAGGCCATTTTAAAAAGCCCCACGGGCCACTTTTGGCCTGTGGGCCAGAGGTTGGAAACTGCTGATCTAGAGCACTCATTCCTCTTTACCTCATGGCCAATGAATTGAACCCCAAATTAACTACTTCACAACTTCTTGTCCAAAATAATACGTAACTACATAATATAGTTACCACACCCCTGGATTTATATTATGGATCATATTTATCTATAACTGCTAATTAATCTTGCTATGTAAAATAGTCCTGAAAACGAAATATAAAAATTTCAGTGAAATTTAACTATAATGTGCCAATTAGAGTGGTGTCTGGTTGCCTCAGTGAAAAAAAATCTGTACTTGAGTTCAGTTCAGACAAGGGAAGCTTCTCTACTAGCCAGTTAAAATATGTACATTTTCTGCTGTTATGGGATAGCATGTTGGATTGTGTAAATTATGAGAAATTAACTCCTCACATATAAAAAAAATTGCTGTAGTATATAAAACTCTCAGTTTGCACATGTTGTGAGTAAATATGATACAAACAGGGTTTTTTTTTTTGTGGGGGTACTCAGAGATACCGAGTACCAGCACCTTTTTTTCACAGAAATGCACCCTGGCTCCTGCCACCACCGCCAGCAGCCCCAGGTCCCTGGCCGAGTACCAGCACCTTTAAAAAAAAAAAAAAAGCACCGGATACAAATGACTATGAGAGATTGTTTTGGCCTTCCCTCTCCTACCCTCTTTGTCTATGCTCCTGTATTTTCCTATTCTATTTCCTTTTTCACTTTCTTTGGAAATTAAATGAGTTTCAGAGTCTGAATGCTGAGACCAGAAAATTAGTTGTGGTTGCCATGACAACAAATTTCCAGGAAAAGAAAGAACTAGTTATTCTGATTTGATCCTGAAAAGTCTAATGAGGAAAGTGGATTCTGGCCAATCAGGACAAGGGAAAAGCCAAATGAAAACAAGTTTGTAAAAGGTGGATGGTTATAGGGAGTATGAGTCCTGTAAGTGCTGCTAAGTTTGAAGCTTGTAAACTAGAATGAATGAAAAGCAGGTTACTCGGACTGGGAAGTTGAGTAGTATACTGCAACTGAGACAGTCAGTTTAAATGCTGCAAGACTACAGGTATGCTGAATCTTGATGCTAGGATGCTTAAACATGAGCTGCGACTGAAGTTGGAATCTGGTGTACTGCCATTGCTGCCTGTGAAATATGAATTTCTTAGGTTTTATTAAACCCTCTGTGATTGTCCCCTTCCAGTTCAGGTTAAATAAAAGGAAGGATAAATAAAATTCTATTTAACCCTAAGAAAGAAAGCATCTGACTTTTGTTTGGTTAAAACTAGACACACTGCTTTGACAGGTCCCTGTGACAAATTCAAATCAACAAAGAAGCCAAGGTTCCTATAATGCTGAATCAATTTGGGATAGAAACAGATTCATCTTGACAGTGGTGCCAACAGCTGCCTCTCATCATCTCTTCCTGTGGGGGGATTGTGTCCTCTCATCTTCTAAATGAACCTGGTGTTAATTAGCATTAAGAAGACAAGAGACTCCTGGAGGAATTTTTGACACAGCTGATTACTGGCAGCATTTATAGGCTCGCCAGATGAGTTGGTGAGAGTTTAAGTGTTGGGATGTTGGATCCCAAACTGAACCCCCTATCCCCCACCCAAAAACCCCCTTTACTGATATTTGTAAATGTGATTGTTCAGTCTATGACACAGGATGCACCGGGAAACACCTTGTTTCTGTACACATGATAATATAGACCTGGGATCTCATTAACTTGCATCCATAATCTTTAAGCATTTATTTGTGTGCTCTGTATTACAGCAGTGGGTGGGGCCTCAAAACCTTCTTTGAGCCCTCTTTTGTTTCGTCACTGCGTTCATGCAATACTGTGGCCTTAGCTCAAAGAGCATATAAAAGTTGCATGCCTAAGTGCTTTGCTGCCTCGGGACTGTGGTGAGATGACATAACTAGGTTCGAAAGGTTACAAGTAACATACATAAAAAGAAAACTGGCCAATATAACTGCTTATTAACTTCCTCTTAGCCTGTATTTATCTAATTAAGCTCTCTGGAACATGAACTATGTCAAATACAGAAAAGTGTGATTTTGGTGAAGTACATGAAAGCCTGGGAATACTTCAGTGTACTATAAATTGCGATTCAGGTTATAGTGATGTATGCTTTACTTTAGAGAAAATGTTGAGTACTGGAAGTAGGAAAATCACCCTACTGTAAAAAGCAATCACTATACTATGTACTGAGTAAAAATGAAGTCAAAATCTGCCCTCCTTATTCTTGCAAGTTGTTTTGAAGTACTTACACAGAAGAAATAGGATTTTTTTTAATGTGAAATTACCCCTGCTAAAACTGTTCATAGAATAAAACTTTTATCCTGTAAATCAGACTACGATTCTTAGTATGTTTCTAACAGCACTTCTCTAAATTGTTATTTTACAAGGTCTACCTAAAGTGAGTTGCATAAGCCTTTTATTTAACTGGGACTTAGATTCTTTCTAAACAGAAGGATGGCCTTGTGGTTAAAATGATGGATTGGGCCTTGGGAGAGATGATTTCATTCCCAGCTCTGCAACTGACTCCAAATACCTTGAGCAAATAATTTAATCTCTGTTTCTGTTACCCTAGTACCCTACTGCTCAGATGAGGCATATTTTCTTCTCCCAGCCACTGTTGTCTTGGGGCTTTACAGGGTGAGCACCTGTTGTCAGGGGATCCATCTACATGCAGTCCTAGCCCAATGAGGCTCTCTAAGAAGACCATCCTGGAACTAATTCTAACAATCAGCACTGTGTGGAAGGACAGAAAAGACGCCTGCACTTGGATTAGATTCCTTTGGGGGGGGAAAGTGACTTTCATCTGTAACACCTGCACCAAACGCCATGCCCAGGAACTGACCCAAGCTCCAGGGTAAGATGATGGGAGTGAGAAGTAGGTGGCACAGAGGCCTGAAAGTACGATCTCCAGCGGGGTGATTGATGGGTGGGGAACACTTAAGGAAGCGCCTATGCATGGGTCATTTCAAAGTGTCGCCTCTGCGTCAGGATGTTTTATCCCCCTGCTGCCTAAACACACAGCAAATAAGGGCACAGCCGCTGTCAAGGCAGGGACCCCAGGTTCCTTCCCCCCCCATGGATCCCGGGAGCAACAGCTTCGCCCCACTCCTCCCAGCTGCAGCCAGGTTCCTATGTGTCTAGTACTGCAGCAGCAGAATGCACATGCAGGAACGTGATGACAATTGACAGGGAACCACCACCCGCCCCCTGGCCGGGCTGTGTGGGCTGGGCCAAGACTAAGGGGAGGAGCGACCAGAGCCAGAACTCAGCGCAGCCGCTTTGTCCTATTGGGTGCCGGGACGCAAGCGGGCCGGCTGGAACGCTGCGCCTGCCAATCAGACCAGCGGACACACCTGCCTCCCCTGCCGTCGCTAATCACGTGAAAGGAGGAGCGTGGAGATGACGCCACCGCTGGCTACTCAGCGGTCTCGCGAGAGAAGGCAGCAGAAGCCGCGACGCTCAGCAGCGGTCTCGCGAGAGAAGGAGGCCCGGAGGCAGCGGCCGTTCCGCATAAATAGCGGGGGCGCTTAGCAGCAACCAAGCGACGGTTGGTCGTTGTTGGTTCTTGAGCCGCCGCTGTTGCCGCGCAACCCCAGGGAGCTGGTCGGAGCGCGAGCTGTGGCGTGGCGGTCGGGCTCCAGGCGCAGGCAGCCCCGCGGCGGAGCAGCAGCTGGCTCGGGTGAGTAAAGCTGCCCTTAGGAGCCGGTAATCTGCCTTGCCGCCGCCGCCTTCTCAGCGCTCGGGACCTGTTTACACCCCCGCTTGGTTCGCCGCAGGGCCCCTGTCTTCCTTTCGCGCCGGGTGCTCTTCCCTGCCGCGCCGCTAGCCCAGCTGTTGACGTCCTTGCCTAGGGGCTCTGGCTGGGGAAGGGGGGAGGCTGCCTGCCGTGGTCCCTTCTTGCCCCAGCTTTGGGCTAAGGTAGTATCGGGCCCTGGAGGGGCCCGCAGCCTGCCCCTCTGGGGAAGCGTGAGAGGGCTTCTGGTCCCTGGAGTGGGCTGTGGAGGTGCTGTGCCCTTCACACTCGTGATGCTGGTCCCGTTTCTGTGCAGTGGGTCACTGAAGAGAAGAAATCCGAATGCAGATGCTTCTGCCTGCAGTGTAGAGCAGGAGCTTTGTCTTTTGTGGCACACTTAGTGGCCTGTTGCAACTTGACGGGACACACCAGCCCCCTCCCCCCGTCCCCAGGCTGAATCCAGCGTTTCCCCAGCTCTCTGTGACAGAGTGGTTGAGAACTGCTAGGTTAGATTGCTAGATCAGATAGGAAAGTAAATCCTTTTGGTGAAGTGTAGTGAGTGAAAGTGGGTCTCCAGCCACCTTGCTGGAAAACTGAAAGCCACTCACATCTGTTTCTCTCTGACAGTAGGAACAAAACGTCTGTTTATTCATGTTCCTGTCCATGGGTCTGTGCTGTCCCTAAAATATGCCTCCAAGCATGTAGTCTGACTCAACCACACAAATGCAGGTCCTTTGTAAGATCTGTGTTCCTCTTTAACTAGAGGACGCTGTCAAAGTGGTGGAGAATGCCTGCTTATGTTTGTATGGGGTTGTGTTCTAATGAACATGGCAACTTGCCTTCAGTAGTTATGGTCAGGGAATGGCTTAAGCCAGGGATGTTGACTATCTGGCCCTGTGGGCTGGATGCAGCTTAAGATCCTCTTCCATCTGGCCTGTGACTGTACTCTACAAGAACATGCTCTGTCCCTAACAGAGAATGTGGTCTCATGGTATTGCAGAATGCAGTCTTGCATATCCAGGGCTTTGCAGTGCTGTGAGTGTCGGGTCTTGTGACACTGCAGAGCTCTGCATAAGCAAGATTGCACTCAGTGATGCTAGGAGACCACCCTATCTCCCTGTGTGGTATCAGAGTGCTATATACCAGAGTGTGGTATCACCAAGTACCATCGTGCACACACAAGACTCCATGATGTTGCAAGAGTGTAGGGCATAGTATTTTGATTTATGGTATGTAAGGCCCACTTGAAGTACATTTAAGTCAAATCTGGCCTGCCATAGCAAATGAGTTTGGCACCTCTGTAAGCAGTGGTTTAACTCCTGGAAGAAGAGGTTAAAATCCAGCCAGGACTGGCTTACCTCTTTATTTTTCTGGGAGAGTGTATATCCCATGTGTGGATCTTTGGATGAGCTCTTTGAAAACTAAGGTCATGCTTGGTCTGTATAGATTTTAGATTTGAATACCTCCTTGTAGACATAAGCGTCTAATTGCTGCTATCCCATCAGTGTTTTGATGCCTTGCAGTACAAAGGCAGTTGTGCCCTGTGTATATAATGTAGAAAGAAATTTGACAGTACATTGTCCTGTCTGCCAATGTGGAATCTAGCTTGTAAGCCTCCTTAACATTTTATAGTAACTTTTTGCACGTGTCTATATCTATTGTTTAGTAAGCCATCTGCTACATTTTTACATGGATCTTGTACATCAGATAAGAGCAGAAGTTACAAAAGGCATCTCTGCCTGTACATATACTGTTTGGAAAACATATCAATCAACATTTCACATACATTGGACACTACAAAATAAAAGCTGTTTGTGCTATAAGCAGAATAATCAAGAATTGAAACCAACTCTGGCCTTTAAGTACTGAACAAACACTGCAGTGCATATTTAAATGTAGAACTATTTTGTTTGTCAGGAGCTCTGATGAAACCCACACTGGAGTTTCATGCAAAGGTCTTTCATGGACTAAACTTTAAGGTGGAGCTCTAATCTGAGACATTATTATTATTTTTTTTTTAAGAACAGGCAGGCCCTTAATTAAAAGGGCACTGTCAAGGCTGAATCCTACAAATAAAGAACATTTGTTCTTGGGGCTTAGCTTCAGGCTCTTCTGTCATGTTGGTGTGTCTCAACTTTAGAACTACACAATCCATTGTTCAGAAATACCAGTATTAATGTATTAGGTCAGTTAGGACTTTATTATTTACACTTTTTTGTTTACTTCCACAGGTAGGGATGAATGCTGGCAAATTTAGGTGGGCTGTATGGAAGGACTACCAGTACCTTCTCCTTAGCCCTACAGAGGTCCCTTTTGGAGAAACAGGATGGGTGGGTCCTGATGTGACAGATGCTTTCTGTGGCCTCTTCCAACCCCATGTGATTTGGCAATAAATGTTTGCCCTGCCAACACTAATTCAGGGTTCCCTGCAGTGGGGAAACTCTGATCTCTATGTGGGTTAGGAGGGATCTAGGGTATTCATCTGGTAGAGTAGCAGGAACCCAGCCAATGTGGTGGTGTATGACCTTGGCACAGGTAACACCTACCAATTGCAGATGATGGCTTAGGACTGGGCTAAGTGCCATAGGCAGAAACTAACTGCCATTTGTGTGGAGGTGGGGAAAGAAACAGTATAGGTGCACACTATGAAGACAAAACCACTCTACAAATGTGGTTATGCTGCTTCATTTTATATCTTCTGGAGTGGATAAGATCACACTACTTATACAGCAACAAGTGCACTAGAAACTGATCCTGCAGAAATAAGTTTAATTTGTGTATTTGTGGTCAGTAGCATTATTGTTGTGCTTGAAGTGAAGAATGTGTTTGCAGGATTTGGGGTCTTGGTGATTAAGTTTGCAACTTCTGTCTAACTTCAAAAAAAAAAAAGTCAACTATTTTAAAGTACCTGCAGCTATTTTTAGTTGATATTTCATATTGCCCCAAGTCACCCTAACTATAATCACAATTTTAAACTCCTTCAAACACTTTTTTTTTTTTTCCCCTCCCTATTCCTACGTGGACGATGCATCCAAATAGAACTAAGCTAGCATAGACAAAGTTCTGTCAAAGTAATCCATGGAAAATTTGTTGCACACCTCTCAAACTATTTTTAGATGCCCATCCTCTTCATTTTGTGTGTAAATATCTGAATGTCTATTGCCTCCACTGGTGACTGTAATAGAGAAACTAAGGTTTAGCTGTCTAAACTATTACAGTGTAATCCAATTCCCTAGAGCCTGCCTGTGAATGTACCAATCACTTTCATGAAGATCCAGACAAGTCTTCAAAAATTGCATATCTGTCTTAAGAATAACTGCATACTTCCCCAGAAAGGGAAGAGCTGTAGCTTTATATGTTAGTTGGATGACTAAGGTGTGGCTATTCAGGATTTAATGCATTTTAATTTGGCTTTATCTTGTTTCAGTAGGGTCTACAAGATTGAAGATCCTGAAACCTTTTTTTAAAAATAAAAAATGGCATCAGTAGCAACTGACTCACAGGTATGTATGAGTTAACAGATCAGGCAGGCTTTGTCATGAAGCTGAGAAGGATGTGAGTTTAACCTTCTTTCTGTTTACACAGAATGTGGTAGCAAGGGTTGTCAATCTTCCATTGGTGAGTTCCACCTATGATATGGTGTCCACTGCTTATATGAACACAAAAGATAACCATCCCTACTGGAAATCAGTCTGTGAGATAGCAGAAAAAGGAGTGAAGACCATCACTGCAGTGGCTGTGACAAGTGCTATGCCTATCATCCAGAAGCTGGAACCACAAAGTAAGGCATGACTCTACTTTTCTGTGCATTGATGTTCAAATATTGAGTAGTTCAGGTAAAAATATATAGGCTGTGTGGATTGTGGTAGGGTTTAGAAGTATCTGGGGGCACCATGTGAGTTAGTTAGTTGGCACAAGTGACAGCAGGAGAGCTGTTATCTTGGTTTGGGAAATAAGCCATGAGCAAAAAAAAGTCTCAAGTCAAGTGAAATCTAGATCTCTTAAGATTAAACTTCTGACTCCTGCCTAATGAGCTTTGATTTCTCAGATTAAGAAGCCTCTTGCTCAACTTCTGTCCTAACCTTTCACCCAGTTTGAGCACTGCATCATGCTTCCCTTTTACCTACTTCCCCATACAGCTTGCAGTTAGACTTGGCAACTGTTTCATAGCTGCTTGCTCTGGTTTTGGCTCCATGTCTATTCTTACAAATTGGCAAATGGCCAGGAAACCTTTCATCAGTCTCTTCTTGAGATCACTCCCTTGACAGATACTTGATGTCAATTGTTTTGAACTTGCAAAGTGCAAATAACTTGGCCTGTTGTAGAATTAAACTGGCTATTTTCTGGGTTTCTTCAAAAGGGGTTCTCATGTGAACAAACTAAAATGTTACTTGTTGAGAATGGGCTTTCTGTTTCACCAGAAGTAATTAATCTTTAGCTTTGAGGGGTGTTGTCTGTCTTCAGCATCACAAGAGTAACTTAATCGTGCTTGAAATGTTTTTCTCTAGTTGCAGTTGCCAACAGCTATGCATGCATAGGACTGGACAAAATTGAAGAGAGACTGCCTATACTATATCAACCAACTGACAAGGTAAATTGTTACTGCATTGAAATCCTAAGTGGGACAACCAGAGAGATTCTGTTAATATAGCTAGGGGCAGAACACAATGCTGACAATTCTAGAATTTGTGTTCTAATGCTGGGTGTGTCCTCAATATGGTTTGTCCATTGGAGTGTCTTAAGGCCTTCTCTCTTCCCTTACTCCCCCTCCCCCTCAGATGCTAGTACTCATAATTCCAGTTGACGTCAGTGGCTATATGGCATGTTTGTAATAGTCCTTTTAATATGTTTCCCTTCCCATTTAAGTGGGGATAATACTTACCTGGGTCACGGGAGCAATATAAGGATTATTGGTAATGGTTTGTGCAGTGCTTCCAGTATCTAAGCACTCTAGAAATGGCCAGCTGTTTGATGTATCCAAGTTTAATCTAGAAACTGTTTAACTTGTTCACACTCAATCACTTCATATGAAAACACTTTCTGTAACTTAAAATGAGCTATATCTTGAGAACAAACTATGAAGTAGTGTTCACTTTCCATTTAGGTGGAAAGAAAAATAAGTGTGAACTTAGAGCTTTTCTGTATATTGCTGTGGCTTCTAAGGGTCCCATTGTGTCATAAGAAAGGCCGTACTGGGTCAGACCAGAGGTCCATCTAGCCCAGTATCTGTCTACCGACAGTGGCCAGTGCCAGGTGCCCGAGGGAGTGAACCCAACAGGCAATGATCAAGTGATCACTCTCCTGCCATCCGTCTCCATCCTCTGATAAGCAGAGGCTAGGGACACTATTCTTAACCCCTTTCTGGCTAATAGCCATTTATGGACTTGGCCCCCATGAACTTATCCAGTTCCCTTTTAAATATTGTTATAGTCCCAGCCTTCACAACCTCCTCAGGTAAGGAGTTCCACAAGTTGACTGTGCGTTGTGTGAAGAAGAACTTCCTTTTATTTGTTTTGAACCTGCTACCTATCAGTTTCATTTGGTGACCCCTGGTTCTTGTATTATGGGAGTATTTAAACAATTTTTCCTTGTCCACTTTTTCCACATCAGTCATAATTTTATATACTTCTATCATGTCCCCCCTCAGTCTCCTCTTTTCCAAGCTGAAGAGGCCCAGCCTTTTCAATCGTTCCTCATACGAGGCACTCTCCAAACCCCTAATCATTTTAGTTGCCCTTTTCTGAACCTTTTCTAGTGCTAGAATATCTTTTTTGAGATGAGGAGACCACATCTGTACACAGTATTCGAGATGTGGGCGTACCATGGATTTATATAAGGGCAATAATACATTTGCAGTCTTATTTTCTATCCCCTTTTTAATGATCCCTAACATCCTGTTTGCTTTTTTGACCGCCTCTGCACACTGTACGGACATCTTCAGAGAACTATCCACAATGACTCCAAGATCTTTTTCTTGACTCGTTGTAGCCAAATTAGCCCCCGTCATATTATAGGTATAGTTGGGGTTATTGTTTCCAATGTGCATTACTTTACACTTATCCACATTAAATTTCATTTGCCATTTGGATGCCCAATCACTTAGTTTTGTGAGATCTTTTTGAAGTTCTTCACAATCTGCTTTGGTCTTGACTATCTTGAGTAGTTTAGTATCGTCTGCAAACTTAGCTACCTCACTGTTTACCCCTTTCTCCAGATCATTTATGAATAAATTGAATAGGACTGGTCCTAGGACCGACCCTTGGGGAACACCACTAGCTACCCTTTTCCAATCTGAGAATTTACCATTTATTCCTACCCTTTGTTCCCTGTCTTTTTAACCAGTTCTCAATCCATGAAAGGACCTTCCCTTTTATCCCATGACAACTTAGCTTACGTAACAGCCTTTGGTGAGGGACCTTGTCAAATGCTTTCTGGAAATCTAAGTACACTATGTCCACTGGATCCCCCCTGTCCACATGTTTGTTAACCCCTTCAAAGAACTCTAATAGATTAGTAAGACACGATTTCCCCTTACAGAAACCATGTTGGCTATTGCTCAACAGTTTATGTTTTTCTATGTGACTGACAATTTTATTCTTAACTATTGTTTCAACTAATTTGCCCGGTACTGACGTGTCCTGTGCTGCCAGCACCTACCTGGGAGTTGTCACTGCTCACAGCTTAAATTAACATACTTGTTGTTTTGCAGTACATTGAACCTCTGGGAATATCTTTCCTTTGTGGCTACTATGTGACTACAATGGGAGAATGTTTCTGGTCTGAGAGCTCTCACTGAGGTTTAAAAAAAAAAAAAAAAAAAGTGCACTTTGCACAATCTTCCTTTCTTACAGGAGAAATTTTTACTCTTAAGATCCCTGCCTTCTTGCCTGAATTCTTTAAAGGCCTTCTCTGTCCTAACTAATAAAGCTAGTCTCCTTGCCCTCCCTTTGTATTGCATTGATGTCCTTCCTTGGGGCCTGAAACTTCTTTGCAGAGTTTACATGTGGTGGTTTAGGGGGCTGGAGGACCTGTAATCAAATAGCAGCATATAGGAGACTACTGTAATTGGATTCCTGACTCTTGCTCCATGGGTTCCTTTCAGTAGTGATGCCTCAGTTCTATTTGGAAGGGTGGCTAGATATGGAGGGAGACACTAGTATAAATAGCCCCCATTATGATCTAGTGATACAAAAATTGCTGTAGGAAGACTTGGTCTTCATTACCCAAAAGACTCCTGATCAGAGATAGCATTAATACCTGTCTTCTTTAAAAAATTGCAGGTTAGGCACCCAAAAAGTAAGAACTTTTCCTTAACTCTTTTCAATTCTGGGCTTGCAGTATCCAGCTATTGTGTAAACCAATAATGCCAATTCATTTTTATGATGAGACTGCCTTCTCCTTTAATACAGAATAGCCTTAGGTTTCTGCTTGCTATATGAAAGCTAGATTTGTCATGGTCTGTTAAAGCATCTTTAAATCAGCTATACTAACATTTTAGTTGTATGCACTTATGGAAAGATCTATAATCCAGAGCTTAATCCTCCATTAATAATGGTGTTTCTGCTGCATTCCTTGCAGGTGGTCACCAATGCCAAGGACATAGTTGTTGGTGCAAGAGATGCTGTAGTGATCACTGTGACTGGTGCCAAGGATACTGTTTCCCACACAATTACTGGAGTCGTGGACAAGACTAAAGAAGCTGTTCATGACAGTGTGGAAATGACCAAGTCAGTTGTCAATGGCAGCATTAACAGCATGCTGGGAAGTCGTGTAGTACAGGTGGTGAGCAGTGGGGTGGATAGTGCACTCAGCAGGTCGGAGACTCTTGTAGACCACTATCTCCCACTTACTGAAGAGGAGCTAGGTAAGAATAATTTAGTACTTGAATGGAGACTGCAACATGGGGAGGGGATGGAGAGTGGAAAGATGATCAATGTCACTTGTGCCACTCGACTCAATTAGTTTAGTCAGACTGTCTTTCACCTAGTCCAATTTTGGACTTTGTCAGCAGGGAGGCAGAAGGCCTATGGGCAAAGGTGGCATCTTCAGAATGAAGGGATGGATTTTGCTCCATCTGGATGTTTGAACCTGCTGTGGAGTCCTTCAGAGGCTTGACTGTTAACTTAAATAGTTTAACTCTGGTCTAAACTTAACATTTCTTTCCCTAGCAAAAGAAGCAACAAAGGTTGAAGGATTTGACATTGGGGTTCAGAAGTCAAGCTACTACATTAGACTAGGATCCTTGTCTTCAAAGGTCCGCACACGTGCCTACCAACAGGCCTTAATCAGGGTTAGAGATGCTAAACACAGAAGCCAAGAGATTATTTCACAGCTCAATTACACTGTTAATCTGGTAAGTTAAGCATTCTGATTTGGGGTGGGTATGAGATGTAAATGCAAAATCTCTTGGTAGTCTCATCTTAGAACTGTCCAATGGAAAACCTAACAAATTTTCATCAATTAAACTTAAGATTCTTGAAAGATAATGGATGTGCTTTTACCTTTAAGGTCTCATTTCTTGAGACTGAACCTGTTTTTAGTTGAATTGCAAAATGAGATTGTCTTGCAAAAGAGATGCATAGAAAATTGACTTGCTCAATATCAGTTCTTTGAAGGACCAGCTTAGAGGCTGCACTGGGTTTGCACCAAATGGACTTGATTCACTAAAGCATGACTTGCCGTTCTATTAAAGAATCCTACTCATTCCATTAGTACAGATGTAACAAGATTTAAATCATCTAACTCTGCTTTAGAAACTACTTGTTCTTGTGGGGTTAATGCTGCAGAAGTAATCTTATAGAAAGGAGAAATTAGACTTCACCTGTATACTACTTCTAACACATGCACATAACCCTAGAAAACAAAAGAAGGCAGGTCCCTCTCCCCTGCCCCCAAAGCTCTAAAAATGGCAGCTGAATTAACAAAATTCTCTGCAAAAAAAGAGTTTTGCAAACAACTGTGGGAAGTCTGGAGGACACTTCCTATTAGCAAGGATCCTAAACAGTTTAGGGTGATTCACTACCTCACTGGGTGTGGGTTTTTTTTTTTTAGATTGAATATGCCAGACAGAACATGAATAGTGCCAACCAGAAACTTCATGATGCCCAGGAAATGCTATACAAGTCCTGGGTAGAATGGAAGAAAAACACAGGCCAGAATGATGGTGACTCTCTCTCTGCTGAGGTAAACAAATTTAATGTGTATATTATACACATACAAGTAACTTTTTGGTCCTTGTGGAGTCTGAAAATTGTTCATGAAACACCCTATGCCAGTGGCTTCAAACTACATGGATTGGGACCAGTACTGCCTTGCAGACCCATGTACCAGGTCACAGTGCCCCCAGCTGCTGCTGTCACAAGACTGGAATGCATTGCTCAAAGACAAAATTGTTGGGTCATGGACATAAAATGCTTTCTCCTCATCTCCTTGCCCCCACCCCCCCTTCAATTGGGACCCAAGGAAAAAGGCTGTGTTTGTTACTGATCTTGTACTATGCAGTTCACTGAGACTAAGAACAGAACCGCACTTTTTTTTTTTTTTCATAAATGAAATGAAGGTCTATTCAGAGACTTCTAGGGTTCATATACAGGTGTCAGGCCTGTTTCCAAAAGCAAGATCCTGACTTCCTGCCACCCCTATGAGCTACAAGCCAAAGAGATAGCTGTCAGTCTAGTTCCACAAAACAAACTAGGGTTGTGGCACTCCTAAGACTATAAAAAATTTATTTATTGCATGAGCTTAGGTGGGAGGAAAAAATCCCACTTTGTCAGATACTTGAATGTTAGCCTTTAAAAGTGCCATAAGACTCCTGTAGTCTCTCTTCTAATCAAGCCAATAGCTTGTTTCCCATCTCTGAAATTAAGACCCTGCTCTCATTTGCCACAACTCTATTCTCCATCTCCCTTCTACTTCACTCCATGAGCTGAGCTTTCCGCAACAGAATAGAATTGTTGCGGTGACAGCTCTCTAGCCAATTTCTTGACCCACAGGTTACTTATGGCCTCATCAGCACACACTGCAGCCCATTTGACATCCTCGGGGCCATATGGGTAGTATATGTATTAAGTAGGCTGCAGCCACGCACAGAGTACTGCATATCCAGCCCACAGTGGTAAACATGTTGAACCAGTGCTCTAGACCATGAAATGCTTTTTTCTAAGAAATGCTATTATGCTTTGTTTCCAGCACATTGAGTCACGTACACTAGCTATGGCACAGGGCCTGACTCAGCAGCTTCAGACAACCTGCCTCACCCTGGTATCGAGCATACAGGGGTTGCCACAGAATATTCAGGAACAAGCCCATCATGTTGGAGTGATGGCAGGAGATGTCTATAGGAGTTTCCGTTCTGCTTCCTCTTTCCATGAAGTATCAGATAACATTCTCACCACTAGCAAAGGACAGCTGAAGAAAATGAAGGAGTCTCTGGATGATGTGATGGATTATCTTGTTAACAACACACCACTCAACTGGCTGGTAGGTCCCTTTTACCCACAACTGGCTGGGTCTCCACATGCTGAGCGCAAGGGTGAAGGGGAGAAAAATGCCAATCAGGAAGACAAACAGCCTGAACGCAGCACAGATTAAAGTGCCTAGCCCATGTATGCTCTGCAATCTCACAAGATTTAATTATTGTAGCTGTCAGGTGACCTATGGGAATAAAAATAGTGTGGCCAGGGAAGATACTAAGATCTGAACATCTTCAATCTAAGACAGGATCTCCGCCTATCCGAGTGCCTCTGGAAAAATGAACAGCAAATAGTGCCTTGAGAGTTTATGGCAGGGGTTCACTCTGTCAGTTACCATCACCTTAAATGAAACTTGTGTAATTAAAAATTGAGTAGTCGGTGACCTATGAAGGAAAAATATAGAAGTTTTTGGATTTGACCTGGCAATCATTTTAAAGTCCTACAGTTCAGCTAGACAACTTTTGTTAGACTTCATTGATGTTTCAGTATTGTAGCTTGTACAGTTGTGGCCATACTAAGAGTGCACAATTGTCTTAATCGCTTTACTGGACAGGTCACAAGCATAATGCCTTAATGTGAATCAGCCATTGGCTTTGCTTGAGAGCAAAGCTACTAACTTGTTCAGTCAGTTATTTAAATGTTGGAGTTTTCATTGCCCTGATTCTTAATTTCTATTCTAACTCTTTTCTAAAACAGCCTTTTTAACTACACGATAGCTCAACTTAAAACAGTATTGAAAACTAAATCTGCAGTATGGAATAAATACACAATTCATGCCATCTGTATCGGTGCCTAGTGTAATGTCTCTTTTGTAGTGCTTTTTCACCTTTTTGTATTCTATGTATGTGTTCCATAATAAATGCTTCAGCAGCCAAAGTCTGTCTCATTTGACTGGTGTAAAAACAAGCATTTTAGCACTTCCTTATTAAGCACTGTGACTCAATCTTGTTGAACTGGGTCCAGCAGAAGGCAGGCTTTAAATGCAAGCAAAGTGGAAAACTGTTTGGTTACTAACCAGCATCAGATGCATTATACACATAGAGATGGATCAGATGTTGTTGCTGCTGCATTTGTTTCCTGTCCTGAGTCTTCATCCACCCTCCCACTTGCTTTTAGCTTTATTCAAGCTTGTCTTATTGTTTGCCTTAGTGAAATGTAAACTGTAGAAACGACTGCTTTGCAGAGTAAGGAGATGATTGGTGTGGATGGGCTGGACAGCATTGTGCTGCTTGTAGCATAGGCACTCTTCTTGCATGTGATGTCTAACACCTAATGAATTGGCTGTCCACCCCCTGCAGCCAATACACTTCATTAGAAAATAACAGATCTATTGTACTTAGCACCTGCAATAATAAAGCCAAATACATGTATTTCTCAGCCACATAGGCAGGTCAGCCCATCTGAGGGGTAGTATAAAGCCTTATGCTGGGAAGAGTACCACCCTACCCCAAAACTACCAACCTGGGACAGCCCTTGTGCAGAAACTGTTTGTGTTTACTAGTTGTCTTATTTGTAGGCACTGTAGACAGCATTACTGGCTTCAATTACCAGTGCCTGGATAAAAAGAGCATCTCTAATCTAAACAAAGGTGCATTTGACACTCCAAAGCTAATTCATACTACTTAATTTGCTTAGTATGTTACACTACACACACCTGTCCAGAAGTTTTATATATTACATGGGTGTGACTGGTGTCTAGTCAACTGTTCTGAGCGTTCACATATGGAACAGCATAGCCACTGCTTGTACAGCATTGGGAAAAGTTGGAAATCAAAATGGCCTAACTCAGTGAATAGTGGACAGAGGTGGTTAGAGATCTTCATGCTTAATGAATAGGCATGCTTAATATTTTTAAGCTTCTGAGTTATTACCCCTGGACTCAGTATTGTAGGAGGTTGGGCTTTTTGTTCTGTCTTAAACATGATAGGGGACAACAGGAGTCAGTCCCTACAACCTATATTTGACCTTGGAAGAGCGCTGAAATTGTAGGACTAATTTGGTTTGTAGCTTTTTCCTCTTTCATAAATCAACCCCTCCCCCCCATACTGGGACAATTGGCAGCTCAGAGGCAACATCCTGCATTCTCCATGATTACACTTGGCCTCTAGCTACAGTGGAGGACAGACTCCTACTGGTAAGGCACTCAAGTGGTCATAACTTACATTTTGAGTGAATAAAAGGCTCCAGCACAGAATAACACTCAGAGGAGCACATAAGGTAAAGTAAGCATCACAGCACTTCCTGCTGGACACTCTTCTGGACCTTTTATGGCATCTAAACCACACCCCCACTTGGACAGTGTAAGGAAAAGTTGCTTAGCTGGAATGAGTGAATAGGTATGAGTAACTTACTTGCTGAGGAAGTTGGGAAAAGGTCTCAAATCTTTAACCTGTGAATTGGCCACAAACTTTCTCTATTGTAGCTAGACAGGTGTGCTTGGCCTCTGTCTAAAAGCGTATTGTTTTTTTTTTTATTTTTTTTTTATTTTTTTTTTTTTTAAAGTTTAGTCAGGCCTCCAAACAACTCACAGTTCAACTAGCTAGCAAAAGCACTTGTAGCTAGGACTGGTAATACAGGTTTGTAGTGGTAGCCTCTAGTTACAAATGGGTGTCTGTCCACTCATGATGCTATCAGTTCTCCCAGTGGGGGCACACAGGCATCCTTGGACAGAAGGTGAAGGATTAAGAAACCTACTGCCACTCCCCCAAAGGCTGAGAGTCAGAAGTGAACTAAATGTCATGTTTGGGTGTCATGGGTCACTGGACAGAGCTCTTGAGCACCCCCATGAGCTGTTCTTCCTGATCAGCAAGGCTAAGCAAAAGCAATTGGATTAGTTACTGAGCTCACTTTCTTCCAAGAAAGTGAGACCTGCTGCTTGATCAAAAGCTCATCACAATCTCCATGAAGAGAGACTTGCTGCTGCAAGACAAGGAATAATTCCTCAGCTTAATAGGGAGCTGAGGCCAAATAGGTGGAGATGCCATGTATCTTCAAACAAAATGGTATTAACTCATCAGCTATGTCAACACTCTGGTTAGCTAGTGTTAGTGTTAAAGTAGTGTGGATGACTCTAGGCTGTTCTATGGTTTTACTTTACACCTAGATGCCTGGCAGTTGTAATGTTGTATACCTCTAGAGTCCATTTGGAAACCATAAGATAAGCCCTTCCAATGGCCAGAGTAGAAGTGGTTATAAATGTCTGATTCTTTTACCTTCTTCAGTACACTTGTAAAATGAACAGCTCAACTATGCTTCATAGAAATTCTCCACACTATCAGCCTGAGAATAAACAGGAGACATTTCAGCTTAAGGAAAAAAAGAACCTCTGTACAGTGGGTGTGATATGTTGAGTAAGGACTTGAGCAATAATTTTTTCCATGCTCTGTATCTTAAATAGTTATATGCTAGATTCTGGGGAGAAAAAACTCACTACACCTCTTAGCTATTGATTTATGCTCTCAGCTTTACCTCATAGATTCCTCTTCTACACACTGACAATCATTTGTAAGCTCCAGAAGTCTTAAATATGCTGAATTATAAATAATTTCACTGACATCTAAAACAAAGGATTATTACAGAAATGATCTGTGAAGTTAAGCTTAAGTGTAACAAGAGCTTTGGAATAAATAGAAGCTTGGCACGACATCCAGTTTTAGATCCTGATTACTATTTCAGTCTTTGTCTACGATAACCATTGAAGGTTCCAGAAAACATTTGTAGCTGGAATGCTTTTCTGCTCCAGAAGTGAGTGCTTAATTTCTTCAGGTTGATGACAGAGTCTATCCTTCCATATTATTATAAAATATCTTACTTCTTTATATGTTGCTTTCTAGCAAAAAGAGTTTCCCCTCCCAAACAGCTTTCAGTTTCCTTAAATATCACCTGTGCCTCTGGAGTTTCACAGGGCTAGCTGAGAGTAGTATGTGTTACAAGTTCTCTTGCTCCATGAAAGAAGGTGAAGCTGTTACCATCTTAATAAAACACATTTTGTGGTCTTTGTAATATTATGACTGACTACATGGGAAATCAAAGCCTCCCTAATGGGTTGCCTGAATGCTGCTTAGAAATCTGCTTTTTCTGTACCACCTGGGAAAAAATGCTAATGTCTCATCACAAAAATATTCTAAACTGCAATTCTTAGTGAATTCTGCATATTGCTTTCTCAATGCAGTATCAAAATAAGCACTGCACTGCCTGAGTTTAACATGTGGTCAGTAATAGTGTGAATTCTTATTTGAATTTATTAATTTTATTCACTAAGATTGAAACTTGAGTTCTTCAAGTTTTCAGTCCTGTAGATGCATGCAGATAAGGGCTGTAGTCATGTACTAAAATGATAAAGTAAGCAACTGCTTTCCTATGCTGGCAGTTTGTAGTTCTTTTTCAAAAGTCTCTAACTTGCCACATTTTTCTCACTAAAGTTGGCATCAAAATACAAATTAAATATTCATAAGACCAGCTAAATTCACACAAATAACTGGAGTACAGTTCAACTTAAGATATAAAGTAATTTAATAGAGAACATAACCAGTATTTATGGAGGGGCAGTGGGTGCAAGAGAAGCTTTATCTGTATTTTCTGGTCACAATCACAAGAAAAATTATCATTACATGTTCTCCCATTCCCTGTGAAACTCTGAAGGCAAATATAGAGGCTATGTGGAAGTTAGACGCCCTTACGTTAAAGGCTTGTCTTCAATAAGGCCTTTTGCATTGATCTGCACTAGCATTGGCATGAATGTAGTGTATCTATGCTGCACTGGTGCAACTTGTCAGCTTCAGAATGAAGATACATCATACTAATGCACACTGTGTTGTACGCAGGCAGAGTGCATCTATGAAGGGTTTGCAGCTGCTGTAGCAATCACTAATGTTAATAAGCCTTTAGACTTGCATCCAGTCTTCAACGTATAAAGGAGTTTAAGTGCCTGTAACTTGCCAAGTTGGCTGGAGAAGCTGTAAGTTAGAGTCCTTTAAATATGGTAGAGTTGGTATAAATAGTACCGCTGGAGTTTATCATCTCTTAACTAACATAACCTCCAAATTTGGCCCCTACCATTTTGATTACATTGTATTAGACTTCCTGGTCAGTATTAGTAGTGGGGCAAGGATTGCTATGTACAGATCCTGGAAACATGCTGAGTTATTTAAAATGTGTTACTGGGTGGAGTTTTCTTACTATGTAGATGTTTGATGCAGCAGGGTGCAGGATAATTTCTTCTAGTAGAAGAATGGAGCCACTTTCTTATTGCCATTTGGAGTCAATGGGATTAATACTATTGATCTCATTAAGAGCAGCATCAAGCTCTATCTGAAACTAGTCAATTGCTCAAGGCTAGTAGGCTGCTGCATTCATGCTGAGTATATGAGGCCTAGGACAATGACAAGATCTTTTGAAACCCAGTTTTATTTTACTGGGGGGAGGAGGGGTCTCATGTTTCTGGAGTCTTGCTTGAACTTCCCAACTCTGTAAACCAGTTTCAGAACCAGAGCTCCACAGTCTATGAGAGAAGCTGCTGGGTAACATGAGGAGCCACTTCCTTCTTTGGCGTGTACTTCCCTGTTCCAAACATGTCATCCTCTGATAACAAAGACTGAGCATAGTGTGCTCAATACCGAGAAGATTGATTAAAGAATAATCTTAACAGAGAAATATTTTGCAGTTAAGAGGGTGAAAAAGGGTTGCTTCTTATTGGAGCATTATGTTTAAGATACTTTAGGTAGAGTAGGAGATTCATTGGTTCATTTGCTTGTTGTTTTACCCTAACTGTAAACTCTAACAGATACACATACTGGAATTGCTGCACAAATGCTGTAGCTGAATGTTTTCACAGCTTGCCTGCATTTAAGCCAACTCTGTGTCAAACTGTGAAAAAATATATTTATTTTGCTCAAACTGGGTAAAATTTTCAAAAATGCCTGAATCAGTTACCCTAAATCTCATTTTCAATTGCTCCCAAGATCCTAAATCACACACATTTCACTGAAAGGAATGGAAAGTGGACTCCTAACTGGCTTCTGAAAATTTTGCCCAACACCTACACATGCTAAATGCTTCACTAACCAATTGTAGGAACAAAACATATATAAAAATCAGTTTGATCACTGGTCACCCAACAGCAAATAGTCCATACTAATTCTACATACTGCATCTGGGTAGGAATTAAATAATGTGCGGTACTGAAACTGATGTGTGCAAAAATGATGCAAAGGGTATTCTCCACTTGGAACAGAGTAGTGTTGA
Organism: Pelusios castaneus; assembly: GCA_007922175.1. Classification (NCBI taxonomy): domain Eukaryota; kingdom Metazoa; phylum Chordata; order Testudines; family Pelomedusidae; genus Pelusios; species Pelusios castaneus. The sequence continues at coordinate 1,131,026 of ML685908.1, forward strand.
TTCTGCTGTGGTGACGGTTGTTGGTTTAAAAAATATACTAGTAGTAGCTGTTAGGTTGATAACTATTGTGAAGTTACTTGTTGGCAGATTTGAACTTTTAAAAATGAAAGTTTTGCTATATAGACAGTCTTAAAAATGTTGATCAATATGAGTCCATTACAAATATAGGCTTTCCTTGGCAAACTGTTGTGAAATGTTAATTTCTCACAATTACAGGCAATCACTTCCCCCATGTGATTTCTTCAAAGTCTAAGGCATATTATCTCCTGTGCTGTACCCAGTGCTTTTTTTTTTTTTTAAGGTGCTGGTACTAATAGCTTGATAGTAAATTTGAAAATTTCCTCTCCCACCCTTCTTCTTCCTGCACCACCTCTCTTCTTCCAGTGGCGCGCTCCTTTTCCCTACTGACCCTGCCTCCCCCAGCTGGGCAGCAGAGCCAGCAAGGGACAGGAGTGGCATGCTCCTTTCCTCTGTTGACCACCCTCCCCCCAGCTGGGCAGTGGGGGCCGGCAGAAAAGGTGCTGGTACTTCATACATCTGTGTACTGTCACAGAAAAAGCACTGGCTCTATCTGTTCTGTGAATGAACAGGCTTACCTACTAGCATCTTACATAATTATTAATTTTTGTTCAAAGCCTTGTTCCCATCTGAATTTTGAAGTAGACTGAAGATAAAAACAATACAGCTAACATATTTATCACTTCTAAATTGATATATAATGTACACTAAAATCTTTGCAAGAGACCAGTCTTATTAGATAACCTTCTTAACAGACAAGCCCAAATTCTATTCCACCTTTATTGTAAGGATATATCTGTTAATCAACTAATTTGTCTTGCTTAAGATGTTTCTACATTATCTAAAATAAGACTGAGAATGTCTGATTCGTTTAATACTTTGGGACTGATTTTCAAAGGTACTAAATATGTGTAGCTATTGTTGACATCAGTTGTAGTCCTGAGTGTTCCGCTTTTCTGCAAATCAGGTCCTTCAGTTTTTACCTTCACATTTATTTGGGTTTCTTCCTCTGCAGGTGCCAGATTTCACTATTACAGACTTGTCTTCAGAATCTGATGATATTCCAGACATTTTGGGTTTGGATGAGGAAGACCAGCAAGATTTTTCACGCACAAATGGCCCTATCATCACAAGACAAAGAGCTGAATAATTATCAGGCACAAAACTGTTCTCTTGATTTCTTTTTTGTTTTTGGGGTTTTTTTTAATGCTAAATTATATTTCTGCTTTTTAAAAAGAAATGTATATAGCTCTTGGAATGTACAATTTTTGGATCAATTTTGTTGCACTTAGCTGTATCAAAATTCTGATTTGCATCTCTTTTTTTAAGGACTGCATTTTAGTGTAAATCTATAGCATGGGTGTCAAACTTCCATCCTTCTGGTCTTGTATGGGCCAACTGATATAGCCGACAGGTATGCCCATCCACTTAAAAGTGCACTGCTATTTGGTTTGCTGTCAGCAACAGCCAAAACAGCACTCCAGCACTTTGCATAAAGGACTATCAGCAAAAGGAAATTGACTAGGATTTGCTGATGAGTCTCTCTTTTTAATGTATGTGTGTAGCACTTTTGCATCTACCTCTTTGCTGCAGGAAAAGACTACAATTTAGGCTTGACCATGGGATCCTAGTCAGTTTTGGTGAGACTCTTGTCTATAAAGAGTTTAAACAGTGTTCTTTTTTATGAAGTGCTTTATCACAAAATAACTCCATTTCCTTCTGCATCCCATCCCTACCTAAGTACTTCAGCTATCTGAGGGTGACCAAAAGTCAGAGTTGGGGTTAGAAGAGGGCAAATATATAAATATGGAGCAAAGTGCAGGAAAAATGCAAAGAAGAAGCAAAGAACACAAAGGGAGAAAGGAGAAATAGGAGTTAAAAATACATCAAAAAGGGGAGAGGAAAGGAGAAAACAAAGTACAGAGGAGAGATGCAAATACAGACAGACAGAAGGAGAAACTGAACCAAAGGAACTGTGGTGATAGTAACTTATACACATACCATCGTTTTTGCTGAATAACCAAATAGAGCAATTAACTTTAACAACTAATAGCCCCGATACTGCACTTTTTGCACACACCATTGATTTCAGTGGGAGTTTTTGCATATATAAGGAATGCAGCAGGATTAGACCCATTCAGTCTTATGTTACTATCTGTGGGTCATGTTCTACCCTTGGTGCAAAAATCCCCTAGTCATCATTGAGAAACCATTGTGGATTTGTGGGTTTTATATGGTGCTAATTTTGTAGACCAGGCCCACAGATCCTGATTAGGAATGTAATTTGGCACTCACTATAGAATGAGGTTGACACCCCGACTCTATTGCTATGTACTATTTGATTTCTGAGAAAGCTTTTAAGTCTAGTCACTGAAATGCCTTGAAATAAAGTTTAAGTTATAAATCTTAGAGCTGGTGTGGTGTGACTTCTCTTCTTTGTTGTCTCATACACTTAATTCCTGTCTAAAGAGCTCTTATTTTGATTATTTAAAGCAAAGGAGAGAATGCATTTAAAAAGGACCAGATGGGCATCTGATTCAAATATAGTTATACACACACGACTAAGCTGTACCTTAACCCTAATCAGGTCAGGGACAGGCTCACTTGTGGGGCTCACTACTACCCATTTGGGGGAGAAAAAATATAACTGACTGCTGTACTCCAAATGCAGCTCCGCAGAGCCTCAGAGGGACTGGTTATATAACAGGTGCAATGGTGTGATTGAGAGATAATGTATTGCAACAATGTGGCATGAGTAACTGACAGGAAGGGCATATTTACACCTAAAACTGCAATGTTGTGCTTGTAGCCTGTCAGAATAGATGCTCACTACAGTGACAGAAACAGTTCTCCTCTCACTGTAGTTATTCCATCT